>VWYO01001191.1:0-56801 GCA_013400275.1 Rhadina sibilatrix
AGCCTGAACATCTCCTTGCAAGGAGACAAGATCTGTGTGGATCTGTTTGGATCTGCTCTGTGGATGTCACAGGAACAGACAGAAATACCTGTCCAGACCCGATATCACATCCCTTTCAGTGCTAGCAGAGCCAGAAGGACTCTCTACAGTCCCCACAAGATGCTCTACAACGTCCCAATGCCCCATTTCCAAAGCCTTGGATTTCACTTCATCCCAGAAACACTTAGGGTCCCTGGGACGGACTGTGACCTGACATGGGGGAAGGGTCCAGTGATTGGCCGAAGAGAGAGCACCAACTTGGGGCTCCCTGCTTCGAGCAATCACAGGTGTCCTGGGCAGCTGTGTTGCCCCCTGCCCCAAACATGAATACTGGGGGTGACATAGACACAGCAGTCCCAGACTCACTAGAAGGTGGGGGGTGGGCAGCCACTGGAGCTGCACCAGCCACTGTGGAAGTCGCTAGTGCCTGTGACATGGAAGCAGCAGATGCATCCGAAACTGACGCAGGGGGAAGGGACACTGAAGGATATTCGGGGCTGCCCACACCCTGCACTGCGGGGGGAGCTGGCATGGGGGGGTGTGCAAGAACCGATGAGGATTCGGCACCAGCCCCACCCAGAGCCAGGAGAGCAGACGCAGGAGGAGCCGGGGCTTGCACCTCCCGAAGCAGCATTTGAAGCAGCATCAATACTTTCCCTTAATTCTGGATTTCATTTCTGTTGAATCCAAAGTGCAAAACAAGCCCTAGTGTACCCCTGAGCTGAACAGCTGTAGTGATGATAAACAAGAATGAAATTGAAGCAGCAGCATCAATCAAGAGAGGTTGGATGTTCACAGAAGGCTACAAAACTTGAACAAAAGTAGACACCAAGTAAATTTACAGTTGGTTTGCTTTGAGAGCAGTGGGTTCTTTAAAGTAAATCCTCTCATTGGCCACCTGGTATCCTATTTTGAAGACCTCAGAAATAAAAAATTAGGCCTTTTGAAACTAAGTATTTCTTCAGGCTCAACTTTAGATTTGAAGACACAAGCAGACTATAGCAGATCTCTTTCAAAGCTATAGGGAAATCAGTATTCTTGCTGTATAATGTATTATTTAATAGCTGCCCAGTAATCATCCAATAGCATTCTGAATATTGGTGCAGCTATTTTCATATTTATGAAATTCACCTGGAAGAATGGCTTCTGAATTATTCTGAGTTCATGAGAGAGGATTGTCTCACAAATGGATTCTCATTGACCTGCAGGTACAAAGTGAGATAAAGATACTCATCCCAAACGAGCATCACTGTCACTTTCTGAGAAAAGTAAATTATATTAGCTGACTCTATTTATTTCATTTTTATTCATAAGCTTTGTATTCTGACATCTTGTAAAACAGCTTATTTCTGCTCTACTGAATAAGAAAGTTCTGGAGGCACTGAGAACTAAGGTGACCTTCCCCCTTCCTTCTGTATTTGTAGCACCCTGGAAGGTGAGGGCTTGAAAAGTAAGGTCTACCTTGTATGTAGAATTACCTGTCCAAACTTCTCTTTCCCTTGAATTACCTTCTTTATGAGCAATAAGGTGCATCAACTTCTTTATTCTCCTTTTTTTCTTCTTTTTTTTTTTTTTTTCTTTCCTCCAAACAGTGACACTGTTCCATACCAGGAGAAATAAGATTTTTCTAGCCTGTTTGCATTAGCATGGCAAAGAGACACACACACTTTTTAAAACACTTTTAACTTAAACCAAAAATTTCTGGACTAAATTAATGGCTGTTACAATGCAGAGCATGCCAAATATTTTCTTGTGTCAATAATGTTTTAAGTCTAGGGTTAATGAAAAAAAATGCATCAATATTGCAATTAAGTTAAAATATCATTAACAGAATATATTTGAAAAATGATAAACAATTTAGCAAAAAAATATTTTGTTTTCCTTCTAACACAATAATCCCTTTTATGCACATAGTCAGAGATCTTAATACTTCATAAGATTGTGCCCTATCATCTGTCACTTATCTGTTGCCTGGAACCAAGTGTATTGTACATTCCAGAATACAGGATATGGTTGACACAGATAAAAGAGGCTCCTTAAAGTGGAGCTCCGATTTTTTTTCAGAACTTCTGACACAGTTTTCTGCCTATTGATAATCTAAAACTGAAAACAGCAAACAATACAGTTTAAACCTTCATAATTATCTGCCCTGAACTTATTAGGTTGTTCTATGGTAAATGCCATATCTGATCTCAAAGAAATCAGAGAAAGTAATTAATCTCTTAATTTCATTCATAGATTGCATGTCTATCCAGTATAAAGACATAATTATACTCAAGAGAGAGAGAAATAAAATGAACATGGACTGTGAAATGATTAATTTTTTATCCCGGAGTCAATTACACATAGGATAACTTCAATTCTCTGAAATTACATTTAATGTTATAATGCACTCTAACAAAGGAGCTGGTGGGAGTACTAAAACAGTACTCATATGAAAAATTGGTTAAATGTGCACTTCACCATTGAAAAGCCTCAACAAAACATTGAATATCCTTTGAATTTATAATTAGTAACAGCACTTAGTGGGTGCTATTTCTTTACTAATCTCAAAGTACAAAATAAGGGCAAAAGATTCGAGGTCAAGTGTGACAAATACATAACAGTAGTGAGAAACTTGGGTTCCTAGACTCTCTAGTTAATGCTCAGTGAACTGAATCATGGGAGTCCCATTGCACAATAAAAGGATTTGGTATGACTTCTGATTTGTGACTACTTACAGAACAGATCAAGCAGGTTGACGCATAATGTTTTTATTACTCACACATATCTTCAAAAATATGGTTCTAAAAGGGTAGGCATCAAGTCTGACTATGTTAGACAAATGCAGAAGTGCTGTTGTGGAAGTGTTAATGCCAATAGTGAACATACTCTATCTAAATATTCAGTAGATGTCTCCAGAAGTCCTACAATACTGACCATGCTGAAGTGTCCTATAATTGATATAATTAATGATCAGCCCTTCCTCCCACTATAAAACTGTCTCTGGAGGTCTTATTTAACATAACTCATTGAATGAACACACAGAGAAATAATCTACTTGAGCCAACTAGGGGGGAGAATCTAAGTGCAGGAGAATAAATGTATCAGAACAATAACAGGAAAAAACAGTATTAACTATATTGTTGCAATGTAGCTTTTCAGTATGTTTGACTGTGGTCCTCTAACACTTGATCTCGGGCAGCTAGAATGGGTTGAAGAACAGATAAATAACAAAACAGTTTTGACTGCACTCACTTAGACATATGCACTTGGATTATCAATTGAGTTCCTTTATCCCAGCATGAAAAATAGTAAAGCACGTTGGAAAAATGGTCATTTGGGGAATGCTTGATAGATCGTATTAAGCCTTTCCCAGAAATCCCTCACTTCATGAAAATCAACTCTTGATGGAAGAAATTTCTTCAGTTTTACAGATTTTACTTAGCTCTTGAAAGGCAGGGAATTTTACTACCATTGAGCCCATGAGTGGAATTTATCCGTCAATGTTCATGATGCTCATGGCTAAGTTTTGCTGACCACCAGACTTTGAATTTGATCACCATTTTACACCAGCTACCATGTAGGCTGATATAAAGCGAAGTGGCAATGTTTAGAAAGGACAGATGACACTTGCTGCCAGTATCTGAACTTTGTGAAATGACATTGTAAGAATCTGCTGTACATTGAAGAGTGCCTGTGGGAAAAGAACCATGTACTAATCAACTGTATTGAGCAGGTCACAGCTATTGCTATGATACGTTTGGAAGGCCAAACTCATTCAGTTAGCTACACAGATCATAGTGCTTTCAAGTAAAGGAAAAACAAAACAAAATGAAACAAAACAGGAGATTTCACTATGGCAGAGCTTTTTTGAGAAAAAAAAATCAAGTATAAACATAAGAGAGACAAATGTATTATAAATACAGAATGTGGTCATCCTTAATTAGAAGACTTTGTTTCCAAGCTCATTCCATACTGCCACCTCTTAACTGATACACAGAGAGGTAGCTGTATTATTAATAGCTATAACATTATTTATTATATAACATATAACATATATGCTATAACATATATTATTAATAGCTATAACATTTTACAGACATGTATACCTATCAATGGGTAATCCTGCAAGGTTTTTGTTCACTCTTGAAGATCCAGTGCCAGCTGCATACCTGTTTCATGGTTGCTATATCTTTTATGACTCATGAGTGCAGGCTTCTACATTCTGATTTGCTGGCCATATCCGATTTTGCCGTTTCACATTTCTTTTCTCATTACTGAGCACCTACATTAGTGGTATTCCTATAAACTGAGGATCAGTTACAAGTATATGTACAGTAGACAATGAATATTCAAGCTTCTATAAATTATGCCATTGTTTTAATTGTTGTTGAAAGATAAAACACATGAAATGAACCTCTCTTTGAACGAGAAAGTGTTTTTTTTCAAGAGACCCCAAGCCACGCAAGATTCAGATCCACTTTGGCTGCCTTATCTCCTGGATTGGTGTGATTTTTGGCAAGCATGTTCCTACACTAAAAATGATTCATCCCTTGCTACATGTTGCTAGTGAGATTCTGCTGATTCTATATTGCACCTAAACGCACTTTAGTCAAGTATCAATTCTCTGGAGTTATTGCACCTTTTTCTAAAGGAGCTAATGTGGTTTATAAGGGAAGGTTTGAGGAAAGTTCAAACACCATACTAAACAGCAAGCAACAAAATAAGCATGAGTGCTGCTGACTGAATATCACTACATGAAAATAATAAGTCAGTTGGCATCTACCATCATGCAAGTGGAGTAGAGACATGAACGGCATAGAGAAACTGTTTGACTGATGACCTAGGCACAGAGTGGGAGAAATAATAGTGACAAGTTTTCAGGAACTCTGCTTACTTAAGCCCTGGTTTTCTTGTCTTTTTAGAAATGATTACAAATATTCAAATTATATGGCAAAATTATTTTTTTTCTTTTCCTAAATACCAGTAAAATACTCAATAAGCTTTTTTTTGCCTTAATCATTTATCTGATTTAGTGCTACCATTAGAGCAATACAAGCTATAATCTTACAGAACCAGAAAGTGTTTTGTGTTTGTAATTGTGGATAACAAAGGAATATTTTAGGTATTGCTATGCAGTGTTCACACAGCATCAAGGTCTTTTTGCCTTCTTGCACTGCTGACCCCACCTGTACATAAAGCTGGGGAAGAAGAAAAAAGGGGAGCTATTTGGAGTCATTAAATTTGTATTCCCAACTAACTGTAATTTATGATGAAACCCTGTTAGTCCAGAAATGGCTCAACATCATCCTGCTGATAAGAAATAGTAAATTAATAACTTATTTTTCTTTTGCTTTACCTATTTAAGTCCCTAAGCGTCAACCCATGAGTTATCACACTTTTATCCTTCTGATTTTCTCTGCATCCCAGCTGGGGGAAATGGGTGAGAACCCATGTGGTGCTTAGCTACTTACCAGGGTTAACCCACAAGAAATAAACTCCATATTATTCCTTTCCAGAAGGGTGGGTTTTTTCAGCTCATTGCTGAGTAACAAATAATAAATTTTTCAAAATTCACAAGTTGATGATTTGTGAATTACTTCTTATGAGGCCATCATCACATGGTTGTGAGCAAGATACTGTCATTGTCTGTGTATTTTTAAAATGGTTAATTAATTTTAATGTGTGATAAACTTTTTTTGCTTTGGTGTTTTACAAATGAAATGGAAGTACATTGGTAAATTTCATTTAGCAACATGACTTCTGATGAGACACAATTAACCTATTATTGTTTAATAACGAACTGGTGCTGTTCTTTAAAAAGAACTGGAAAGTTAAAATTCTGAAAATTAATTTCAAGTTGTTCAAATATGTGCAAAAAAATCAGAATTTGAAAACTTTCTGTCCTGTCTTCTAAGTTAATGGCTACCATTATTATGAAAATCATATTTAATAGGACAAAGAATATGTCTTTACTCTTTTCACTGGATTAAAAGGGCAAACTGATATTTCAAATAAAATTTCTTTTTTGTGATGTCACTATTCCTTACATATTTACTAAGTATTTTTGAGTGATTTCCTATTGTAAACAAACAGTTCTCACTATGCTAAGGAGACTATTCTGCTTGTTTTTTTCAGAGTCTTTGATAAATTCCACAAAAATGCTGTTCCCGCTGGCAGAGACAGTTACAGATAAAAGACTGCCCACGTTGCCTGTAAATCAGTGGATAGGCTGATTTCTTCACTACCCTAATTAGTTTTGCATAATTTGGCATATTGCTAAATAATGATTTAATCTAATTAAGATTTTTTTGAAGATATCTTTTAAATGAATTAATTAAGGACTTTATCTCCAAATTCCAGAAATTATTATAATTGAGAATAATGCTGGCACCTTATTCAAGAATATAATTTTATTTTCCCTGTAAACTGACTCCACTTCCAACCTAAGCAGAGCTAAGTGATTCAGTGAAAAATATTCCGATTTCCCACCCTCTTGGTAATCCCTCCAAGGCAAGGTTTGCAGTCCAACAACTCGTGGACATGGGGTGTAGTCTTCCTTGTCTTATGAGGATATCTATGTACACTAATAATATCTATATGTGAATGAGAGGATAAAAGATTATTTGATATTACTGATAAAATCGTTGTAGGGGAAAAAAGAGAAATAAATTATTTTCTCTAATATATAATGATGTGATATTAACTGGGCTAGATTGGGCATTTTTGCTCTGACTTTTTCATTTCTTTGTTTCCCAGTAGACCCATTATGTGGCTTGCAATGACAAAATAATATTTCATAACTTGGATGTATCATCTGTCAATCATAAATCTTTTCTGCCTTTTAAAGGAAAACCCACTGACAGAATGAAGAATGATACCTTGCAGGACTCACTGGACAATATGTATTCAGAAACCGTGACCAGTTGTTCAAAAAACCTTCACTGATATGCCGAGGTCAGATTCATCTGACTGGATGAAGGACTGGAGAAAAGTTAATGGCTTTTAAAAATTATTATATGAGGTGTAAAGGCTCTCTTAGATATTTGGTCTCAGATGAAAGCTGAATGTACCTGCCTGTATACAAAGAATGTATTTCAGATCCAAAACTCAGTGGATTCAATGGAGGAAAAATTGCTTCTTACAAATTCTGAATTATGACAAGGAATTGAAGAAGAATTCACTTTAGAAGTCCAGATTGTGGTTTTTTTTTAGCCAGGGAGCTGAAGAGGTTAATTCTTTTGAGCAATATGCCTGCTTCAGCAAATTAAAAGAGATATACTCTATTTCAATAAAAGAATTTTGGAGTTTATTGATTATTCCTTGAATTAAAGGTATATGAAAAGAGGAAACGTTATCAGTGATACTTATAACACTGATAGGAGATTCCATCCGTAAAGGAGAAAGCTGTCATATGTGAGTAATTTCAGGAGATGCAGTGTCCTTAGAGGAGACTCAGGATGAGTTTCAGAAAGTGTGGGAAAACGGAACACTTGTGGTATCCGTAAACTCTGAGTTCCTGTACCTACATTGGTGGCACTAAAGTGCTTGTAACAGAACAAATGAATGGCAACAGTGGAGATGTTGTCCCTGGAGATGCAGATGAAAATTGGGGCACAATTTTCCTTTGTGATATCCAGTTTGCTTTGACCAGAACCGTCAGAAGGCCCAATTACAGACTAATAGTCTGTTACAGTTACTCTTCCATTTTACAGTGTCATGTTCAATTGCAGTGACTATGAGGTCTAGTAATGTTAAAATCTGTAAGAATTTGTTAATTAAAATGGTGAAACTATCTTTGAGTTAGACAGTAAGTTTCTATTGTGATTATCCTGATGTGAAGACTGGGATTCATCTTTAAAATTATTGTAGAATTCTTTCTTCAAAATGTACTATTAGTTGTATTTTTCAGTAATTTTCAGTCATTACCCTGAAAGGTATGGTTTGCATTTAGCTGTTTCCTGAGTATATTTCTAAATATTCCCTATAAACTTATTTTTAGAAAGGATATTTTTACAGATGAAGTCTCTGAGCCAATAATTAAACTTAAAAAACATATGAAGTTTAACAAATAAGAAAATAAATAATTTTATTAACATAACTATATAACCATTAAGAGATTTATAGTTTCTACCCTGATAGTAGGATATATTCCACTCATAGCCAAAATTAATTAGTAAATTTTTGTTGGAATTAATTAACACCAGTAAATGATGAACTGATTTCTAGAAAATTGCTGACACCAAAAACATCTAGTTAAGTACAGTAGAGCAACACTGACTCAAAATCTGTAGCTGCTACATTAGTGTAATGAACATAGAGTGGCAGGAGAGTAAAACCAGATAAAAGATACTTTAATCAAGAAGAAAATTGAAAAACACCCTTTACACACTGAATCACACTGTCAGTTCATCCTTGAGTACGTGCTGTGCTTAATGTTCACTCCCAGATTTTTTAGTACTTCACTCTCAGCTAAAGATGTCTTTGTTAGGGAGAATGAAGTGCAGTCATTGCACAAATACACCATGTAATAAATCCTTTTACTATTCCTACCAAATTTATATCATAAAACTTACTTTCCTGATAAATAAAAGTGGTGATAATACCACGTATCTCTGCTGAAAGCCATATCTAGTATCTAGCTGTGATAAAAATGAACAACAAAATCCTCAAAGACCATTGACTGCCACTGAAACTGTGTCTTCCCTAATCCAAAATTTTCAGCACAAAGCATAGAAAATTTGCTGTATGAGAAGTACTAACTGGAAGGCAGAAACTTTCTGAATTTCCTTCCTCATACCTTATTGACCCTAATTTCCTGGATATGATTATGCCTTCCCTTTCTATTGCTCATGTGAGCCCCTGATGTTCATGGATCATCCCCCTAGCCTAGCAGCATATTTCCTGTCTCTGTTTTATCCATTTTCTGAAAGGTCCCTGAAGACAAATTTTATTTCAGTCTGGAGTAGGTTCAGAGATATCACAGTGAGAGCAGTCTGACCTGAAGGGTGAGGCCAAGGACTGCAGCCCTGTGCCTGCACAAACCCCAGTGTGATCAGCATGAGAGAAGGTGCTTGTACATTTGAAGTTTCTTGGACCTGACTGGGAATCTAGAAAGACTTATAGGTTAACTCCCATCTGCCACACTGTGGTTTAATCACTGAAAAATAAGCTGAAATCTTCCAGTACATTACCTAGGAAATAGTTCTGTTCACAGTGAGCAGTAGCCAAATTGTCCTCAGGAAAAATCTACTGTTGAAATTTTGGTATTGGGTTTATCCTTTTTATCACACAAATCTGCCCAAATATTTGAATAAATTGATTTTCCTGCTGCTGGCTACCTTTACTAAAGTTTTGTGGTAGTTGCTTGTCAGTGGAAATATTTTTTTAAAATTAACTAACAAATCAGTAAATAGGGAAAATTAGATCAGTTGATTCTCATTTTTAGTCCCTCATTTAAAGAGACCCAATCAAAGTATGCAACTAAATTTCCATGGTTACCAGATCTGTCAGAAGGCATTCATATACCTTCATATTAACAGATACTTGAATTTCAGGGAATATCATCTGAAGATCTCCATGAAAATCAAATTTCAGAAAGCATATGTAATGAGAAAAATTGCTAGAACTTTTCTTGATTACATGCTGATTTTTATAACTAAGCCATAGAAATAGTTGATTTCAATCATGGTTCTGTTTCATACTTCCTTAATGAAAAGATATGTTATTAGTTTTATATATTTTTAGAAGATATTCAATCACTTTTTCTTGATTTACTTTGAAATGTAAGTTTTTTGGTAGTTTTGTATGAGATTTGGAAACTGCTTTGGTATTTTGTAAACACTGCTAATCATGTAGATTTTTTTCACAGGTACACATTCTTAAAAAAAATGGAAATCTAAATTTAGATTTTTAGTCTCCATATAAACATTTAAATATTTATTCAATTACTCCATATTAAGATGTGATTCTTGAAAAGCTTAAAGTACAGCTTATCAGTGCTTTGCCTGCTTCATCTCATTCTCTCAACTCATTCAAGGAAGCCCTTTTCTGAGGAGGAAAAAAGATGTCTTGATTGCTGGAAATAATAAAATTCAACCATTTCTTATATTTTATACTTCTGGCTAAGTGTTTTAGATGTACAAAACCAATAGTCCACTTCTTTAGCATGAAACAGTTTTATTTAAGTTATATCTGAGAAAAATAGTCAAGCAAAGGATGTACATGCTGAGCAATTGTCAGTCTGCTAACTTTATAACCTCTGTGTTCAGAAAGGTCCGATTGTTTGGGGAATGGCACTTGAAATGTATGAAGCTGTTTTATTTGGTATGTAGTTGGCACATTTTTAATACATGCCAGATTGTTATTTCCTCCATTATCACAAGTGTTCTCTTAATTTCTAGTGCCACTAAAAATTTCTCATAAGAATGAGCACAGAGATAATTAGCTGGGTTTGAGCCTATACACTATATCAAACAAACCAAATTGTAGATGAAAAGAAGAAAAGACCAGGTTTTATATCATTTGCAATTTAGGAACTTAAAAAAATTCTGAGTGCATAGATACCTTGATGAGTTTCATAGGTAATATTTTTCTTCTGTTTTATTGTTTGAAGTATGTTTTTCAAATATTACGTTCATTTTGAATTTCATATGACACAAAGACTCTAAACATACTTTGACTTTCAACATGTTATCAAGAGGCAATGGGCACAGACTGAAACACAAAATGTTCCATTTGAACATGAAGAAACAGTGGCACAGGTTGCCCAGGAAGGTTGTAGAGTCTCCATTCTTGGAGATATTGAAAAGGTATGTGGACATGGTCTTGGGCAACCCTCTAAGTAGCCTTGCTTGAGTGATCTCCAAAGATCCCTTCCAAGTCCAACTGTTCTATGATTCTGTTACAGATGTCTTATAAATTGGTGTCAAACATTGTCAGATTAGCTTTAAAAAATTTTTCAACTGCCTCAAGTTAAAAGTCATAAATGTATTGATTCTAATTACAATGCAGACTGAATTTCATCCATTGTGAATAATAATAGAACAGTGATTTCATGTTAAGATATATGTCTGAGAGAACACTTTATACCATGAAAGTATCTGACTGTAAAAACAGTGGTGCTTTTGTGTACATTAATAATGAAACTATTGACATATACCACTGTAGTGTTGGACTAAAAGAAGGAGTCCATTTCCCCATCACTGCCCATTAAAAATAAGCCAGATTTTTGATTGTCTTCAAATATCTTTCAGGGCAATCTACATTACATTTTATGTTTTGTCTCATTGCTGGTATAGTGTATAGTTATATAAGGTTAACGATCACATAAGTGAAAATCAAGGAAAAAGTATTTTGCTTGAGAGCTTATATTAAAGCTTTATCAAGAACAGAACTAGCGCAGTGTTAAAGCCCAGCAGCCAGTGAAACTCTTGCAGAGTTTAGAGGAACCTTCTTGACCTCCTTTGATTACTGGAATTGAAGCAAACCTCATGGTCTTTTAATCTCTGAGAATCATGGGATTTTGTTCAGAGAGTTTAACTTTCTAAATTGCTTTTCAGAGGAAAGATTCATGAATTGTGTTCATAGGAACGTGAAACTGAACTCAAGCATAGTGCAATAAACAGACAAACAAACAAGCAAAACCCACCAGAAACCCCAAACCCTCAAACCTCTGAAAAACTACAGATGTGGAAACTGAAAAGAAGAAAAGGAACGTTGTTGAATATAAACTTGACATCTTTCTATAATGAGGCAGAGCATCATGGACAAACTGAGGTGACTGAATACCCAAATTCTGTGTCAGAAAACATTTTAACTAATAAATGACAAAGACAGCAACTGTTCTACAGTAACATTTTCAGCAGAAAGTCACTGGAATAACAGTATATCAAAACAAAATAAAAGAAATAGTCAAAAATACTTTCTTCTAGCCACCAAAAGGCAAAACAAGCAGAGAAGGAGCAGAGAATTTGATCTTTCAATTTTATTGTAATTGTTTGTGTACATGGGGAACAAGATGTTATATCATTACTTTGATTTATGGAGCATGTCCTGTCCTTCCCTTTGATCTTTTGTGTACAAGGCCAATAGTGATTCAAAAGGGTGTCACAATTTTTAGAAAACCAACCAACAAAGAGAAAATTATGACCTCTCCTGAAAGAAAGATGTTTCAGGCCAAGCTGATAGATGCAGTATGGGACATTCAGTTGTTCAGAGGCCATGCCCAGGGCAAAAAGGCTTTACAAGTTCAGAATAAAACACTTCATACAAGCAGAGCTATTTTCCTTTGGTATTTCCTTCCTGGAAATAAGGATAAGCTTCCTAAGATCACAAATTTGTGTGTCTGGTTTTCCCGAGTTTGGTCTAGGTAAACAAAGGGTGATCAGATGATAATGCCACATTTACTGCCTCATATTTGCAGTTTTCCACTGATGCTTGAAAATTATTATTTTGGCCTTACTTTTCTGTTATGAGATCCTGTCAGTGTGTAGAGGTCTATTAAAGAGTGTACTGTTTCTTTCTCATATTCTGTTTTTCAAGTACTGATAGAAATAACCTTTCTGGGGTAACTGATTACTGAAAGATATTTCCTCCCTTTGCCCTCTACTTCAGCCAGGTCTTAACGTTGTCATGGGCAGATGCCTTTGAACAGCTTCTGGAGCCATATTTACATGGAGAATTGGAAATGGTCATAGTTTTAGGGGTCATCAACATACTGAGCATCTCTCTGTATCTGCACTCTGTATTTACATGTCCCTAGCATTCATCCTGGGATGAAAGCCTGCTTACATTTCCTGTTACAAGCTTTCGTGTGTGCTATCCAAAATACATCAAAGGGTCATAGGAAATTAAATACAATAGTAACAATATAGTTGCACATAATTTCTTTAGACATAATATAAAATGTTTCCAGGGGTGATCTAGGTCCTCTTTAAAAGGTGCTATTCAAGCATGTTGAAAGAAATTGGTTTCTGCCTCAGACAGTTAAGAAATAAATGGAAATAAATAAATTTGCACCTTATAACTGTCAAGATCTGTAATGCTTTTGTAATACAAAATAAACATCATATAGAAATAAAGCTAGGTATAGCCACAGAGCAACTGACAGTCACTAACCACAGTTACAGCTAGGGTATTTCACAGGTGGTGTGGTTTTCAAGACTAGTCCTGACAGTTACCTTGTCAGTTATGTTGAGAAAGACAATTCATGGTTATGAGACTCGATCTTCCCTTGAAATTGCACACTTCTTGAATACTAATACCTGCAGCTGAAACCTTGTAATTACAAAGCCCTTTTCACATTTTATAGTTCTTTAAGTGGTTAGTCCATATAAGTAATCAATCATAACTTCAATTCACTGTTCACATGGACAATTAAAACATAAAGAAAGTGAAAGGAAGTGAAATTTAAATCAGTGCAATAAATATATTTTAAGTGGATTTAAATTCTGGTAGAAGTCTCTGAGGGTGAATTTTTATGCTTCAATTAATTCACCCATTTCCATATAATCCAGAGCCAATTTTTGCATATAAAGTTGTTAACAGTTAATGGGAATGGATATGCAAGCATATGTGCTCTTCCACATAAAGATATCCAGTTTTCTTTACAAAATATGTGCTATATACACACACACAAAAAGAAATGTATCAGTTTGTATGCATTCCTTTGTAATACTCTAAGGCTTAATAACTTCTGACATGGATCTTTATGAATGTCAAATCAATAAACTATTTATTAAAAAAAGAAACTTTTAAATGTAAGAGTAACAGAGTTTAAACTGTGCACTGAAGTACATTGTCAGATGGACACAGTTATGTTCATGGGAAGGGTACAAATGATACAAATACAAAACAGAAGAATTGCCTCCATGTGACCTGATACAGTACAAAGACTTAGATAAGATTACACAATTTTACCGGTGTTATCAACTGAAATAGGCAAATTTCAGATCTCATCTCACCCTAATGTAAACTATAGAATATATAATAGACTTGTGATTTTGAAGTACTTACGCTATTTCATCAGCTAGAAAGGAAGGCTGAGCCTGTCTGCTCATGATACCATGATGACTTTAGGATTATGGTGGAAATGCAGGATGATTAAGGCGAGTGACAATGTGCCACAGAAAATACTTACTCAGTATCCATGCCTTGATTTTTTAATCAAACAGCATGCCTTTGCTCTCTGTTTGTTTGTCTGACATCATATGGTGCATCATCACATCTGCCATTCATTTATTTCCCTGTCATCACAAGAATTTTTCCTTGTTAATATTTATTTGCACAAAAAAAAAAAAAATCTGTTCAACAAACATAAAACTAAAGAATGCTCCAGATGTTTTAAATAGCCACATTTATTGCCTGATAAAAAATCATTTCCAATGAGCTAGCAGAGTGGTGGCTTCATCCTTCTTTCTTCTCTCTTTGACACGTGGTATGTTCTTAGTGTCTTTCAGCAAGATGTCTCTTGCTGTCCTCACTGAGAAGGGTCCTTAGTCCTCATTTCACTGTTAAACTAAATGATTTTCTACAGCATGTACTCAGTGCACCTCCTGTGACTGTTCTTCCTTAAAAGAATACGGAATAACCAGTTCTTTGTGATGTACAATGTTGGTTGATTTTTTATTCTGATCACTTTTATAACTCTGGATTAATAGCTTGACCCAATATTCATAGGAACATCTTGACACTAAAGCAATGTAGATACTATATTTCATGTATTAGCTTCTTCTCTTTGTGCTTTTATTGACTAGGGAGAGATAAATGAGACTTTCTAACTGATCCCTTTACTTTGAAATGCAACTGACATTCAATGCTTACTTTATAGCTTCTACTATTTTTTTTTTCTTTTTTTTTTTTTTTTTTTTTTTTTTTTTTTTACATACTCACCCTTGGCCTTNTTTTTTTTTTTTCAGATATGAGCCCTGGCCCACCTTCCCACTGCTGAGTGATCCTCATCCTGGTCAACCTCTTGCCTGGTGGGTTTTAATGCTGAGACTGAAGGATCTTCAAACTTCTGACACGTGCTTCAGTTGGACTGAACTGATATTAACTGATATACTTACATCTTGACTCAGAATTCCTTCCTTCTTCTATAAACTCTGTATAACCTCTCAACATTTGCTACAGGTTCAGAGATGAGACTGACCACTGCTGAAAACCTTCTCAATTTCAGAGTGAAATTCAGTGAAAATAGTAAGATCACTCAGGGCTAGCTCTTTTAATAGTATCACAGAGTAGCTCCAGGAAAGAAGAGATGTATAGCTTTTCCTTTGGATTAAGAGAAAGACATGCAAAAAGAAATATCTCTTTAAAGGAGATGGGAGTCTGTTGTTTGCTTGGGTTTTAGTGGTTATCTTCTGGTTTTCTGTGCTGCAAAATGGCAATGATGCAATGCAGAGACGATTCTCTCAGTGGAAAGCTTGATGAATAAACAATGTTAGGACATTTAAATATAATAGCAGAATCTCAATATGAGCAGAATGTGAGCTGTTTGAGGCAGAATGCACTGATGGCTTTTTAAATTATCATTTGGGCAACAAAAATACGTGTTTTAGTTCATTGATATTTGGAATTCCTATTATGTAAAGCTGGAGTCTTTAAAGGAGAGTAAAATGCCCAAATCTATTGAATGTAAATGGGATTTATTCACTTGACCTCCCTTGGCGTCAGATATTTTTGAAAATCACAAACCTTTTAAAAAAGACATCAAATATTGGGCCCTTATGAAAACTTCTTCTGTTTCTGAATATTTCAACACCACTGAAGTATTGTGGGAGAGGAAGGAAGGGAGGAGAGAATAAAGATGGGGAAAATGTTGTGGGCTTATAAACTAAAGGAGTAAGTACATAGGAGCACCTTTTAAATCAGAGATATTTGTCCATGATAAATATTATTGTACTAAAAAATGAACAACCAACAGTGATCTAGTATTAGAAGTAACCCTGGTAACATCAGATTGTTTGTGTGGGAATCACAATGAGCACTTTCTCTTTTTTTCATATGAAATAGAATTAGAACTTAATGGACTTAAAAGTAAATTGAACTTTAACCATGAAAGAGAAGATTGACTCATACTAAAATTAACAGCCTTAACATTTCTTTAGAAACAAGATAGAATAAAAAATATATTAAGATCCTTACATAATTTATTTTTTAAAAGTTCCAATTAAGACATAGAATCATAGAATGGTTTGGTTTGGGTTGGAAGTGACTTTAAGACTGTCTAGTTTCAATACCCCTGCCATGGGCAGGGAACCAGGTTTACTCAGAACTCCATCCAACTTGGCTTTGAACACTTTCAGGGATGGAGAGTCCACAACATCTCTGGGCAACCTGTGCCAGTGTCTCACCACCCTCACAGTGAAGGTTTATTCCTAATATCTAACATAAACCTATCTGCCTTCAGCTTAAAACTGTTCTCCTTTTTTACTACCACTATACACCCTTGTGAAAAGTCCCTCTCCAGCCTTCTTTTGGCCCCCTTCAGATATGTGGAGGCTGTTCTAAGGTCTCCTCAGAGTCCTTTATTTGCGAGGCTAGACAGCCCCAACCTTCTCAGTCTGTCTTTGTAGGAGTGTTCTTGAGCTCTGTGATAAGCTCTGCGGCCCTCCTCTGGACTCCTTCTGACAGTTCCATATCCTTCTTGTGCTGGGGACCCCAGAGTTGGACACAGTGCTCCAGGTGGAGTCTTAATAGAGCTGAGTAGAGGGACAGCCCTTGACCTGCTGATCACTCCTCTTTTGATGCAGCCCAGGATGAAATTGGCCTTCTGGGCTGCAGGTGCACATTGCTGGGTGAACTTTTGGTCTACAAACACACCCAGGTCTTTCTTCCCAGGACTAATCTTGTGCCATTCTCCCCTCCCCCTCTACTCATGCTTGGGAGTTCCCTGACCCAGGGGCCGGACCTTGCACTCTGTCTAGTTAAATATCATGCGGTTTGCACAGGCCCATTCCTCAATCTTGCAAAAATCCCTCTTGATGTCATCCCTTTCCAACAGCTTGTCAACCACACCACACAGCTGGGTGTGGTCAGCAACCTTGCTGAAATTCTCTCAATCCCAATGTCCACGTCACTGCCAAAAGTGTTAAAAAATGCCTGTCCCATTACTGAATTCTGAGGAAAGTCACTCATCAATGCTTCTACTTGAGCTGAAAATCTAAAATCTAGAATTCCAAATATAAAAATCTGAAAATCTAAAAATTAAGAATTCCTGAAAGTGTTGAAGAGAATTATATAAGACACCAAACCTTTTGATGTGGGATGCAAAAGGACTTAAGCACATATTCTTCTGTATGAACTTTTCAGTGCTTCTGGTGGTTCATCATCTAAGGAAGTGTTCTACTAAACCTTCTGCTCCTTAAATCTGAGAAGAGTTTAGAAAATGTATTTTTGTAGATAGGTTCACTATGAAACACCATTTGGAGGACTTAGCTGCTAGTTGAAGACATTCACTCAGCTTTCTTCCTTATGTCATGTAAATGAAATCAATGTTTATGCAATCACTCAAAGATTCTGTACAGTCTTTAATCCTTACACCTTATCTTTCTCTCTCCCAGCTTTTGGCTTTGGAGACAAAGAAAAAAAATAAAGTAGACAAAGTGGTTTAACTCTTTAAAAAAATCTTGGTCTGCAAAAGTTAAATGTGAGATTGGAAAAATTCCAGAGGATAAAGAGTAAGAGGTGGAGGATTGTAAATGTTCTCACTATAATATTACTCTGTCTGCTTAAAGGATTTCTCCTGGATGTTTGGGTCTAGCATCTTAGTCTCCAGAGAGATGAAAAAGGCTATGCCAGAACATGATTTTTGATAAAAGAACTGCATTCATTTATCGTGAGGTATGTTTTTGTTGTACCTCTAGCCTTGTATAAGCCTGTTCATTATGATAAGAAGTGTCATAATTTTCTCCACGCTGGACTCATACGCACCCCACCACCACCACCACCATCACCATGTTCCTCTACAACAAAATAACATTTGGTAAGAAGTAGTAAGAATGACTCTAGTGTAAATAAACAAGAAAAATCTCTAAAGAAGTTTTCTTTATGGTGCATCTAGGATAAGACATGCAGGAAAAAGGGGATTATGGTGTATGGCAAAAAGCCCCTACATATTATCAAGGTTGAATTTTTCACAGATGAGTAGGAACCACATGAACAACTTTATTCCTCACAAAATTCACAGAAATTTCTTTCAGTAATTGCCCATTGTCTTCAAAAGCCTCACAAGAAATATCCAAAGATCATTTTAAGAAGAATTTGAGATTGTTTCGGAAGGCTGCCAGTACTTGGGTGTACTGAAACTCAGCCTTTTATTGTCCCAGCAGCCAGACAGTGCTGCAACACAGATGTCATGGCAAAGAGAGGAGCATATGAGTGTAAGGAAACTGGCACAGGTTCTGCACAGGAAAAGAGGAAAGGAGCAGAAGACAGAATATGTTCAGGATAACAATGCCTTCATGAGGTGTTAACAAAGTGGAGGAGAGAACAGCTTGCTGAGATATTTATATCTTTAGGAGAACTTGAACATGGAACATAAAGCAGAAGGGCTACATCTATGAACCTACTAGAGAGAAGACAGGATACATGACAATATAGTAGCAAGATAAGGCGAAAAATGGGGCAAAATGAAAGGATACAAATACATTATCCAATTGCACAATCCTTTGGCATCAAAAACTGCAGCTTTCATTTGTCCCAAATGCACACAATTCAGCTCCTATCTGCTGAAAAATTGTATATGAAAGCAGAAGGTGGTTTAGATCATAATCAGTATTAGCAGCAGTGTGACAGGCTATTTTTTTTTTTTTTTTTTGCTTTACAATTCTGCTAAGTCCTAGACTTGATAATAGCTTTCTTCTCTTATGACACAGAATACTTTAAAAATGATTGACACTAGATTTTATTATACTGTTAATTTTATTATACTGTTCATTTTAATTCATTTCATTAAAATGAATTTTAATCAAATGGGGTAGAAATACTTTAGTTGTGTTTCCAATATGTTGCTGCAGTTACATACAAAGCTGCTAATTTATAATTTACTGCATATGCCAATTAACACATTAATATTCAGTATCTTTGCAGAAAATGTATAAATAAATGTAAGATCTCAAACAGCGCTTCTTAAAAATGTTAGATAAAGTATTTAAGGATGCAAAAGAAGAAAAAGAATCCCATCTGTGATAGGAAATGGTCTGCAAGTCAAAAAGTGATTTGCTTCAGAGAGTAAAATAATGGCTATCTAAATGTCTTCTGAATTCAATGAGCCAAATCTTTCATTATGGTTAAGTGACTCTAATTCTGGGTTAGTCAGGTATCAGGTGCTTTATTATTTATTTTGTTTGGAATCAGCTAAGATATGGACCAGCCTTTCATTAAGCTGTTCCAGTGCTGGGTATCAGCAGAACAATTCCCATGTGGCTTGTTTTGGCTACATCCACTGGACAGATTCAGCAGAGAACATCACAAATTATTCTCTTGTGTTATCTTCATACATCAGTTACCCTTACAGCAATGCTGTAGGGAAGGTCATTAGGATTGTCTTAATGAGTAGCTTCTTTCTTTTTCTTGTCTTATTTGATCTAGATCTGTGATCTGGGGATTCAAAAATCTTCACTGATTCCTTCCATTTGGTTTGTCTGCCCTTGTTCTCCAAGAAGTGGGTTAATAAGACAGAGAGCAGCAGAAAAAATGAGATTTCATTTCCTTCCTGCTCACAGAAATTATGGATGAATTTGGACAAGAAGTGCTCTGCCTGGTGCAAAACAATCTAAACAGATGGACACTGTTCCTACAGTCTTTGTCTATGCTACAAGAGGCTCTGTTATACCAAAGGGGGTGAAACTTACAGGAACATAACATTTTTTAAAAACTCTATTTCTTTGTTGAGAGAGATGAAGAATGGCAATTTTTTTAAGAAATTAAGAGGAATATATAGATAAAAAGACAGAATTTGGTTGCTTAAACCTCTTGCGCCTGAGAAAACAAGCTGAAGAACAACTACCCACCACTAATGTTGACTGTGATTTAGGGATTATAAATAACAAATACCTCTATCTGTCAATTACTTTCTACATACCAAGGCTTTTTAAAAATTATCCAAAGTTCTCATTTGAAAGTAGAGCTTTACATAATATGAAAAATCAGTCAGGATTTTGTGCGTGTGATTAACTTTTCAGGGACAACTTTGACTTACTCTACTTACTCTTCTGTGTTTGGTAGAATATTTTGACAGTACCAGCTGGAAATACTGAGGGTACTTCAGGAGAAGTAATATTCAAATAAATGTTAAATGGAATTTTTAAATTGTATTACATTAATTTACATTGGTCTGAAATCTAAATTCCATGATTTATCTATCTACATTCTAAAAATTTTCATTGTGGTAGTTATAGCCTTCTAGCTATTCAGAGGGGTACAAGTTCACTTAAATCTTGCTGTTATGGTATAATAATTCCTCCAAAAGGAGCATATGTAATTTCTGTATTTTTATATCAGTGTAAATTTGCATCCTAACATAAATTCTCAGCAGAGAACTAACAGACCCTTGAGATTTATTGTAGGACTTGTGAAAGGAGTATTTCAAAAGATTTTCTTACTAAGGCAAGAAAAAGCAGTTAACTACTAGTCTGACATAGTGCACACTGTTTACAAAAAGTCTCAGCATTTGAAAATAATAAGACCAGATAGAAGCAATTTTCATTCATTATATATGACTAAAAGATTCTCCTTCTTTGAAGGCAGACATACTATCCCACCTCCCACAGTCTTAAAGAATTTACTGCAAACTATGATTATCTGACGTGAGGAGTAAATTTTGCCAGAAAAGAGAAAAATGATTTAAAATATTCGCCTATGGCCATTGAATTTGGAATTTCTTGACTGAAGAGTATCTGATGACCATCTAACTTTATAACAGAAATACTTTTTTCAACTATAAAAGTAATGCTTCTTCAAAAGTTTAATGTAGACTAAATTCTGAGATAGGAATTTTTAAACAAAATAAAAAAGTATACATATGTGGCATCATAATGATTCCTTGGACAGTCCAACAGCAGGGATAAACCATGTAGGGCTAATCTCTTTAGTGGCTTGGTACCTTCCATAGAGACCAGTCTGTAGAAGGGAGAAGTGAACAAAGTTCATCAGAGGTTACTGACAGCAGGACACTGCTGGGTTGAGGGATTTCTTTAACATATTTGAAGAAAAACACAAACCCTAAAGGTAATAGACTGGAATCTGGCAGTGTCCAACTTGCTCTCTCTTCTTCCAGCACATCATCTTAGTCTTTCCTCAGTGTTCCCACTGGAGTGTCTTTCACCTGTTAACAAATGAGAGTCTGTCCAGCATGTTGTGTTTTAGTCATATATTTATCTGATACTGCAAGGAATTATTGTAAAATATCTTGGTCCCTAATCTTGCCTGTTATCTATGGCAAAGAGATAGGGTTGCCTTCCATATCCACAGGTAAGAATTAATTCAAATGATTCTTCACTCTTTTGTGACATCCTTTATAAAAATAAAACATTTTGGACCTCATTTCCATAAAGTTACTGACTTGTACTTTCATTCAGTTTTCTAATGGGACTATTCTAAACTGTGTGACTCAGGAAAATCTTGAACCTTTTAAGAGCAGACATTGGAGAAGTAGATCTAGACTCACAGAAGCTGCAATAAATCTCTTCTGTTGAGTCCTTCCATATATAAGAATTTGCCAGTACGTGGAATAATTTTCTAAAGGTCTAGAAGAAAGCTCAACTGTTCCTAAAGGTGCAATGATTCAAAAATATATTTAAATTAATTTTGTTTGGATGAAAATTTGTTAAGTAGGCTTAACATCACACCTAGGATTTATAATTTTACTACTAAAAAATATTAAATTACAATTATTTTCTCTAAGTTTTCTGTCCTGCTATTATAATAATATTCTCTTCCTAGCTATGGACTGTCACTTCTCTACACAGTGTATTTTAAAGTTGGTAAAATCAACTATATTTAAAACAAAGGTTGTAATATAAGGTTGTTGAGGTTTTTTTGTTTTGTTTCTGAAATGATTTATTAGAGAATCCTTTGCCAATAATATTTTTCTTTAAAGAGACATTTCTACAGACTTTTTGAAATAGAACTGAAAGATAAACATAAAATGTTTGTTAATTTTATTTGAATAAAATATTTTCTGGAGTGAAAGTATCTGAGCAACAAGTCTGAAAGTTAATTAAACAATTCTGTGGTAAAACATTTGGAGAATCTTAAAAAAAATCCCTCTGGTGTTTAGAAGTCTGAATAAGAGCAGAGGGGATTTGTGGATTGCTGTTAAACTTTCAAAGTAGTGTCTTAGAACATTTAAAAGTCTTCTGACATTTGAAACTTTTAAGACCTACCCACAAGGGTTACTTGCTGTGGTAAGGAATACATTAGAGACAATAATCCTTAAAATAAATTATGATAGTCAGTTGAATCTGATTATACTGACTGAGTTAAAATAATTAATTCAAAGAAAATATTCACTCCAGAATGTCAAGAGGAAACTCGGAATAGTTATATTTCACACAACAAACTTAGTTTGCATAAATAAAGCTAAACATTGCATAAGTAGTATATGAGGGACAATACAGGGAGAAAAAATAGTGATTTAAAATGCATTTTAAAATGACTTCTCAGTTGATGGATCAAAGAAATGATGATTTTTAGGCCATCTGTGTGGCTGTGGGCTTATTAGTTGTTTTCCAGAGACTGAAATGCTAAACATAAGGACATCTGTGTGATTTGCACACCCAAAACAGTTGCATATTTGTCTAGATGCCAACATAAATGTTAGCAACAAAGTATGGTTCTGGTCACTTTCAGTCCCTTTGCCCTGAATGAAACCCGAAGTAAGCAATTTCCTTTTTGCCCACCTCCCTACAGTGTGAGAGTGACAAAGGCAGAGACTTTAATGAGTTAACAATTCAAGTATAAAAAAAGAGAAGGTGCTTTACATGCAAAAGGTGTTCACCAGCTTGACTTAGTTCTGAGTGGCCACTGAGACAAAAACAAGGTAGTGAATGCTCCTTCAGCTCAGCAGTGACAAGTGTTCATGCCTGAAATAACTGCAAAGGGACAAGGAACTCTGCTCTGTGCCAGGGAAGAGGAGAGGAATCAACTCTGGTTTATGTCAGAGAAAATACTCTGTTCAAAAAAGTGTGCCTTCTATTATCCATACATATGTATAACTTTCAGTACTACCAAACTAATTTTTTTTTTACAGATGACTTGTATGTAAGTCACATTAAAACATGGCACCTGCAAGAATTATTAATTTTGCAAATATAAACTTTAATAAAATCCAGTTACAACTGTGACTTTTAGTACTTTACAAGTTCATACAGTAACACCTTCTCAGAAGCTTAGGGCGGTGAAAAAAAGCTAAGAAACCTTAACATTGGAATGTTATTTTATGAGATTAATATCTCATGGAGTTGGGAGCACTTTCTGCTTCTGAAACTCACAGAGGCTTCAAACATATATAGGACTATATCCTATTGCTAAAGGTGGCTTGAGGAATGAGGGGACATGTTAAGTTAGGATAAAAAGGATAAAAAGACTTTGTGTGTGTTCTTGAAGTAGAAGAAATATCAAGCAACTTACTGTTATACCTAAAGTAAACATCAGGATTAATCAATAGTTATAGGGTCTTGTGATATTTGTCGGGAAAAAATTTCTAGCCCAGTAGAGTTCAAATATGGCTGATCTTTAAAAATTAGTTCACTGGCTAGGATTCTTAGATTTCTTCTGTAGTCAGTTTTATTTAGAAAGCAATTCAAAAGATTGTTCCTGTTTTTTTCATTTAAAATTAATGAATACCATGGTCCATGAATGGGAAAATAACCAGCAAAGATTTGGTAAAGGTGGATACAAAAAGCTTTAAAAACAAAAATTATCTCTGTAATGTGTAATTGTAGGGAAAAAAGTTACAGTAGCAGGCTGGAAGCACAGTTAAAATAGCAGGCTATGTAAAGATCCTGTTTTGAGGATAGTAACTTGGGTGTTTGACCCTGCAGAGCTAGTAAAAATTCCCATATTCTTCAGAGAGCAAGAGAGTCTGTACTCAGATTCCTCTTATGTGAAAATCCTCATGAGAAAAGAAAATCCCCTAGTTTGTTGCCCTCTGACACAACCAGTTACACAGTGAGGTTGAACCTTAGCAAATTGTTTGGTCAAACCAGAGGAACATTCATCATTATCAGGTCAGATGTGGCTTCATGAACAGTATCATAGGAAGGGTGATGTAGTTTGAATGGTAATGTTGTTTGACAACACATTATAATTCAAATTTTATTAAGGCAGTGAGAAAGATGAGGAACAGTGCACTCACACAGTAACTTACTGGATCACTGACAGTAATCGTGGTACTGACTGTAAGTGATGCCATAGCCCTGGTGGACTGTCAGAGGCACAATGTTAGGGTCATCTTACTTGTCCTGATGCTGGGTGAAGTGCAGAGTGTCATGGAGCAGGGTGTCAGTGTTTTAAACATATGAATATAGTATAACATAATTTTGGTCTACTGGTACTGCACCAGAGGGGCAGAACTCCCTAAGACCAATTTCTAGGCCTCAGCCCCCTGTAGATATTTTGCATTGTAGAGGCCCAGAGAAGCTAACTTTAGTTGTGGGATGGATGGTGCATTCCTGCCCTAACCAATAAACTTTAACTGCTCAGCATGTATTTTCTTTAGTAACAAACAGACCTGGAAGTACTAAAGAAAGATTTTCAATTTTTTTGAATGCTTTCAAGTTGTTTTAGAAAGTGCCTGGAAGATTAATGGTTTTCATGATTCATATGCTGAGAGTAAGAAACTTCTTCCTCAACTACTATGATATCAGTTAGTTTAACCCAAGCGTACTGCCAAGTTCTCCTACTGCTCAGAACTTGCACCTTGTCTCTTCCTTAACAGACTGAATCTCATCAAAACTCTTCCAAAACTGTAGGCAGTTTCCAGATAGTGACCCTTTGCTAGTGTCTCTGTCCATTCATAACTCTAAACATCAAAAAGCAAAGTACTTGTGCCGACTCCCAAAATATAGTATCTACATTAGCCATGTCTTGAAAAATTGAAAGTAACTCTCTCAGTATGGTTACAAATGCAATGCTTGAAAGATTTTAATCATCTTAGCTACTGAGGTGACTGTAAAATTAACAGATTTACACTAGAACTCTGTCTATTGCAACATCATTTATAGGAAATAAAAGCAAAAGGCCGCTTTCTGATCATTTAAATAATATCGTGATGGCAAATGCTATTGAATAGGTGTTGCTGATAGACAGCAGAGAGGCACTAGACAATAGGGCAGCTCATCAGCTTGTCTTCTATAAACACTTTCTGTAAATGTCTCCTGAGTTTCTTCCAGGAAGGAGTCAGGAGGAGGAAAGGATAATTCTGTCTTTAAGCATAAACATGACATTGCGTGCGTTTCCTCTCAGGCTCACTCTCTCAACTTGGACAGGTGATAGTTACATCCCCTTCTCACCCCTTTTGTGTGGAGAACATAGCATAAATATCCTGACTCTTCTAAGTATCTACAGAGGCTCCTTAGAAAGATAGGAATGTCAGCAAGACCTCCCTGTACTTAAAACTGTTACTTAAATAAAGTCAGGTGGATCCACAATACTGCTCTCTTTCAGGCACACTGCCATAGTCAGACGTGTTGCTACAGGGACACTGAGGATCCTCTTGAAACTTGAAACTTTGAACCTTTGCAGTGGCACCTTAGGAGACACAGCTGATGCTGCTGAAACCTCTCTGCTCTGCTCTGTCTGAACCTACAGACAGGTTGCGCTGCACAAGATACAGCAGGGTTGAATTTTCAATCTTTATTTCAAAATCTCTAAAGCAGTATTTTTTTCCTTTAAACTCAAATTTTGAGATCTTAATATATTAAAAACCAAAAAAACCCCAAACAAACAAAAAACCCAAAATAAACCAAAAACAACCCAGGGTCCCCAGGTATGGACATATATTTCCTGCACCTTTATTAGGTAACATTTGGGCGGGCTTTTCCTTCACCTGGACAGGAATTCTGAAATCAAAATTCTTGACCAGAGACCAGAGTACTCTGGTGCTGGATGATGTTGCAAGCCTATCTATGGCCTAAAATGCCCACAAAACACCAAATACTTCATATTTTGCTCTTCATCTCTGTTACTGCTAGCTAAAAGCAGCATCAAAATTTCTAAGTGTTGGTATATGCTTCGTGCTTTTTCAAGACTGTTGAGCACATTCCACCCACAAGAAGCATAATCTGCTCCAACTTCTTCATTCTACTAGATTTTCCTGAAGTATTTCAGAATGAATAAATTTCTAAATCCATCTTGAATAATTGTTTATATCATAGTAACCATCTTAAAATATATGCATAAAATTGAGTTGTCAGTGTATATTGTGTTACAGCATGAAGAATGTTATTTACCACTGCCCTATTCTTCTCATAATTCTGCTTTCTACTGGGTTTGAACTGTTTTTACATTTCTTCAATTGTCAACTGCAAATTGAATATATATACATACTGATATCACAGAAAAAAGAACACATTAAAATCCAAGCTATTTTTATTGCCTGTTACTTTCTTTTCCTGGTATATTGCTTAAAAAGAAATATTTATGCTTTAGGCATAGGAAGGCATAAATAAACCAGTTTATACACGTACAGACATGTATGTTCTCTTGAAATAATTGTAAGTGGCATTAAAAGGTCGCAAGCTTTGAGAAAAGAAGGAATCTCACCAAGGAAATACCACTGTATAAATGCCACTTCTTTTTGTTTCTGAGAATTCAGTCATGTAAAAAGAAGTGGATAGGTAACTTACTTTGTTTTATTTTTTTTTTTTTTTTGATTGTCACTAGTAGAGTTTTTTCTGCAATGAAAAAAAGGGGTCATATTCATTATTTGAAAACTGCATAAAATTGTTTTTTCTTCTGCACTGAATTACAGACTGAGGCATATTAGAGAACTGACAGGAACACCTCTTGCAACATAGTGGTAATGAAAATAAAATAAAGCTATTATTACTGCCTTATATTTTGTTCTTTTTCTCTCATCAGAAACCAATATTGTTTAGAACACTGGTGAGTTCTAGGAAAACCTTTTAGCTTGCACAATAGGTTTATCTTTCACTTATTGGAATCACCTATTCTTCACCTCATTTTTTCTGCTTGCTACTTTGCAATAAATCTCACCGCAATCCAATGTTAAGCCCAGTTTTCCAATCTCAAAGCATACAAACAGTGCTCACTTTTGCTGATGGAGGATTCTGAAGATAAATAGTGATCAGCAGTCTTACCCTCTAGTCCTTCTTTAGAGCAACTTCTAACATAAAAGACCTGTTTACTGAATATCTGTACGCACTGTATCTATACAAAGGAGTATTTTTCCCCCAAATTAGGAAGTTGTGTCTTTAAATTGCATAGAAGGGCAAGAATAAATATAGGTAAATAATGCATTGGTTAATTTATCTTACATAGTAGCCTCTAAGAGGGATTTATCAAGATTTCTAGATAGAATCGAAGTTGCTGTTTCCTAGAATAATACTTTAAAGAGACTGGAGGTAGAACACTGCCTACTGTCAGTCAAAGATTCATTCCAGTTGAATTTTATTGCTAAAGAAAGATAAAATTTTATCTTCTTACACAGTAAACTTACATTGCGGTGCCTAAAACCACAAAATGAATTACACTTCTAGGCATCACCTCAGTGGCAATTTAAGCAGCTAAGCTCAGTAATGACACTGTAAATGCATCATCTTCAGAGAAATCCAATTCATATATTCCCTTTCCAGCCATTTGTTACAGCGTTCATACATTTTACTCTTCTGTTCAAATGAAAATATTTTCCTTCTAGTCTTTCAAAGGACATTTTAACTTGTGTTGCCATTGTGGTTTATAGTCTTGCTCTGGTCCCTTAAGTTTAAATGCTCTTGTGTGTTGAATAGGGTATTACAAACCTAGACAGTAAAATGCAAATCACAACCTCTTTAAAATTCAACTAGATTTAATACTTAACTCTCTTCCTCCATCACCATCCCTCCCCTGGCTTGTTTGGTTGATTACAGAAAACTTTTCCCTTCTTAATATCTCTGTTTAAATTCTTATGCAGAATTATTTGGTAGGTAGGTGTTCTAATGCATGAATGCATTAGAATGCACTTTTCTAAATCATGCAACAAATGTAGTCAGTAAGTGTTCAAACGTGTCTAAGCTAGAAACTTCATGCCTATATTTCAATAGTATTACTGAATCAGTAGGGGTGAAACTGCACTCTTTTTCATTAAAAATGGTATTGCTAATGAGTTGGCTGAAGACAATGTTGGTCGTTAATGCTCAGTAAACGTTAATTGTTTTACGTGATTTGGAACACACTTTACTACATCATTTTCATTGTTGCCATTTTAGATTTCTTTCCATTCTAATACTGTCTCTAATGCAATTAACATCAAGAAGATGTTTGTCAAGGATACATTTTAAGGACACCTTCTGCCACAGAGGCCTCATTAGGGACTTCTGAAATACAGAATACTAATGAAAGCCCCTTGTGGCAAGACATTTAGTTAAGGACCCATGCAGCTTAGGATGTCTCCGTTTAAGATATTACTGCTGATGATGCAGACAGACTCATTTGAAAAAGTATCTGTTCAGATCCAGTAAACTCAATTATGGAAATAAAGATGAGGCCAAACAAAATCACATATTCACAGAAAAAAAAAAGTAAAATAAAAATATAAAAATATATTTACTTTTCTTTCTACAAATGAATTAAGCAGAGAACACAGTAGATATCATCCATTGGAAAATTGCAAGTTTGCAGTATCTGGTTTGAATTCCTGTTTACTCTGCTTTCAAGCAATTGCAGATCATTTTAATGGAATAAAATTTAAGTCATAAAACTACTGTGTAAACTCTGCCTCTAGCACTTCAAGCCTAAAAGGCCCATACTTTTTTCATTACAGAGCAGTGCCTTGATGGAACACTCATGGTATGTGTTTCTGGAATCTGAATTCTTGATAGGGTTCTACTGGTTTTAGATCTATAATTGGTTTCTAGAACCACTAAAGAGTAGAACTGCATGCTTATGGGGTGAAGCAAAAGTTAAATGAGGATTTGAGGATACCAGTACTGCATAAAAAAAAGGCATGAAACACATCATCTAATGTGTTTAATCCTTCCATACCATCCTTCCATTCCATGGCCAGCCTTCCAGCACTTCCATGACCACAGTGACTGTACCAAATCCTGTGTGACTGCATGCTTATCCTTTCTTTAACGTCCTTTCAAGGTGTTTGCTGTCAGTGGTAGGGCACCCTCAGAGGCAGGAAAACAGAACAGACAGATCCTTCATCTGAGGGCATGACTATCTCATATTATTTTCTTATGCTGGTTCTCTTTTCTCCCTGTGCACCTCATGCTGTTATGTATAGCCTCTCTTTGTGTAATGATTTCCATTAAACAGACAGTGACTACAGATAGTTTACCTCAGACAGGGTTTTTCCTCACACTCAGTGAAGAAATGGACGGTGCTAAATACCATTTTATTGTACCTACTGCTTAATGCTGATAAGTGATCAACTTAAATGAACATTGTTTTGAATGCTTATTTCCTTTACCTAACACACCAAGAACATTCCTCATTATATCTCAATGTTCCTTCAAGTTGGCTTTTTTTTAAATTTAACAGTGAAGCTAGTACGTCAGTGCTGGCCAAATGATTTAGAGTTTTCAAAAATTTTACTTAACCTCTTTAGAATGGAAATTCTTCTGTGGTCTGAAAGAGAACAAAGCATGAGCAGAATGTTTTGCACACAAAATAGATTGGAAATACTTGGTAAACACCAGGGGTTTTGAGACTCTTATCTAAACTTGTATCTCATCGTTGTACCTAATGATCCTGCTCAGTTTCACAGGCATTATTTAACTGCTTTTTGTGCTGTCAGATTAGCAAGCATCAATTGTTTCAGAGTCTCATTTAAGATATATTTTTTTTTTAATGACATGTATAATGACATAAAGACATATATGTTGTATACTATCAGAGAATCAGTCCATATAGTTTCTTCAACAATAAGAGTATTCACACCAGTGATGAAATACCCTGTAATACTTTGTTTCTGGGCATCCTCTCCCATCTGGCTTACTGTCTGTCCATTGCCTCTTTCCAGTTCTTCTCATTCCAACTAAAAATGAGTTCTAGTCAAGGGATGTTTGAGAGAAAAGCAGTTTAAGGAAAGGGAATAAAGGATGCCTGAGAAATGGGTGTGCACTGAAAGTGAATATTTGCATGACCCTCTTTCTAAAATATAATAGTCCCTGAGTAGAAATTTCTTTTTGATTCTGTAGTTTGTACTTATTTGTGGAGTCAGGAATTCTTTGCCATTCTTGATCAGTCAGCTGGGGTTAAGTTGAAGATAACATATACTGGGATTGAATGTCATGCCTCAATAATGTTGCTCACTTTTTTCCCAGAAGAGCTGAAAGTTCAGAAGTCAGAAATGTTAATGTTCTTTGCTGCCCCAAAACAGCCAAAATACAGATCTCTTTTTTTGTTGTCTGAAAATTAAGATAGATTCTCAGATAACTCAGGTCATTAAACAAGCAAATTTAAGCTTTAGAGCTATGGGAGTTTTTAAAAACAAGTTTGGCTTCTACCTCTGGAAATAAAAATCTGGAGCATTCTGTCACCCCCAGAATTCACAGACAACTTGTGAATTAGGCATGTTTATAATTATTTGGATGTGATATTATATACAGGACACTAGTACTCAGTTTAACAAAAATAGTTGGCCATTTAGAGCTGAATATGTTAGTCTATTTTATCATGACAATAAACACAGAAATCATTATCTACTGATTTATCATAGTGCTCAGAGCTGTGCTATAGTTTATGACAATTTACTTACAAAATACAGCATGCATATTGTTTTCAATTTCTTTGTGCTTCCAGAAGAGCGGCAAAATGATTTTGCTTAATAAGCTAGTAACTGTAAGACAGTTAAAGCTGGAGGGTTTCTAGAGTTTCTGGAAAGATGTATTTCAGCTTGAATCACAACAATTTCTTGTGACATAAATGTATTAATGTGACATTTACAGACTGTGTGGGTCATTCAAAAATTCTCTGAACCACCTGAGCATTGCTATTTAGATAAACTGTAAAAAAGCACAAAAAATATACAAATCTTTGCATTTAAATGTTACTTTTCTTTATAATTAATTTGCTAGTTTAATTAGTACCTTTCTGTATAGATCTTTTAATCTTTTAAGGTTTCATTTTTGAAAGTGTGTGTCTTTAGCACCATCTCTCCCATGTTTTCTGAGCAGCTGACCATTGGTTGTAACCCTGACTTTCTAGGAGCAGCACAGTTTCACTGTGGCTTGTGCCAAGCCATATACTTTGGGGAAGGCACATGTAGTGACTTATTTGCCTAAATTTGCCTTTTTCTCCTCAAAACTTTTGCAATCTTACTGGGGTTTCACGCCATGGGAAAGGGGATCTCTTGCTGCTTCACTCACTAGCTCCTTTCCTGTATCTGCCAGGTTTATGCTGATCTGCTGACTTTTCTTGAGGACTTGTGCTCACTGGGAACATGCATCAGCCCAAACTCTTTCCTTAACTGACTTACAATGCAACCAATACCCTCCTGGACCAAAGACTCTGCCCTTTGTCACCTGCTGCTCTCCACAGGGCACAGGAGGAGATCTGCTTGACAGAAGCAAACTACTGCAGGGAGTTTCATCTCCCAACCTAGCTATATTGCAGGTGGGCACCATCTGAAAGATACAAAAATAAATGGCAGTATTTTACAGCAGCTCTTTGGTGTTTCCATGTGAGTGCTTCAGGCCATATTAAAGTTCACTAGATTTTGCAAACACAATGAAAACTTGTTTCCCTAGACATTGCTGCTGTGCAGCAATTGTATGCTACATCATTTGTCTTTTACTGCCTGTACTTGCCTAGGGAGCACTAGATCTACTTGGTCTGTTGCAGAAAGATGTACCTGGATGGCCAGGTAGGAGTCAGCTATGCAGCTGTGCAGGATCTCAGTTGACAGGTATTGAATCAGAAGCCATGCAGCTGCATTACTGTTATTGTGGTTGACTTGTTATGGTCAAGACCACATCTACTTCAAGCTGATGGCTTAGAGCTGGTTTGCATCCTTTTGCCCAGTCATACTGCAAATAAAAGACTCAGGTTTTAATAAAGGTAGCCCACAGTCATACAGGGATAATTTCAAGACTTGTTTTATGTTCCTAGCTACTAAGAACAAGTGAAAAATGTACATTATAGAGATCTTGAGGTTCTTGATAATTGAAGCCAGAAATGACTGCACAAGAAGCAACCTGTGGGAACAGACTCATCAGAGAAAGAGAAATATGCTCAGTTTCTTCCCAAATTGCTACTTCTCTTTTTCAACTCTGCTACTCACCATATCAGTGGGCAAGGTGTTTTGTATTTGGTGTAATTCTTTCTTTTCACAAAAATAATTTTTGAAACTCATAAAAATCAATTTGAAAAACCAATGGCAATGTCATGTTTGTTTTAAGAAAGGTGTCTCACTCCTTGCTATATGACTTCCAGTTCCAGTATTGTGCACTGGTGGCATAAATAGATAATTTTTCAACCACAACAAATATTTGTTTTAATTTCCATTCTATAATAAATATGATTCCAGCTTATCTAACTAAGAATTAGCTGAAATAAATTTAGAAATAGAAAGAAATTAAATCTGTGGTTAATTTTTTTAATTTTCAATTGCTTTCCTCATTGTTAATATATTCCTATTACGTCTGAACAGCAACAGAACTAACATCAGCATTGCTGGGCAATGAGGTTGCATTTAGTTATCAATATGGAAAATAAGAACTTTACTCAGACTTCCCTTGCAAAAAAATGAGGATGACTTTATTATATAAAAGTAGAATTTGAAAAGTAGAAACTTTAAGCCCAAGTAAATTAAAGAAACGACTCTGCAACAATGGGTCATTATAAGTGACCAAATCAGTGAATTATAGAATTGCCAAGGTGGGAAGACACCCTAGTCAAACTCCACAGCATGGCCCACTACAGTAGATTGATAAGGAAGGTATCTGTTGTATCCCCCTAGTGTTTGGTCTCCCCCTTGAAACCCCCTCTGAGACTGTACCTTTGGTCTGACCCCACCTGCCCCTTGACTCTGACCTATGGCCTTGAGCCAGGTAACCCCACCCCCCATCCCAAAAGAGATAAAAAGCCCCATCCCTCCATGTGCTTCCTCTTTGACCCCTGGGATCCCTTCTTGGAATAAACCTTGGAATATGCCCAAGGTAAGGAGCCTCTTTTGGATTTCCTCTCCCTATCCTGAAGCTCCCCTCACCCAAACCTCCCCAAATCCTGGGCTAGCAGCTGACCAGGGGGGCAGAGGGAAGGGGAACACTTCAGTATCTAGTGGGATTTTGAGTATCTCCAAGACTGGAGATTAATATTTCTGATATTTAAGTGGCATTTCCTTTTTGTCAGTTTGTGACAAAGAGGAGTTTGTTTCCAACTTATTTAGGTAAGATGGAAATAAACTTTTATTATCCCCATCAGGTATTTATGGATAAGAGCTCCTTGAACATTTGCTTCTCAGGCTGAACAATGCAAGCTGTTGCACCTGGTATGTCAGATGCTCCAAGCACTGTCTTTGAAGAGATTGGTTATTGTCTCTGAAGTCAGCATCCATGAGTCTTGTACCGGGATGTGTCTTACTGGTGTTGACTAGAGGGGAAGGGTCACCTCCCTCAAACAGCTGGTGACACTCCTCCTAGAACCTGTCAGGAGCCTTCTTTTCTCCAAGGTCACATTACTGACTTCTGACTAGCTTGTTGTCTACAGGGATTCCCAGGATCTTTTCTGTAAAAAACTTTCCAACTGATTAGTCTATACTGTGTTGTATTAATGCACCAAGCTCTTCCTACTTAGGTGCAGGATTTGGGGTTTTACTTTGTTGACCTCCACGAGTTCCCTGTCAGCCCATCTCTCCAGCCTGCTGAAGCTCCTCTGAAAGGGAGAACATCCACTGGATGTATCAGCCATTCCTCCCAAGTGTGTATCATCACTCCTGCTGAGAGTGCAGTCTGCCTCACTGTCCAGGTCATTAATGAAGAGATAAGTCAGTACTTTCCTGGAATGAGCCCCTGGAGTACACCAGCAGTGGCTGCCCTATCAGACTGGTCAGAGCACCCCATGCTGCTTGTTTGTGTCACTCTTGGTGGATTGGTGGTCAAACCTTTTTAATAGATCTGGAAATAACTTCCAGGATTATTTGCCCCTTTCAAGGAATTATGGCCAGGCTGAACACACTTTAGTTCCCAGGGTCTCCCTGCCCTTTTTGAAGACAGAAATCTTCAGGTCCTCAGGAACCTCCTTCAACTCCCATGAACTTTCAAAGACAATTGAGAGTGGCTAGTAATGACATAAACCAGCTCCCTCACCATGGATACATCCTGTCAAGTTAGAAGGACTATCCTATCAAGACTATCCTATCAAGAACATTCAGAGTTTAAAGAAGGAACAGCTTTCTGAAAGTGTATATGGCAGTCTCTTTCAGAAAGAAAATATGGAAATGAAAACAAAATCTGTTTTGAAAGGAAGGATTTTATTCAATTTCAGCTATTCATAGGAAATAAATATAGTATAATAAATATAGCATATAATAAATATTCTAAAATAGGAGTTACTATAGCATAATGATTTACAAAAATAATATTTACTTTTAACATTTAAAATTTATTCATACCTTATACAGAAACAGGTTGTGTTTATACCACTAAGACTTAAATCGTTTGGAATTTCAGGTTAGTGTGGAGTGAACCTGGCTTCTTGGTGAGAGGTCTCTGACACTGACATTGCAAGTAGTGTGTGAACTTCTGATAACTTTTCCTATAGAAAATAACACTTGGCTTTTGACCCAGAAGTGCCAAAGTGATTTTGATTTCCTAAAAGAAATTCTTTCTTCACAGACTGTACTGCCATAATTCAGATCACTGGCAGTTTTCAAGCAGGAGCATTTGAACAGAAGTGACTGTTGAAGAGAAGAGACCAAAATGGTAGTTGATACTGGTTCCTTCCTTTCAAGTGGAGTAAGGACATATCTGTGAACTCCACATCTGTATCTCTGCCTGCTGCAGGTGTCCTGAACTTCCTGCAACTACATAGGAGACACAAATTCTTTTAGTCCCTGCATGAACTGCTACCTAGAATCTGTACCCAGAATTAACCACCTTGACATTGTTAGATCAATTCTAATAGTGTTCTAGTCAATCTACAGTCATTCACTGTTGTCAACTTTTCCTGGTAAAATAAAAGTTTTAATATCTTGGGTTGCAATGGATTAAAATATGTATGGTTACCATAATTTATATGTATTTGACATCTTAAGAGCACAGTGCATGTGAAGTTTTCTACTACCTTGAATGGTGGGAATCACTAACCACAATTTATATGTATTTGACATCTTAAGAGCACAGTGCATGTGAAGTTTTCTACTACCTTGAATGGTAGGAATCACTAATCTATCACACAGGATTCTGAAAAGCTCTTGAAGAGAACAGGTCTGGTTTGGCGATACAAGCAGGCTTTGTGGGCTCTTTAGCAACTGTAGATGGTCAATTTGAACTAATGTAAAAATCAGAAAAAAAGAATATTTCCTTTGAACGACTTTAGTAGTTTAAAACATTTTAAATAATTACTGCCTCAAATACTGTTCCAAAATTTCTTTCATCCAGCTGGTAGTAATTGCCTTTTTCCTTGCAGTACCATGATCTAAGTAAGAATAACTGCCATTGAACTTGTCAATCTTATGCTAGAGTAAAAGTGGCCTAAGAGATAGATATAAATATCTTACCAGAAAGGCATTGATGCAGAACCAGTCCAGTGGAAGCACTATCGGGTTTCTAAAAAAATACATGGATACATATGCCCAGCAGCTCGGCTATTTTCTAATGAATTCTTTTCTGTGCAATAAATGCTGTCACTTATCCAAGGCCTGAAACAATCCCATAGAAATGGCCTTGAGAAAACCTTAAAAGAAGAAGATATGAACATTGGTATTATGGCAGCCAACCAATGAAAAAATATTCTCAATATGCGGCAGCTACTTGCCATGCTGAACAAAAAGATAACTGTCACCAAATTAGTCAGCCCTCCTTTCACTTTGATACAAAGTGTGTCTATTGGTTGCTTTTGCTTCTTTCTACCATATGCATAGATAATAAGTTGCACTTCCTTGGTCTTTCTGCTTAGTATCTGAAACCCTCAGCCTACTCAGGAATCATTTTTCTCCAGCACCCCAAGGAAAGAATCTGCTTGCTGCCAAGATCTGTTTAAGTGATATACATCTTTAGAAAACAATGGCCATGCTTGCTAAAATGATTTATTCGAAGACCATGACAATAACCACTCTGGTAATACTTGCCTACAGGTAAGAGAAACACTAAACAGCCACAACACTGAAAATCTGGTGACAGACATAACCTCTCAGCAGTTCACTGATAGTGAAAAAACACTAGTCTAGCTGAGAAAACAATGCTGTACAGCTCTATATATCAGGTTAAAAAATGGCATTGCCTCTACACACAATGTGTTGTGTTTGTTTGCAGAATAATTATTCTGCTCTCATAAAGTATATGCAATTTTCATTTATTAGTAACAGATCACCTTATATTCCATGACAATTGCATTTGAGTTACTGTTCTCTGCTGAATGCCACCTCATTTAATGATATGATATCACCTTATTAGAATGCACCTAGGAAAGTGTCACCGTGGCCGGGGCACTTCTGAAATAGTTGAGACAAATTAATATTGTCAAACCCAAGAGAGAGATTATAAATTCCCCTTTAAACCATCTTCATGTCTTTCAAGGACAATTTACCTCCTGCAGATTCAGCTGATGCTTTAAGTATCTCACACTGACATCCTTTAAGTGTTTTAAATTGTGTTTAAACTCAGGGGGTTTTTTTGTATACTCTTTATATATAAAAGAAAATTTAATATTACTGCAAGTTTAAATTTGTTACATATAATAAATACAGATGTAAACAGCATTGTCGGGGAAGAAAATACTTTGACAAGTAATTTTAAAGTATAATAATTATATTTAGCTGATACATCTAGAGAGAAGGGTTCACTTGAATTAGTCAGCATTCAAGTTCAGTTTCATTGTCAATAATTTATTTAGAAAGTAGAGAACCTATAATATTGAATATTTATTTCCTTTCAGACTCAATTATAGTCCACTCTAAAAATTTTTCTTATTTCAAGTTCAATTCAGCTTGAATGATTCTTGTATAAGAAATTCATCATGGACACAATCTATACCATCCAAAACCCTTCCTACAGTGACACTGCTCCCAAAATGTCAACCTATTTTCATCACACAGGTGCAAACTCAAATGATATTAACATTTTTACCACAACTTTTTTCAGCTCCTCAAAGTCAGGGCTCTGCAGATTAGATGAACAAGGGCACCCTTTACACACCCCACCTTACTCAATGAACTCAAGTTCACTGATTTTGCTCCTTTCTTGCAGATAAAACTCCACTTGTGTCTTCCTACCAAGCGTGCTGTGAGATTTTCCCTGTTCCCCATCTTGTAGATGGGGCACCTGATCAGTGTTCCTTGTTACTGATTGGGAAGTTTGCTTGTGCATTGTTTCCAACCCTGCGAAAAGCTGACCCACAAAAATGTGATCATTTACAAACAGATCAGACCTATAAAGATCCAGATCATTCTCATTAACATGAGAATGTTGTATTTTTCTTCTGGATTTTTGTCCTTCAGTGTGAAATTTGATCACACAACTAAAATTTATTTCACAACAGCAAGAATTTAATGTCTCTCTCTTTTATTGACAAAATTTACATCTGATTAGATAATTTGAAGAACAGGGGTTTGAAAAAGACACTAAATATTTAAAGACTTACTATAAATGTTTCAGGCCAAATGTTTCATGTGTTATCTGGAACACATTCATAAAAATCAAAACATTACATAGAAATATGACAACTCAGTAGAAATTCTACTGAGGAAAAAATTCAGTACTTCTTTTTTTTTTTTTTTTTCTTTAGAAACCCCAAAATTTTAAAACAAATACTTCTGCTGATCTAAATGAATTATTTTAAAAATATTTAGAAACAAATTTCAAATATTTAGCTGGTTATATGAATTTATGATGGTTTGGGCCATCATTATTCTTGAAAATACTAACAGAAATGAAACTAGATTTTGGGAGAACTATACTATGACAGTACTTTACAACATTTCTTCTTCCCTTTTCTGAAAAAATTGACATTATTTAAAGGGACTAAAGCAAGATTCAAGCAAGCAAGTAGGCAAGAAACCTTACCTGAAGTAAAGTAGTCAGACTTATTCTGATTATGATTGGTACAGGTACCATATTCAGTTTCCCCCAAATACATGCCTTCATCCATCATCCCATCTCTCTTATACCAACATGTAATTTCAGTGCAGACTTAGAGGTCCACAAGCTGAGCAGAAGAATGCTCTGACTTAGAACAGACCATTAGAATTTGTATCAGGAGAGATCACAAAGTCCAGGTATAGTGCAACTTCTTTGAGCTATAGTCTTTGAATTTCAAATACCATTGATTTGTTGGGGTCATAGGTTCAATTACATATATGGGTCCTGGTCTTCACCATGCTCCCATTTTATTTATATTCATACTCCCATTTAAATGTTTCTTTGATTTTTTTACCTTTGTCAGCCTTTTAGTCCTTTGTTATTTGAGATGTGAAATAATAATATAAAACATATGCACCACTGCCATTACTCCAAAGTATTTTTGATTAGTGTTTTCCTTTTTCTCAAAGAAGGCTTTCAGCTAATTTTAGTGCCACCCTAATCTTGAAGTACAGCAGCTCTAATGTACTTTGTATTACTGTCTTTAAATCCAAGATAAAGCAAACTGACAAGCTCAGTCAAAAAACAAACAAACAAACAAAAACCCAAAAAACAAAAAACAAAACAAAACAAAACAAAAAAAACAACACACACACACAAAAAAAAAAAAAAAAAAAAAACCCAAAAAAAAAAAAAAAAAAAAAACCACAAAACCAAAAAAACCCCAAAACTTTAACCTCCAGATTATTTCTTCCATAAAGGAGAATTCTATATTACTTAAATACAAATCCTAATAAAGTCATTGCTTTTTTAGAAACATTGACATTTTTATTACTGGTTTTAAAAATATGGTATAAGAGAACAAAGCTAAATATTTTAAAAGTCTTGGTCTCTCCAAGAGTTTTGTACTTCCCAAAAGTTCATTGCTGATATATAAACTTTATGTTGTGCAATGTGCATGTCATTGGGGAAAAGGTGGGCTTGCAGAAGGGGCAGCTGGGGGGGAGCAGAAAGGCAAAGTACAATAATACTTTGAAAATAGCTGCTCCTTCCTTTTTTCTCCATCCTAAGCTTATTGTCTGCAATAAACCTCTATATTCTATCACTTCATGGCCATTAACTTTTCTGATAAAAGTAACTACTGTCCTCAATGATTCAATATAATATCCAGTCTCTCACACTAAGCAACTCAGGACTGTTATTTTACAATAGTAGGTGTATTTGGTTCAATCTTGTCAAGATATTTTTGAAGCCCAGAGTGAATTAAGAAAAGCAAGGAACCAAAAGTTAAAAACCTTGCTGTTAAACCTACCACTCTTGAGACCAGTGAAGCAGACTTCTTCAGTGGCTGTACACTTGTGTCCTAGGCAATCTAAAGAGGTGTTTTATAGACAAAAGGAAATTTGTTTGTATATTGAAGACAAGTAAAAAATGGCATGTATTATTCCTGGCTATCAAAAGGAAATAGCCTTTTTGTCAAACCAATGAAATACATAGGAAATGGAAGAGATTTCCTAACAATTGATTTGCACAAGAAACAAGAAATAGTGGTTTCCTTTTTAGATGAAAGAATGTGGTATACTATAAATTTAGCATGGTACTTAAAGAAACATTGGCACTACATTCTCTTATTCTCGCCCACTTATCCTGTAAAGATAATTTTAAGTGGATTTCAGTTTTCATACCTATGAAAAAAATATTAACACATGCTGTGTTAGAGTGAAATTGCTTAGAATCATTCAAAGTCAAATAATCATGGATTGGGAACCCAATCTTTTCCTTAAATATGAAGAAGTTTTCTACTTAGACTTTCACACCTGTGTTACTTTCATCTTTCTTGGAGAGAGTAAAATGAAAGACAGTTTTGACATAAGGACAGTAACTGAAGAATCATCAGTGTGGATCATGAGTACCTGATCTTTTATTGGCTCTATAAGCCTGTGCAAAGCTTTTATGACCAAGTCAAGAAATCAAATTTTATTTTGAATTGAAAGAAGGAATTTATAGCCCTCTGTCAAGTTCACAAAATCAAGCATACTGACTAAAGGATTGTTTAAGATAATTTAAGATGCTGAGGACAGGGGAATAAATAATTTTCTTCCCTACAGTTTAAGTACCAGCCCACCTTCAAGACTGTACTTCTATACACAAATTTGTAATTAAATTCCTTTCAGCCCAGGGAGACCAGTGCTAAATGTTTCATCTCTCCATGAAGATTGGAAGCCATACCTCCCAGAGGGGTCTTTTAATTATCAGGTAGATGAGCTGTGGGACCCTCAATCTTCCTGCTTGGTATTGTTCCACTTTGCCTAAGAAAATATGTATCTTCCAAAAAGATTGATTTAATTGCACTTACTAGAGCATTCATTCTCAAGGAGAGAATCAGGGTTACAGTTCCTTCTTCCACTAATATTTTATTAATTTGTGTTGGAAAGGAAAATCCATGTTTCCCTTCACCTCTACATATAAACTGACCAGTCATATAATCAGTTTCTTCTGGTCTTTAGCTGAGTCAATATTTAATTACACTGTGTAAGTGGAATAACTTCAAAAGAAAAAGAAAAATGGAAGCACCCAATTTTTTTATCATACTAGCAACTAGAGGTTCTTAGTATTTTGCTTTTCTCAATGAAATATCAAAAACCACAGAATGAGAAAGGAAAAAACCAAGATATTCTGTATCCTGAAAACACTGTTTACTTGTTAGCTGAAAGACTGTTAAGGCATCATTATCAGCCATTTAATTTTGCTCTGTGACCTAATCTGCAGGATGTTCTTGGTGGATGTGCTGCTTAAGCTCTACAGATAAGTACTTAGTGTACTTGTCCAAGTACTTGTGGCAGAAAAGTCCAAAACAGATTTAGAAGTAAACAGGAGGTCTCTATGCACCTAAGGAAATTTAATGTTGGAAGTTTACATCCCAGTAGACTTCAGTTACCTTAAGCCTTATCATGATGTTTTGGCATTCATTTAGGAACTTAAATGCCTGAAGTGATAGAGATTTATGATCCAGTAAATTTATTTTCTGTAAAGTGCTTCAATTCTAAGGAGTTCTATAAAAAGCACAGAACAGAATTTCTCCAGTGTACAAGTATTGAGTAAACAAATGTTTTAAATCTCACAAAATTTAAGGATCAGCTATGAGGCAGTGGAGCAAAATGCCAACTAATATAGATAATTAATAAAAGCCACCTGCTACTATGATATAGTAGAATTTATTCAGTGACATTACAAAATATTTTACCTTTGCCAGCAAAAAATGTCCTGCAATGACATCTTAACAGTAATAGCTAGGCAGTTTTTTTTTTCATATTCACGATCTCTGTAGTATAAACTAATGTATAATCAACATCTTAATATAAAGTGAGTATATAGGAAACGGGATGAAATTTGGAAACTGAGGAAATAGAGATTTTCCTTTTTGAAATTACTTAGTAATTAATACTTGATTTCAGTGTAATATGAAAATATTTCCAAGATGGTAGAATGCATAAATCTAGAGTGGTCTCTGTGTCTCACAAAAAGCAAGTATATTCAGTTTGCTTTAAACAAACAAACAAACAAACAAACACTGCATTAGTCAAGGGCATACTGACCAGAAGGTAATACCAGAAATTCAAAATTAGGAATAGGGTAGAACTATGACTCGAGGATACGTGTCAGAGGGTGGCAATGAGCATCAGAGTTCTCCTACAAGTTTCAGCTATGCCAAAAAATTGGCACCTTTGCTCAGCTTTTCAATCGAGCCTTCATCTGAGCTGATGAAAAAGACTTGACCAGATGTAGGATGTTCATCTTAAGTGCCCTCAGTGTTGATGTCTTGCAGCATCATGATACTGACAATAGCTAATAAGAAAATAAGCAGTATTTTTTTGAACAAAATGAGTTTTTTGCTTTACACTTCACCATCTTCATTAGAGTAGATTTATGTTAACTGTAGAGACAGTATCACTACATTTATAGAACCAAAGTAATAAAAGACAAAGTTACTCTTTATTGAACAGAAGACTCATTGTGGAGATTTATAGTAGAAAGTCACTTCATCAGCTTCTGATTAATAATTAATTAACTAACAGCATGGACTCATTCAATTATTTCCTTCTAATATCTTCACCCTTTTTCTTTCTCCACCAAAAATGCAATTCATTATAAAATGCTGCCAAAGGTGACTAATGCAATTGAAGACAAACCTCTTAAATATAAAATTCTTGTTCAGGAAAAAGATGAAGTTTCATAACCAAAAACTAATGACTAATAATGAACAAAAAATTACTAATAATTATAACCTTAAAACAATAATTGACCATCTACTATTGCTTCCTGGAGGCAAAAAATATGGGAAACAGTTTTTCAGTGCTGAGTTATTTGTTACATACAATTTATGTGTAGTTATGTAAGTTGAATTCTTGATAGGATAACAGGATGAAACTAAGGATAAGAAAAATTTGTCTGAATATTGAGATAAATGTCTAAACACTGAAATTTATTATACTGTGCAGTCATTTCCAGGAGCACATTATTTTCATATTTATTTTGTTCTCACTGTCCCTCAAGTCATGCTGATTTCAAGACTAAAGCTTTCTTGCAGTTTGAAATTAAACCCAGATGTTTGAAAAAGAAAACTACATATATTTCAAGTTAACATCTCTGTGATTTCTTCTGTTTACTTTTTTTCCTCCTCTTCTCTACAACACCCACTTTCAAGGAATTCAAAAGCTCTGAATAAGTATGCCTGCTGGCCTAATTTTTTAGCTCCATTTGCAAAACATTCTTCCAGGTGTTAAATTATTGTCTGAGATGACAACACACTTTAACTGTCCTTTCAAAACAGATTTTGACATGGGAGATTTTTCTACATACTCTACTCTCCCACTTAATTGACTGATCTTTTTAAATATCTTAACCATGCTTGGGAAAGAAAAAGGTCACATAATAATACTGCAATACCAGCTGTCCACATGTATTTTCCCTGATAGTCTGAACTGGTTACATAGAGAATCTTCATGATCTCAAAAATCATGTTTCTCGAACCAATTAGAAAACAGAAAAAAAATTATTTGATTTAGGGAGGGAAACCTCACTAATGATTATCAGAAGTGATTTGCTGGATTTGTTGCCTACATGAGGCAATAGATACAGATATTGTATGTACCTATAACTGGACTTAGAAGAAAAGGTGTATGAAATATCTTACTGTTTTGCATTTACTTCGTCAACCCTCATCGTTTTAGATGGTGATAGCAAGTAAATTTAGAAGCATCTTAGACATTATAAGGAATACCAATCTTACTGGTTAATGTCACACAAAGCAGTGTGTGACCAGCCATGACTCCTTACAGCCATCTGTTGCGGGGTACAAGTAGACTATTTTGGTATGGACTATGTTTTTTATATACCAAATACTTTATTGTGTCCAGCCACAATGAGGTTATATACATCTACCCACCAGATGGGTGTGAATAGGACATAATGATGATTTTTCGTAAGTATTATTTATTCATATTTATTCTTCACAGATTCTTCAGAGGAAAACTAGACATTTTAAATTAATAGAAGCATTGGTAGTAAAAAATATTGTACATAAAATGTTAAGGGACCTGAGGATAAGAGTAAAAGCTTTTTATTGAAGAATTCACTGCAGATGTAGAATTAGTTATAAGATACATTGCCTCTCTTCCCATGCTATTCCTCCACAGCTGAGATTCATAACTTAGAGGTTATATTCCTGCTGTGATTTTTAATACACAATATACTGGTGCTCCTCTGTCTATAAATAAGCATGTGTAGAAGAGGGCACATAATGGTCAGATGGTCTATACAGCCTCCGATCACTGACAGTGGCCAGCAGAACACACCCAGTGAAGATCAGGCAGCAAAGAGAGACCTTTCCCGTTGAGAATTTTCTCTGAACCTACTATGATGTGTGGCACAGAAAGCCCTGGGCCAGATATGAAAAGAATAGTGACTTTATTGATCTCTATTACATCTTATTTCCATCACCTTCATCTTAGCCTGAAAAATCCTTGTCATTCCTTCTACAAGGCAGGTTGCCTATCAATAAAATGTGGAATCCCTACAAGCATATTTTGGCTTTTGAGGATTCCTTCCTTATTTTTGTAGTTTTGCTTTCAAATGCTTTTATAAATATTCTCCTTTTATAATCCAAAGTTTTCTTTTAATGCAGAGAAACACACAAGATCTGGATTTGATTAAAAGAGAAAGAAAGAGAACCCTCAAACATTTAGTTTTATGCACTATGTTTTGTTCATAATCCCTTCTCTTTGAGACCTAAACTCTGCAAACCCTTGGATTATAAATTATTTATGAATTTAGTAGCTGGTAACACAACAATTATCTCTAGAACCATTTTTGATCTATAAGTACTTAGACAATCATGGTATATTACATACTACATTCTCATGCAAATTAAAAATGCAAATCAAAATTTTAGTATATATTAATATGACACTTTTCCCTATTAGAATTGTAGAAGTGACATATATTGGAAAATCATTAGGAATTATTTATCTGCAAAACTAACTTGTTATTATATGATAATGGTTTTGTTATTTTCAACCCTCATTTGGTCATTCTGGTGTGTAGGACTTTGGACACATTGACCTACCCTAAGCAGCGCATTCCACCTGCTAATCCCCTCTTCCTCTGTTCTGGTCTCCTACACACAGAATTAATATGGTGGTGGTGGTGGACATTAGTACAACTTTTATCTTGGACCAAACCTTGTTTTCCAATGCTTTGGAGATTCAATGGCATGACAGAGTAGGGGCTACCAGAAGGTGGGTGGCAAGTGCTTTCACTGTGTCAGAGACCCAGTCCCTTAGAGGCATGAAGTTTGTAGTTTGAAGTTTGCCCTGTTATTTCCTGTTCAACCATTTCTATTATGTAACTTGAAAGATAACATAACATGACATAAAAGATCAAATTGAGTGTGATAGATCATCATGGAATCTTACCTGAAAACCAAGAAATGAAATGGTCTTCTACAAAATCGACTTTATGGAAACAGTGCCTCTAGATATATAAAGAAATAAATTTTTAAGAACTTTGAAACATCAAACTTTTGCATCTTGTCAAACTTCACAAAATCTGGGGTTGGCTCAAAGCTCCATTTAGCTGTCATGTATTTTTCTCTTTTATTTCCTTTTCCATCATTTTTGATCACCAAGATTTGATGAATTGTTATCGCAAAAACATAAGAACTGGCCACTTGAATCAACTTGCTTTTCTGTCAAGAATGTCTCAGCGGTAGCTTTCATTCCTTCTTTGAAAGGTTTCTTTTCAAGTCAAATGGAGAGCATTATTTTATAAAGAAGTACTTTACTGCTTTATAGCTCAATTTTCCAATGCTTCTGGAGAGAGACAGACTTAAGAGTTGAAGGCACTTGGCACCCTGCAGGAGACACTCTGCACAGCAGAGGACTGAATCATTAAATACAGGACTTTTTATAGTGCACACACAAAAAATATTGACTTTGAGCTCTGTTTTGTGCATCTGTACAATGTTGCATTTCCTGGTAATATTTTTACAAGTGCTGTACTTTCTATATTTTAATTGAGGGTTGATTGTTAACCTGCTACTGTAAGTATTATAGAAGACCTATAATTGCAAAATATAATGTTAAATATGGCTTCATTAAGGAGTTTCACAAAGGGATTTATCTTTTTATCTGTTGAGGAATGTATTTGAAGTAGAGTGAATGTTGCTTATTTGTTTATGTGTTTTCCAATACATCTCTAAAACTTTAAAATTATTATAATCACTATTATTATTATTTTTATTATTGTTATTATATGAATCAGAGCAAGTAGCAAAGGAGAGAAGAAATGGCATGCACTGAGGTCAGCTGCAATTCTGCAATATAGGTAAAATAACATGGCAAACTGAGGTGAAATTAAAGAGTGTGGGGAATGATGTGCAAGCAGGTGGGAAAGTTACATCAAGACCACCTGAGGTGCTAGGAATGAAAATTAGTGAAATGAGAGTTTCAAAGGCTAAGAGCAAAGAGAAGTTTTCTCAGGAAAGCAATTGCAGAAACTCTGCTGGGTGCATTGCACAGTCTTAGGTAGAGCAACAGATAACAGTGGAAGATAAAAGAGAGTAGCCAGAGCCTGTTGAGCAGTGGACCAGAAATCCTCAGCCACAGAAGCGGTGACAACCTGGGGAGGGAAGGGAAGGATGATGAAGGCAGGGAAACCCATAAAAAAGCACAGGCAGTTTTCCAGTAATGCTTACCTGCTACCATAAAACCCATTCATGCTTTGATCAATTATTCAGGTGCCCATAAGCATTTTGCCACATTTTTGCTTGCAAACTCCTTTACATGCCAGCTCACATTACCCAGAGACATGCAACATTGGTACCTATGGTGCACTGGTGCTTGTATTCTGTGGTATGGAACCCTAAATTTTTCAGCTTACAAACCTTACAAATTTCAGTACTTCAATGCTATTCTACAGGAAGAAGAAAAGACTCATAGTTGAGAACATGGTCAAGGAGATCTGAAATGAGTGGAAGAGAAGAAACAGATGTACTTGTCCTAGGGTGACTTTATGATGTTTGTATCCCAAATCATCTCCTCTGTTTGTGCTGTATATTAAGTTCTGTACCTTTAAACTGGTTCTGGGAGCAAAGGGGGAGAAAGGAGCAGCGCGCAGTTTGTTTTGAGAAAACTGCCTGACTCCCCCACATCTGGTTCTCTCTCTCCGGCGTTCGTTCTGAGACACGGACAGTGGTGGNAAAGAAAAAGAAATAAAAGACACGAGTAGCATTAAAAAGAAGAGAGTATAAAAGTGATTGAATAAACCAGTGAATTTAAATATACTGCCAAAATACTACCAAAAAGACTACTTGGATTTATGTACCAGATAAGCCACTTCAAATTCAGGATTTTTCTTTAATTAAAATTATAGGGCATGTTTTTCTTTTCATTTTGAAATGAAAGGCAGAATGTTCAAACTTTACATACTAGAGGTATTTAAAAATGCATTTTGGGCGACAAAATCTAAACATTTTAGGTTAGGAAATCTAAAACAAGATCAAAATCTAAACAAAATAGGTTAGGAAATGACTGCATTTAACACCACTACAGCTTCTCTTAATTTCTTCAAAATATTGCTTTTAAAATGCCCTCATCTTAGTATAGTTTTGTTCACATTTCACGTTTATATTTTTTCTCCTAAATTGTATCTGCATAGTTTCTAATTTATTTTTCATTTTGCAGTAGTTAAAACTAGCTTTTAATCTGGACACTAGATTTTTTTAACATTATGCTTGTTAAAACATCTTCTTTTTGAAGATGTCCCTTTTTTGATATCACAATATAATATACTGGAGAAGAAAATTAGGTAAATGCCTAATTATGAGTAGCAAATCTTACATAATTTTTAAATTATTAAATAAAGTGAAATAGACAGGAAACTTAAGTTTCTCTTTTGTTACTTCTTCTCTTCAGTTTACTGTTCCCTGCGGGAAGCATGTGAAGGTATGACAAAATGCTTGAGACAAACTGAAAGTGGCTGAGAAGTGGAGATATTCATGAGTAAACAGTGCAAGACCAGCTACTTTATTATGTCAAATACAATAACAGAATATGCTCAGATTCACCTTGCTTAGAGCAGGTGTGTGCAGATACACCCTGGGTGTGTCTGTGGTCAAGTGTTTGAATATGTCACACTTGGTAATATGTTTTGTGGAAACTGAGACATCCAGTCAAGAGATTCTGTGGTGCAGAATCTCTATTACAATGTATCTTAGCTGCTGACTACCAAACAGAGATTTTCAAAACTTTTTTTTTTTTTGTGTCTTAAATTGTATCATGTATTGTTGTCATGAACTTTTAATGGGCTAAAAGCTGTAGAAAACCAGTTCTTATTCAATATATTCCATAAATATCAAGAGAGATTTCATAGCTGAACATAATCTAAAAATCTTTAAATTTTTACCATCCTAGCTATTTTAACATTTATTCATATGACATCAAGTTAGAGGTGCAATCCTACATTGTACAAAAACACTGGGACCACTTGGATAATAAACACAAAGTACAATTGGAATAGGCTTACTGAATAACCATACTTTGGGTGAGCAAAATCAGAAAGGAAAGTCTCCTTGCTTCAGCCGTAATTCTTCATTATCAACTCTTTTGGGACTCTGTAAACACTGGAGAAAAACTTGGGGAAGATAATTTAGTCTTCTTTCACCCTTTGATTCTCATTTCTACTTTAACTGTGTTTTAATTGATGAGTGAAGAATTCAGTGTAATAAATTAAAGAGAACACCATATTCAAGCACATAACCTTAAAACAAATGAGTTAATTCGACTGGATTAATTTAGTCTGTAAATTTGATATTTTTGGCAATATTACAAAATAAATTAAACACTGCATTCAATTGGATTGTGCTCCATTAGATAATTAAGTGAATATAGCTCAATAATAATGTCCGAATAAGGACAAATACTGAAAAATAATGAGCTTTTACTTTGCCAGTTTACTTTTACAGTTTCACGAAGAGGTGAAATTTCATATGACAAAGAACCTACTTTATATTAGGCAAAATTGGCTTTTTTGTATTTTCCGTTTAATATAGGGAGGAGGAACACTAAAAATATATTTTACATGAGTCTTGCACATTGATTTGAGTTAGCGTGAAACAAAAAAGAATGTCTCAACAATTTGGTGTCCCACTGACATGTGTAGTGCCATAATCTCACCATATCTGTTAATCAAAATCCTAATAGCATTAATGTGAATACTCTGTGCTTCTTAAAGGATTGCTTTCAGCAGAAAAATTGCTCCTCTCTGTTGTCCTGTGTTTCCAAGTTTGGGAGCTCCATTTTGACAAATATATGAACTTAGTCTTCTAGGTCTATAGTGGAACACGATGGAGATAAAAGGAGTCTCAAAGCTGTGGCAATGATCAGCAGAAAATGTCATTGTGCTCACAGTACTGCTTTGTTTTTGAAGACCTTTGCAATTTTCTGGAGCCACTTTACCTCTCAGTCTTTAGTCTGAAATACTGGGGTGAAGGTCTCTAAGAAATAGCTGTGCTTTTTTTTTTTTTTTTCTGTTTCAGTTTTTTTCACAGATAGCACTGAAGCATATTTTTCAAAACTATTCTTGGTGTTTCTTATTTCTGGAAATTAAACTGAAAAAGCTGGAGTCACTTTACACTTTTACCCAAATAATGAAGTCTTTAATTCAGTATTAGAAATGGCCAAAGGTTTGACGATTTTTTTCCCCTATGTATGCATAAAATTACCTATACTTAACGTATGGGTAAGTAGGAGAAGAAGTAACCCATACTTTGAGAAGTACCCTTGCCACTTAAAGGCCTTTATGAACAATACATGTTAATAGAGACTACCAACATCTCCTCTACAAACAATACAGGGCTGACTTTGTTTATTTGGTTTGTTGTGGGTTTTTTTTTTTGATTTGTTTTGTTGTTTATGGTGGGCTTTTTTCAGGTAAACTGGTGATTCAGAAACTTGACAAGGAAATGTGAATTCCAGATTAACTATACTTTATATTAACTATAATTCCATAACTAAACACCAGACTTCACACATCACCTTAATGTAGAGGGCAGTTTCCCTGGGGAAGAGGAGAAACCTGGAAAAATGCCTTGGGAAACCCCATTCTTAGCGCCATAAGCAAAAGGCTTATTGATATGTTCTCTATGTAAATTGTTACTAGAAAGTTTTCAGTTCTCTGTTTCATCATAGGTTGATATTTGGTGCAAGAATTTTAATATTCTTAATCATTGTCTTCCATTGGACCCTTCCTTCAGACCACACTTGCTCCCTACCCAGAGCGAGGTGCATAATACCCCTCTCTATCCTAAAACTCCACCTTTGGCCTCGTGCCTTTTCCCCCTTGTTACTGCCTTGATCTGGTTCAGTCCAATACAGTGGGCGCCTTATTGTTTGTTATTTTTGTATTGTTAAAATTACTTTTCAGACAACTGGATCGAAGCTCTGTCTCTCTCTCTCCATTCAAGTCGTCAATCAGGCCAAGTCCAGAGGAAACTCAAAGGAGTCTGATAGTCCGGGCCAGACCCTGGGAAGCTTCACCTTAACATGTGAGTGACGGTGCCTACACCTCTTCATTCCAGTTCCATCATCCTAAATGCTTATTTCATTATTCTTTTCAACTCAATAGATCAGAATATCAAAGACTGAAATTTTTGAACATTTCCCACCAGGCAGAGTTTATTCCTTCTGTTTACTGGTGTCAAGCAGGTTTCAGTCTCATGCTGAGCAGATGCTTTACTAATGTTTTGCACAGTGGTTAATCAAATATTTATGCAGCAGATGAAGGAAATATACTTATATTTCACTGCAGATGATTGAATAAGTTCTATACCATTTCTCCAATGAATAGTCACGTCCAAACACTTTCAATTATTCATGTCCTAATTTGTAAATATTGCAAGAAGTTCTTATCTAGAAATGCCTGCTAGTCCTGTAGTTGAGGAGAAAAAAATTCCTTTCAGGTATAGCAGATACATGATAAAAAATGATTCTGCTCTTTCTATATGCATGTTCAGTGCCAGCTCCTGGATAATTTACAAATTAATGCTATTCCATAAACACATATAATTTTTCTTACCTTCATTACCGCTGAAACATTCTGATACTTTGTATGCTCTTGTGGTTTGAAATGCATGAGTGGTTTAATCCTAAATAAAATGAAAATATCTTGGAAAAGTAGTATTGTAAATCAGGAATGTACGTAATACCTTGCCTCTGCTCTCTAAAATGGGGATGAAAGAATCTGAAGTTGAAAGATACCCAAATCAAAGTCCTGATTTAGCAGAATCCTTGTTTAGGATCCCTTACTATATAAATAGTTCATTTAAATTTTTCTGGATTAGGCAATAATGCATAATGTACACATTATTACTTTTCAATTGGATTTTTTTTTTTTTTTTGAGTCAGAATGCTTGATTTGATTCCTGGGTAATAAATTAAACATTTCAATTCTTTATAAAAAATATACATAATTAAGATAAATGAGCACTTGACTGATACACAGTATTTTTTATATATATATATAAGTTAAGAAAGTATATATACAAGAAGGAAAACATTGCTTCTTAAATCTAAGCTGGCATCTAACTGGGAGGAACTTCAAATCTGCATGAGAAAGAAAAAAAGTAATTCATCAAGGAGAAACACCAGCGTACAGGTAGCAACAACCAAGTCCAATATTGTAGAATAAGAATTATACATCTGGGCAACAAAACTGTAAAAGCAAGTCTAATGGATCCAAACTGATCATGACTGAATAGCTTTACAGTGTGGTAAACAGGCACAGAGGTACTGTCAATGTGTCAAGCAGGCTTTCTGCTCGAGGCAGTACTAACAGATAGGGCTTCACTAAGAATATTTTGTACAGATTTTGGTCCTGTGCTCGAAGCAAGAAATGAGCCATTGAGGGAGCATGGAAAAGACAACAAGAAGCAACACTGGTCTGACCTACATGATAGACTGAAGAAGTTGTAATTTCGAGAGAAGGGACTGGTGGCTCCAGTTTTAACTTGTGGAAAAGAGCTGTGTGGTAAAAGCTAAAATCCAGCTGTGAAAGTAAAGGGCTTCATCTGTAGCAAGTGAGATTTATAGCAGAGATCTGGAAAACTTTCTGGAATAGAGTATGATAAATGTTAGGAAATGTGGAAACAGAAATTTTTAGAAACAATTTGAATAAACTCCTGTCAGAAATGGCTTATGGAGCACTGATCCTGCCTTTGTCTAGAACTAACTAGTTAACTAACTAAATAACTAACTAATTGAAGTCTTCCTATTACTTTTCTGTGGAAGTGGACATGTATTTAAACCACCCATTGAGACTTTGGTGTTTTTCACTTTGTACTGCGGCATTTTTGTACATCTGTCAGCACAGCTAGCAATAATGCAGAATTAAAACCAAATCCTCTGTCCTTTGTATATAACTCTTCCTGACTTTTTCTGTCTTCAGTTCCAGCATCATGTAATATACACAGTCCTCTTACACTACCCTTGACTTATAAACTTCTTCAAGAAGTACAAGCATTGTTATAATGAGCCTTTCATGTTGCTGTTCTCTTTCTGTAGAATTTCTGATTGACAGATATGAAGATTTTTTTGAGTCAAAAATTTGGAAATAAAACTTTTAGTAGAAAATAGTTAATTTATAATGCTTGGGTTACCTTGGTTTTTTCACAAAAATGTTCTCTTTGGTGAATTCTTGTGTTGGTGTGAAACAGAGGTGCTCTCATGCTCTCAGCCTCCGTCATTGATACACCTAGAGCAGGAACAAATGCCGCTTGGATAGACCTTGCCATTTTGTCTCAGATGTATAGAAAAAGCTTTTTAAAGGTTTAAGGAATCATATATAATTTGACCCATGTACGGAAGCCCAGCATTGTATGTAAGTAGGTCATGATCTCTCTAACCAGGAATTCAGTATTCCTTCAATCAAATGTAAAATATTCCTTGATTCAGATTGTGCAGCACTTAACATATTCAGGGATAGCAGTTGATCACAACTTTGCAGCCTAAATTTAGAATTAGCACAGCTGTTACCTGATTTCTTAGTTGGCAATCACCTCTGAAAAGGTCTTATTTCTTCCTGGATAATGTCAGTAAAGCTCACATGAGCATGGGGAATGAAAATAAACTTACCTCTGATGTGACTTTTTTTATAATTGTATAGTTCTGACCTTGCATGACTCTAGTTTCTTTCTGCAACAACATCTCACAACTTTGCAAATTCTTTATCAGTCCAAGCCAAAGTTACTCAACTGAACTATAACAATTTGGGCTTTGAACCCTTGGTCTCAAGCAGCTAAATCTCTTTGGAGAGGGGAACTTTATGCAGAGAAGGGATTAGTGGAAGGTTGCATAGAGAAGGGTTTAGAGTAAGACTCTAGGCTCTTACATGGCAAAATAAGATCTTCTATGAATTTGGAATACTTTTAGCCTGGTTCAATTGAATTGAGTACCTTTCACAGGAGTGGACATATGAAGCTGGAGCCTCACAATTTGGTTTTAAATTGCCTCTGCAAATCTGTCAGAGGCCTAATTTAAATTCTTTTTCCCATACCCTTCCCATCTCTTTTGCCTCAAAGAATTAATGCGATAGGCCTCTGAAAGCAATTTATTAATGATTGAAAAGTCTCTAGGAGCCAGAAATTGAAAGGCTGAATTTTTTTTATTTGTATAATGAAGAAATCAAGGTAAATAATACAAATTTCTAGAGACAACTGTACACTTACCACAAGATTTTATTCAATTTAAAAAGGAAATGCATGTCTTCTAGGTACATTAAAAATACAGTAGGGAAATATTAGGGTCTTGTTTTTGAACTTTGAAGAATGTGTTTTCTTTTTGTCTGATATCCAAAATATTTTTCAAATTGAGTTTGAATGATGAAGAGGAGCAGAGACTTGTAAACTGTGACAAAATATATTTCTCATTCTCTCAATATTGGCAAAGCATTGCTACTTTTGTTTATGTGTATGCAGGCATGTGCATAAATAAATTGCTCAGGTGAAAAGTTTACATTAGCAGCAGTTGTGTGACTCATGCAGTAAGGAAAATCAGAGGCTGACACAAAAAATGCCAAATATATTGCAGCATAAAAGGTCACTTCAAAAATTTCTGACAACCTGGAACGTTAGAAGGTCAAAAATCTACAGTGTATTGTCCTGTCTGGTTAGATTGTGCTACTACACTCTCTCTATGGACTCTTATTTTTTAAAATAATTGCATGCTCTTTTGAATCGGCCAGCCATTCAAAAACCGTACTTCCCATTTTATTGAGAAATTAATGAAGTGTAGAGAACAGCTCATTTTATTCCAGTAGTCCTTTTAACATGAAAATAGTGGAGTCATTCAATGAATACACCTCTGTTTGTGCTATTACAGGTAATGTAGGAGCAATTGATAATTGTCCAGTTTAGAAAATGTGTGCCTAAAGCCTGTCTATATTTTCCCCTAGGTAATAACAAAAGATCTGATTAAACACATATTTTCTAACTTTCCACATAATTCTTGCCTGTGTCTGGAGCGGTAAGAGAATATCTGCTGATTACTGATTTATCAAAATTCCTATCTTATAATTTATAAATTGCAGGCACAAACAACTGTGTGTTTTTTCTGCTTGTCTTGTTTTGAAAAGCCTTTAAGTATTTTTGGAGAAAAGGCACTGAAGAGTTATGCTGGGAAAAGTCTTGTGGATCCTCACCAAAAGAGAAGATACAAAATAAATTTTCTCAGTTCACCCCAACACTTTATTAAAAAACAAACAAACAAAAAACCACAAAAAAAACCAAACAAAAACCCAACCAAAACAAACTTTCTCCCACAAAACACAGAGATACCTAGAAAGTGCACAAACTGTTCTTGGCAACTCCTTAAAGTAAGGATACCTTGGAATCTATTTTCTCATCCTTATTTTACCAATCTCTCCTATTTCACACCATACAGACCCTGCAGCTCATCGACACTTCTATAAAATCATTCTACTGTCTCCACAAAGACAACATGACATCCACGTTCAGAAGGGTGTCAAAGTCGAAAGACCTTGTGCTGGTTTAGCACTAATGGTAAAAACCAATTAGTGACTGACTTTTAAGATGGATGGCCAGATTAGCGAATTACATTCAGGTGTACGCCTCTGGGTCACACAGGCTTTAAATCAGCCTTTTCCTTCTCCTTCCGGCCAGAGGAGCAGGTAACGCGAGGCTGTGTCTCCGGGCCCAGGCCGGCCAGGGCCCGCCGCCCCCCTGTTACGGGGAGAGTTGCCTGAGGCCTGGCTGGGCTCCATCGGCTCCTGCTTGGGGCAGAGGGAGGCCACCGCTTAACAGCAGCTAATTTTAAAGCCTACCCGGAGGCCTGGAGCCGGGAGGGATCTCCGCTGGGCCCTGATAACAGCTGTGGGCCTGGTTGGGCTGAGCCCAGCCCGATTGTCACTGAGGGGTGGGGAGAGCCCCCCCCCGCTCTGGTGACTCCCGGGCAGAGAGGAAAGGAGTGGGGCAGGGGGGAAAGCCCAGCCGCTCGGAGGTGCAGGGCCTGAGAGGCTGCTGCCCAGCAGAGATCACGTAACCACCACAGGCCTGGACAGATTTAACGCTTTCCTGGCAACATAAAGCTTTCAAGCTTTATTCTTTCCTGAGAGAGAGAAGAAAGGGACAGAGTGAATGCAGAGGAGACCCAGTATGGTAGTCAGATGGAGGGAGAAAGTGAAAGACTAATTAGAGGAAGGATGGAGGAGCTGCCTGTTGGCTGGACTTCTTACTGAGCCATGGAAATGAACTCTGTATGTTGGTTATTCCTTTAAATCATGGAAAGATACGCATTTGGGGAGATGATTGTTTAGATTTGTGTGTGGATCTGAGCAAAGATGTTTGTGACGGACTAAGTGATACTGATCTTATGAGATGCTTGAACAGGGATAGATGCGCCAGCCCTCTGCACCAGTGAAGAAGTGAGAAGATGTCTCTGTTCCCTGAGATGAAGAATCCTTTGTCTTTGAAGTGGTTCACCCTTTAAAAAGTGACACCCCTGTATGCAGTGTGCTTGAGTCCATGACCCATAAGCAGCTTGGGAAACTGCTAATGAGAGGAGTCACAGAAGCAGGTTTCCCCGGGCAGCTGTTTTGTGACAGTTAAAACCCACAAGAGAAGTGTTCTAGGTTGTCAGTGGGATCCATGACTTTAGAAGAGATTCCTCTCCTAAAGAATTGATGAAAGTATTTTCAAATGGTGGAATTGACTGAAAATCACATGTTGTGTCTCTCTATGTTGTTTGTGGGAGACTGAACACTTGTGAGGGGAAGAAAGAGTGTTTTGAAGGTTTCAGTTTTTTCCCTCTTTTTCTCCTTTTAGTGTGTGTTAATAAAATCTATCTGTTTATCTTAAGTTGGAGCTGTTTTGCCTTTTTCTCCTAATCCTATCTCACAGTAGAGTGAACACTGAAACCATCACAAAATTGGTGTGTTGGCCGGGAAACGGTCAAAATTGGCGAATGTGAAACTGCTACAAGTCATGATCTTGGACAAACATTAGAACAGGTTTTAGCAGCATTGACCTGTACCTGGAAGTATATTAGTAGAAAATACTGAAAGTTTTGTCATGAGTTTAACTGTATTTCTTAATATTTGAAAATATATGAATCTGGAATAGAGTTGTAAAGGATATCAAGAATAAATGGAGAAATTATTTTCTGCAAAAGGAACATGAATACTACTTCAAACACTTAGAAGCAAAACATATTGAATTTGTGAACAGTATTTCACTGTATTTCATCACTTAATGTTGTTTTTATTAGAGCCAAAGAGGAAATATTTGACTTCTTTTTTTTT
>VWYO01001192.1:11077-37895 GCA_013400275.1 Rhadina sibilatrix
TTTTTTTATCCTTTGTTTATCCTGGAAGTATTTGCCAGGTTTGAGTGCTTGTACAGGTCAGTATTACAGCCAGGTTTTGGATCATGCTTGCATGCACATGTATTTAAGATGACACACACATTTCTTGGTAGCAATCCGTGGGGAAAACCATTCTCCTGTGTAGTCCATGTCTTTGGGCATTTACAGAGTGAAGTTTTCAAAGACAGAAATTTTGAGCAGCTGGTAGTCCCATATTTATTTACTTGAAAAGAAAATTTAATTTAGCTGTGACCTCTGCCAAAGCCAGTGGGAGCCTCTGCTGCCTGCCTCTGTGCTTGGGACACACCACTGTTGTGGTCTCAGAGCTCTTCTGGTAATTCTGGCAGCTTCAGAGGAGGCTGTCAGGTGGGATGGGACTGTCCCTCAGCATCAGGGGATGCAGGACATTTTTATAGCCACCTTTTGTGGGTATTCCTGCTCCCTGAGGGAAGGTCAACATTTGCCTTCCTTTGAAAATCACTGTAGCAGGAATTGGGAAAGAGGAATTGGTTCTGGCTCTAACTTCATAACTGACTTTGGCAAATGACTTCTGTGTTAGTTTCTGTATCTCTAAGTAGTAATTAGGAGAAATGCAGCCTTTTGTACCGTTCTTTTAAATGTAAATTTAAAAAGTGTGAGGGTGACGAGGAGATTCTTCAATAAGAACACAGGCAGGTCTATAATACAGAAATAGAACTAGACTAATAAGATACTTTCCAAAATTAATGATGTAAGCCAGTACTGCCTTAAAACGGAAGGAAATGTGAGACTGTCGTGCAATTTAGTCTGTTTTGTTTTACCTGGGACACAGTGCAAAGTACTGGGGAGCAGGAGAAGGTTCTAGTCCATGACTTGTTGGACTTGGGTGCTGAGGTGCCTGATGGGTCATAGGGGCACATCTTCTATGCTCTGTTTCAAGGCAGCTTGGAGAAGCAGCTATAATTTGGCCTACGGTATCCATGAGCTCACAAAGGCAGAAGGGAAGCCAAAAATCACTTCCCTTCTCTGCTTTTGTTATTTTACCATGAATGCAAAGAGAAGTTAAAGTCTGTAGGACTCTATATATAGATTCCTGAGGATGTGTTTGAAATTCAAGGAAATAATGCACTTTTCTTTTGAAATGTTTCCTCTTTCCTGTACTTTTTTTTTTGTATTTTCAACTACTACTAATGCTTTTTTTCAATTACAAAGGTTCTTCCAATGGAAAATAAATAATAATGATGATTTGAGAAGTCGGTAACCATATGATTCAATCTCTTTTTAATTTTTTTTAATATGCAGGAATCTTATACAGCAAATAAAAGTTGTTTTTCAGACTCTTTATGTTGGATTTAAATCACTAGCTTATATGCATTGATATTTAGAATGATGTTGTATAGAAATAAGCTGCATTAAATCTGCTTCCACGTTTATGCCAAATCAAATGTCAAAATAGATGGCCATGCCTGTGTAATACTGGGATCTGCTGTTTGAAATTACTCCACCAAACCACACTTAGACACTAGTGTAAAATAAGTAAATATTTGCAGTAGAACAACCAGCCCTGAAATACCAGTGGTTTTACTGAAAACCACTGTGGGTCTGGAGCTTCAGCCTTAGCATTCCCTGGGCACTAATGAAAATGTTTTTACCTCTGTTAAGAGTTCCCAGCTGTCTGGCATCTGCACCTTTGCAAATGCTGCTCTGACAGTGCCCATTTGTGTTGTTTTCTGAAGGCTGTCCTTCTGGCCACAAGGGCTAAGGATTTCTCTGTTCTCATTAAGCTTGGGCTTCTGGGTCATAATGAAATCGTGTAAAATTTACACAATTCCTAATGGTGATGGATCTCTCTGCAACCTGATCTAGGTGCAGATGTCCCTGCTCATTTGCAAGGGGACTAGATGGCCTTGAAAGGTCCCTTCCAATGCCAAGTATTCTATGAATGCCTGCTAGCCAGAATGTCCCAGTTTGCTGAGCTAACCTGAGATCCACAGTAGTCAAGAAAATGTTCAATCATGCCCTGCCATAGTATTTTCTTTCTGTGTCTCTGTTATGGTCTGTATGATGAAAGGAACAGAAGGGAGGGCATTCCTTAAGTCTAGAACAGAAGAGAGAACAGCATTGCAAGGATGGAATTACAGCACCTGCTAGCACAGGATTGAACCTTGAATTGGCTTAAAACGACAATTTTATCTCTTCAGACTCAAAGATTGTGTGTCTTTGTTGTTGTGTTGTGGTTTGGGTTTGGTGGTTTTGTTTTTTTTTTTAAATTTCAGTGTGTCAGGTTTTCTCCCAAAAACCATTCCAGGTCTCATGGACAGTTCCACATCTCCCAGCAGAACAGGCCAGGAATGCCCCGTGGTTTTTTGGTATTTCGCTGTTAACGAGCAAGTCAGTTCGGTGACGTTTTTTGTTAGGTGTGAGCTCAAGGTTTTGGGAAGGTTGTCACTGGACACTGGATGCTCTCTTGCTTTTCTGAACAAAGCTTTCTGTTTCTGTAGACCGCTGCAAGTGCAAGCCTGTGAAAGCCACCCAGAAGACCTACCTACGCAACAATTATAACTACGGTAAGAGCAGCTGCACCACCAGCCCCCAGCTTTTCGTAAGGCTCTGCAGGAAGGGGAAAGTTTTCATTAGAAAAGCCTAAAAAAGTTCACAGTTACTGATGGTAACTTATTATTATTATTATTACTTATGACAGAGTGCAGGCGTAGTCTGAAACGTTTCCAAATTAGAAGGATGGAGGGGATTAGCTTCATATGTTAGTACAAGAGTGTCTTTGTTATTTCAGTTTTAGTGCAGGCATTTGGGGTTCGTGTGCTTCTCTAGTACAGTGAACAGTGATGCAACAAAAATGACATTGTGGGCTGTTGTGCCTGCCTCTGTGATTTCCAGCATACTCAGCTTTTGCAGAAGGAGATGTTTTGAGTAGCTTTCGTGCCCAGTAGCTGTCCATGAGATCTGACAGGTTCTTTTCCTTCTGGTGGATGGAAGCCAGCAATGAGCATCTTGCCAGCTGTGTTATGCTGTCAGTAACACCTGTGAAAGTGCACGTGTCCTGCTCTTGGGGCATATCACAGCTCCAGGCTCATATTTTTCTTCATACTGTTTGTTTCAAGCAAATTAGGCCAACGAAGCCACTGAATAAATTTCACAGGGACTGAACAATTGGGCCCTTCCTTATTGCAAAAACCAGGCCTTTTTAAGCAGCCAGCCTTTATCAGTTATATGGTTTTAAATCATAACAAACATAATCCAACCAACCACCTTACACCACAATGTGAACACACAATGATTATCTAACTGATTTTCTACCTCTAATTCAGCTGAGTCACTTTCCCACAGCCTTCTTCTGCTTGGCCAATCCAGCCAGGATTTTACAAAGGTAGCAAGGCCCTTATTTTGTAAGGCTTTACCTATATGCAACACTTCCTTTTTTCCCATTAATCAGGCAAAGAGCCGTAGTTCAGTGAATTTTAAGGTTTTATTTAAATGGTAGCAACTGTGTAATATTTATTAGGATTACACATTTATAAAAACAGTGTCAGACAATCTTCTTTTAAAAATAGGTGCTGTTAAAAGCTAAAAAAATTGTAACTGTGTTTAAACAACTTTTTTGGTCACTACTCAGTTTTATGTTTTGGTGGATTTGTTTATAAAAAATTTAAAGTGACTATTCTCTAGTCAGAAACTGCATATGGCAGAGTCATTGAGCATGCTGCTGTCCATTTTCTCAAGCTTTTGAAATTAAATAGGTTTCAAAATGCATTTGAAATATCTCCAGACTAAAGCAATAGTTTATTTTGAGACCTTAAAAGGTTTTGAGAAAGGGCATCAATTAGGGTAAATTGTGCATACTAGGTGCACAAGTTAGTGTTTGTTGGCAACTGTATTTAATGTGCCTGGAATGCATGCTGGTTAATGGTTGTTGCAGGCCATGCACATGGAGTGAGGAGATGTGCAAGTCCATGGTTTTCTTTCTTCTATATTACCTTTTTCATATAGGAGACATTTTGAATTTGGGGTATCTCCTGTTTGTAGTGTGGAAAGGGGCTGTGGTGTGCAGGCCGTGAATGATGTGGCATTCTCTGGAGCATGACCTCTGGGTTGGCTTTGCATTTGCATGTGGTGTCAGTTCACTGGTCACCATGAGAGAATGAAAAGCTTTGCCTTTGAAAGGCAACCCTTCCTCCTGTGCAACTTAAGGCAGAAAGAAAGGGCGAGAGAGGAAACAATTAGAGAGGTCAGTGGGTCAAGATCAGGAGCATTTAAAGTTCATAAAGAGCAGAGCAGATTAGTGCTGGGTCACTGGAAAGAAGAAAAAAAGGTAAGGGCCTGCCATCCAGCAGAAGTAGTGATATGAGAGGCTTTAATGCACATTCACTTTTTGTGTAAGGTTCAGAGTGATGAAGTTTGCTCATCTGTACTGCAAGTAGTCAAAGAGGGAACAGTCACAGCTCAGGGGAGAGGGAGAGCATACAAGAAATAAATTTAATATATTTAACATGGAAAGGAGAAGGGAAGGGAAGGGAAGAAGTCAAAGCCCAACTTACACAGGATGTAAATCCAACTGGTACATAACTCCTGCTCCTGACCATATTATTAAGAGACACACTGAGCTACCTGGACCTCCTTGGAGGAGGGTGAAGTAGTGGAGGGAAGAGATGGAGGCAGGGACATTGCAGGAGTTCAGCTAAGCTTCTGATAAAGGACCATGCAAAAGACTAATCCCAGAGGTCACCGAGGACAGCCTGGGAGTGACCTGCATTATCTGCCGCCTCTAACAACGCTCTTTGTGACTCCTCCCCAGTCATTCGGGCCAAAGTGAAGGAGGTGAAGACGAAATGTCACGACGTCACTGCCGTGGTGGAAGTAAAGGAGATCCTGAAATCTTCCCTCGTGAACATCCCAAAGGACACGGTGAACCTTCACACCAACTCTGGCTGCCTGTGCCCGCCGCTCAGCGCCAACGAGGAGTACATCATCATGGGCTACGAGGACGAGGAGCGCTCCAGGTACCTCCTGCTCCTCTCTGCCCTTCTCCATCCTTGCAGCACGTCTCTTGTCGCCGTTCCTCTGTTGTAAAGCTGAAGGTCAGAGCCAAAGGGAAGGAAAGCTTTTGGCTTTCTTTATCATCTGTAACCTGTTACATCTCCTTTGCGGTATTCAGGGAGGGCAAGGCTCTCTGCGGGCGCCTCTCTGTGTGTGTGTTGGGTTGTGTAGGCTCCTGATGGAGTAACTGGTTGTCCCTGTTGTGTAGGTTACTCCTGGTGGAAGGCTCCATAGCCGAGAAGTGGAAGGAACGTCTTGGTAAAAAAATAAAGGTAAGAAAATGCCTCACCAGAAGTCAAATGTTGGCAGTGCTGTAAAACATCTGTTCAAAATAAGGGAAGAGAGTGCATATGCTGCCTCCAGTTAATTAATATAATGTATCAGAAGCTAACTTGGTGTGTTATTTGCTGTATTACTCAGAACTGCATGCTGAGTAAATCAAAGGGATACATTGAATTACCCCAAAGTATCCCAGTGTAGCAGCAGTCAAAACCTCTGTCTCAAAGCAGCAAACACTTTAACTCTGTAGGCAAGCTGTGCATTCCACAACATGCTGCTTATTTGGGGTTGTGATATAAATTTAAAACACCCAAACAGACCAGAAGGCTTTACAAATGTTTTTCAGACTAAGTCAGGACTATACTTTTAAGAGTTGATATTCTTTAAATAGAGTTCTGCTCCCACCAAATTTTGTGGATTACAACTGTTTTAAATTCATCTTCCCGACTTGGCTGAGGGAGGTACCTGATAGGGAAGTCATATCATAGCACACTGGAAGCAATGAGCCCAAACTCAAGCCGTGCATTATAGAATCATGGAATGGTTTGGGGCTGGAAGGGACCTTAAAGCCCCTCTTGTCCCACCCCTGCCATGGACAGAGACTCCTTCCACTAGACCAGGCTGCTCCAAGTCCCATCCAGTCTGGCCTTGAACACTTCCAGGGATGGGGCAGCCACAGCTTCTCTGAGCAACCTGTGCCAGGGCCTCAGCACCCTCACAGCCAAGAATTTCTTTCATATATCTGATCTAATCTAATCTAACCTAATCTAATCTCTGTCACTTTAAAGCCATTACCCCTTGTCCTGTCATTACATGCTCTTGTAAAAAGTCCTTCTCCATCTCTCTTGTAGCTTCTTTAGGTACTGGAAGGTATTCTAAGATTTCCCTGAACCCTTCTCCAGGCTGAGCAGCCCCAACTCTCTATATGAAAATATATTCTGTTTTTTTCTTACTTAAGTGTTTTCTAATACCTTCCAAGTTCTGGAAGGATTGCCTTTTTATGTTTTGATGCACTGCAAAGTATCAGTGGTTTTGACATTGTTAGGAGTGTCACTTTACATAGAATATTCTTATTTTGACACAATTTCTCTGCCATTCATTTGCCATAATGGTTGTTCCTGTGTAAACCAGTCTTTTCTTCCACTCAGCACTTTCTCCATCAGTATAAGGGTCACTGGCAGGAAAATACTGTTGTGTTTATAAAAGCCAGATTTTCTGTGCACATTTCTCACATCAGTGGAGATTACAGGAGTGAAAAGATACAGGGATCTTATTTCAAGTTGTTGTTTGGTTTGGCAGAACCCTAGGAAATCCAGTGCCACAGAGAAAATATCATGTTGCTGCCATGGGCTGACTTCTGTTCAGTTTCAGTTCTTGGGTGGTAACATCATTTGTTGGAATTTTTTTGGGGAACACACTTAATTTCTCACTTACTTCCTTATCATCTGTAATCTGCTGCCTCTACCCTTGCACCCAGCCTGGGGGTGTTGAAGACCCTGCCACGTCACCACCCACTTATCATCATCATCATCTTCCTTTCCAAAAGCATCAACAGTTGTACCAACTATATTTATTATGTCTTTTTTTTTTTTACTGTGATTTGTATTGCCTGCAAAAAAATAAGTAATAATAGGGTTTTTTTTTAAATTAGCAGAAATCCCTTGACCACTTTTTCATCCTGCTTTCCTCGAAGTCTGCACGAGTAGCTTCGTTTAAATTTTATTATTCCAAAGGCAAGCCCTCCTTGTGCTGAAGCCATTATGCCTTGTATCAGACCACTCACAGAGGCTACAAGAAAGCCAAGTTTCCCTCTTTAAATGACATTTTCCAATAAGCTCTGATTGCACCCTTGCTCCCAGTGCAACGTGGTGGGAATGGCAGCGGCAAATTTTTTGTGAGCAAAATATTTTGTCGTCCCTCCCTCTTGCAATTCCTGGTGATTTGTGGGGGTGGATTTGTGAGGGAAGGATTGCACAATCTCCCTGCAGACCCCTAGATAAGGAAGCAAGCTTTTTGTCACGGAGACCTCTAAAAAGATCCACAATCTCCCAGGAGGTTTTATGTAGATCTGTTGTAAACGATTGGCTTTGTACCCTTTCCCTCCCACCCTGGTTTCCCATAAAACCCCTGAGTCTCCCTAGTCCCCAGGGTACCCCGTCCCTGGATCCCTTCGCTGGTACCTTGCAATAAAGTTACCTCATGTGGAAATTCCATATGGGACCCTCTCTCTCTTTTTCCCCGGGCTGGCTAAAAGAGAAGCAACCTCGCAGAGGCAGGAGCTGAGAAATCACTGAGCTGAGATCACAAGAGCTGAAAAAAAACCCCAAAAAACTGCTCTTCATTCTGCTGAGACGCTCTCTGCCAGCTGAGGAAAGCGCTCTGACCCCCCCTAAAGAAGCTGTCTCTGACCAGATACCTTTTGGGGTGGCTCTGAGAGCCTTTCTGGCTCCAAAACTGTCGTGTTGNCCACGGAGCCCAGAATAGTGATCCTTGTGCTTTTCCTGTCCTTCTTTCCACCCTGCAGCGCTGGGACCAGAAGCTGCGCCACCTGGGCAAGGGGAAGGCAGAGGCCGGACACGGCGAGGCGGCTGCGAAGGCTGGCAGGGCGCGCAGTTAGGGGTGTGTGCCTGCCACAGGGGGACGTGCCAGGGGACTGTCTGCCAGGACTTGGGTGCTGGAGCAGCAGAGGAGGAATTGCACTATTGCACGTTATATTCTATTGTTTACTGCAGAATAACGGTTTAGCTTTTATTAGTGGGGTTTTGTTGTTTTGTTTTATTTTTATTCTCCCTCTTCGGTTTTTCCGCCTCTTTCTTTATGGATATGTGCAAGTTCTGGAAATGTGTATTTTTTTTTTTTTTTTTCCCCCTCCCGTTACTAAGAACTGTAGAAAACTGCCCTTATGAGATGAAGAAAGACGAGGACACGTTCAGTTTACCTTTTTGGCTCCTGAATCTTCTTTGGGAGAAAATTCTGATGCAAGCAAGAATGAAATCTGGCAAAGACCGTTGCTTAAAGTCGTGACTGGCACTGGCTTTTCCCTGTTCACCCTTTCTTGGTCACTGTTTGCTGAAACTTGCTCTGTTTTGGGTAGGTTGTTATCTGGGTTTAAGTGTATCATTTTTTATTCTGAAATACAATTCTGAAATACAGAATTTTTGTTGTTGTTGTTAAGAGAACTGTTTGACTCGGTACAGCTTTATTAAGTTTTCTTACAGATAAACCACTTGTATAAGGCAGAGTCTAACTTTAAATATTTCCTGCAACAAACACAATGTGCCTGTACACAGGGAACCTGGATTTTCTTGGACCTTGAAGGAAAGATTGTCTAGTTCTGCAACCACAATTTATAACATGCTTCTTCTCTTATAATGGCAGTTTTTTCCCCCCTTTTCTCAGCTGAGTTTATAGGAGTAGACAGACTCACCAGGCTTGCCTCTCAGTACAGGTCTGCAGTTTAACCTTTTGATTTTGTGGTGTTATTCTTAAATCCATGCCTACATAAACAAGTGTTCAATGCTCAGTAACATATGTCCAATAAAGGAATTGTAGTCGCCAACACAGACCTTACCTCACTTCTGAACCAACATCATCTTGCTAATACTGGCTCCTGAAAATACAAAACCCAAAAATGCATTCATTTCTGTGCTTTGATAGAATTCTTTGCAGGTGGTGCCAACGTATTCGAAGTTATCTTTGTTATTCTGCTCTCCCATACTTACAAGAAATTAAAATGGGGTACATCAAAGAACAATCCTCTTTGGCATAGTCTGCAGAGGGGGACTGGCTCTACTTAGGAAGAGCAAATGATTGTTGTGTTCTAGCTGTCAGTACTGTCTTTAGTACACTTCCAGTAAGAAAACAGTGTCGGGTTGTTGGGTGGTTTGAAAATATGATGATGATAAAGTAGGGCAGAAGTATTTGGGAATATTATAATAATGCTGTTTTAAGATTTCAGTTAATAACCAGCAGTTTTGGGACAGGTTTTCCATTGGGCTAGATACCAAGAAAGTTGAAAAAGAGCAACATCCTGCAACACTCAAATTTTTATTTATAATTAAAAATGAAGGGATAATTTAGGGGAAAGATTGGTTATGAAAGCTGGCAGAAGGATATTAATCCTCCAGGTATTAAATCCTCAGTATTTTCTCAGAATCACACAGATCACAGAATTATTTAGGTTGGAAAAGACCTCCAGGATCATTGAGTCCAAGCTTTAATTGATCTCCACCATGCCAGCTAGACCAGAGCACTAAGTGCCATGTCCAGTCTCTTCTTGAAGACCTCCAGGGATGGTGACTCCCACAAGTACTTCTACTGAGTTGGTAAATAACTGAACAGTTTGTTAAGTTGTGAATGGCTTGTTAAATAATGTTAAAAACCTCATTATTTACCCCAAAGCCCCCACTGAAGTCACAGAGGTGAGTGCTGGAATCACAGGGTCTGCAGTCGCCAGTCGTCATGTTGTGTTCTGCTGTGAAAAGAATTGTGAAATCATAAAACCCTGTGAAAGATGTAGAAAATCCCAGACAGCTGGGAGTTTACCCTTTGCTAGCCACCACTTCTGAAGGTGGCCTCTCCCATGCCATTTCTCTGGGATTAACATCCACCTTTATTTAATCCAGTTGCAACCCAATACTGACATCAGTCTCATTAAAAATCACCAGAGCAGAGCCCAGCACTGCACTTTAAAACCTCAGTAAGAGACAAATGAACAGCATTTGTAACAGTCACACACATCATGATGTTACAGTGAAGGTATTTCCCTAACTGGAAGCCACCAGATTGCTGTTTTTCCAGAGGAATTAAGCATTTTTCAGTAACACATGAAAAACGAGGGTGGCATGATGGGCTCCCTGGAAGAGGCAAGAGGCATTTCTCACAATCCCTTAATTAACTGTGGAGCCTTTTACATACTTGGACACTACTTTTAGCCCATCACAGTGATTTCAGTGACTGAACCTCTGCAGCACCACCCAGACTCACCTTGTGCTGGTGCAAATGACATCCAGGGACCAATGAAATACAGATGGCACAATATCAATTATTTCAATAACTTTGAGCAGTCTCTCTCACACATCTGTTTGGTGGCCTGGAGCACACTGAAATGCTGTGTTGCTCTAAAGCTGCACTTTCTGCTTTACCACATCTGTGAGGGCTTTGTGACAAGCTAGACTACTCTGCTGGTGTTTTAAAGTGCCTTTATTTACATTACAGTCTTATTAATTTAACATGGTTGTACACTATTTCCTTGCTTCTCCCCCAGGAAATCCTTTCCATTCCTTTTTGTGCACATTTTCAGTGTGATCCTGCATTAAACTTTCAAAACTGCACTCACTATACAGCACATTCTTCAGTAGCAGCACGCAGCCCTCAGCACAGTGTTTTCAAAGACATTCACTTGGGGAGTGACTTGGCTTCAATTTGTAATGTCAATTGGAAGAACAAGAACTGCTTAAACAACCACCTAGCTGTTCATAGCAGTTGAAAGCATCACTGGGATGCAGTTTGGACATTGTAGCTTGGTGCTTCCATTCTCCCCCACAGCGTTGCCTGGTTCCTGTGTTTTCCAGACAGCCCTGATAGCTCTGCCTGTGGCGGTCACAGTAAGTACAGCAAGGTGAGCATCATCACTCAATCAGCAAATCCTGTGAAGCATATTGTCAATCCTATTTCATTATTGGGTTTGGTTTTTTTTCTTCCTTTGTTTAAGTACTCAGTGAATATCAGTTAATGTGAGAAGGCAAACCTGCTGCACAAAAAGCCAGGAGAACCAAACTTCTGAGTAATCATGTTTACTACTGTCCTCACTCTCAAAGCCTGTGGAAGAAAGCAAGGTTGGTTATTTTACATCTTGCCTAATTAGGTCTCTGAGATTCCCTGTGTCAGGAAGATGAATCCACAGTGTCAGAAGTTTATGTCCAAATAGGAGACAGAGGAGTCCTGTGACTTTATTTGAGCAAAGGGAGAGGCCATGGGGTGTTTCCCATGGGGTTCCTGAGTTGCTGGAGGATGCAGCCTCCTTTCTATCCCAATTTCCCAGCTGCATTTCCCTCTCTTTCCCCACTGGCTGAGGTACTTGGGAGGTACAGACTTCCTGAATCACCTAATACAGACCAGCCTTTTCTTTGTATCTCTGTTCTTTTTCTCTAGGTCCAGGAATTTAGCACAGCCTTGGGTGACAGTCTGTGTCAATTAATGGAATTCCTCTGGAATTTATGGTCTCTCCCATTGCTCCTTTCACCTATCAGTATCTGGCTTTATCTACCAGTAGGCCCACAGTTTGTTTGTAAAGACACATCCCTCTCATTCCTTTCACTTTTGAACATCCCATGCAATTTAGAACTGGGGGCTGTGGTGTGAAAACGTGGTGCTTTTTAAATCTTCCCTTAACTGGGTGGAGCTTTGCCTTATATTCCCAAGTCCTGCTCTCAGACTGGGTCAGTGTATGCTAACAGGTAGTGTTTTATTCAATTAATTTGTTTGCAAAAAGTCCTGCTTCCCATCCAGCCTCCACTTCATTCCTCTCTTAAAGTAAGATACTCCTACTTCATCTTTCAATCCCCATAGCTAAAGCCAAAGGAAAAATAATGCTGTGTGAGGATGAAGAAAAGGAAAGGTGTACAGTCTGGGAGCAAGCCTACCTCTGTCAGTGCAGAGAGAGCAGTAGCTGACCTGAGGTGTCACAGGGACAAGAAGCAGCTGTTTCTGGCATAGCCTGTGCTGCTCAGTGCAATGCTGGTAAGTGATTCTGCAGCTCATGCAGGGCTCTGCCCTCCCTGCAGCCTGTCCCTTGTGTCAGGAAAAAACATACCTTGAGCTGCTTTAGAGCACGAGGCTTCTCGTGTGGGCTCTGATGGTGGATCCCTTTTAAATGACTTCCCATATGCTGGAAGGAGGGCTGACTTCACTCTGTTTCCCAATATCTAATTGAACAGTACAGAGACAATATATAGCTTTTAATCTCACCTTTTTACCTGCAGTGGAACTCTTTCAGGGTTGTGGTCAGTCCGTTACTTCTGTAAAAAAATTTTGTAGCTGTGAAAAGAGTGCTCTGTAGTTCATTCAGAGTATTTCCTTGTTCCATTTCAGAACTGGTTTGTTTGGAGGCAGCACTAAAATCCTATGAAAAGAGGGCAAACAGAACAGCATGTGATAGCCAGCTTGTCAATGGTGTGCAGTGTGGTTATTTTACTGGGTGGTGCACATGATGCACATACATACACATGCACATGTGACCAAGTATCATGGGATGTATAGAGGGGTTGATTAAAACCATGCCTCTCCTTTATCTGGGTTAGATTAGTCCAGAGAGAAAATATGCAGCTTAAAATCTCTGTGAATAATTAGCCTGACAAGTTGCTTCTCTGGTGCAGCTCAGCAGATGAGGAGGCAGGAGGTATAAACACCAAAGTTGCTTATTGACAAGCAATGGCCTTGATTTCTGGCAGGGGTTCACTCCTGGCTTTAATAAATCTGCTCTGGACATGTTAGCAGTGGCATGAAAATAACAGAGCTTCGTGTCAGCCTGGGAATTATTATTTTGGAGTATACTTCCTTCCATTGAAGCCAATAATTATCAGAACCTATAGGGTAAGAACAACTTGCACGTTTTGAGGAGAGCACAGTGGAAAGAGCCAGTGAGAAGAGCACAGTCCAGTCAATTGGGGTTGCAGGACTAAACTGGAATCAGGGTTTTCTTTATTTGTGGTAGGCTAGAGTCTGAGAGAAGCATCAGTTCAGTGTAGTATTGAAGATGGGTTGAAATATATCTACCCTAGACTTGCTTTCCCATTCCCTGGCACAGCAGCATACTGTGTAATTTTAAAAAAAAAGTCCTGTCTGTGGGACAGTCTAAAAACTCCCAGTCCTGCAGGGACATTCTGTCCTGCATGGAGGGGCATTTGCATTGCCTCTCCAACATGGTACAGTATATTTGATTATCACTCACTTTGGGCAGTGCTGTTGGGGTAAATGCAGGCTCAGGTGATGGTTGCTGCACGTGAGCTGTGCAGTTGCCCTTTCCTTAGGGCAAACAGCAGGGCCTTATGCATAGGATGCATTCCTGAATGGTTGCTGTGCCAGGGCATTAGGGAGGGTGACACCAAAACACAGCGTGGCCAGAAAACTGGTTCAGCATCACTGACAGCACCACCGGCGTGGAGGTCAGCTGCAAAAGTGTCTGGGCTTGACCCTCTTTGTGAAAATGTTCTTGTTTCCCTCTCTTTTGTGGGAAGAGAGGGGGAAAAGCATAGCATTTTTTCCCTGCAGGGTTGTTGGGTGTGATGTACTTGGCTGCCCCTCTGCCTTGCCACGCTGGGGATTGCAGTTCCCTATCCTGAGCACCGGGTTATTGAGCGCCTGGTTCTTCCCACACTTCTCAGCCTCTGGGAAGCATCTGCCTGCCTTCCAAACCTGGAGCTGCCTCACACAAGGCTTCCTGGACATTCTCTACACCTCAGTTTTTCAGGAGAAAATGCGTGTAGGTGCAGAATTAGCTGAGGCCACCTTAGGACCAGCAGCTGTTCTGGTGGGCAGCTTCTCTTTGGTTACAAAGCAGGGCAGATGAGGACATAGGAAATCCTGAGACTGAACGACTTCCTCAGTAATTTTTTTACAAATGAGCCCAGGTTATACTGTGAAACCCACGGGAAAGACTCCACATCGTTGCTGGCTGAGCCCACTGCTGCAATCCAGGTTTGGGGATGGCAAACCAGGTCACTGCTGCCTTCCCAGAGCAGCCTAAAGGCCAACACGGAGCCCAGATAAGCCTTGTCATGCAGGAGAGATTACTGGCTCTGAGGTAAACCTCCTCTGGGCCAGCCAACTGCCCCTCACCTACTCCAGGGCTTGGAAGACTTAACAAGTAATAATGAAGGGAGATGGGGGAGGGATAGAAAAGGACTTTCAGGACAAGAGCAGCAGAGAGAAAGTACTTGTGACTCTGCTTTTGTGCCCCTTTACCAGGCAGTGCATTGTGAAAAGCACAGATATATTGCTGTACAACTAAAGGCAGCATCAGACTGTCACAGGTGAATTGGGGAACTGAATGCATGTGTCATCAGCAGATCTAGTATTAGGACTTGCTGAAATCTGAGTGCTGAACACTGCAAATCTGACCTTCCCGTGCAGTTACCTAGGGTTTGAAACAGGTCAGAAGATTTTGATCACTTTATCCTATACAATCGATTTGGAAAATTGCTTCTTGTCTTTGTCCTCCACATGGACTTGTTTCTGTCCCAGGTGGTGTGGCTCCTTCTGGCCTTCTCTTTGCTTTGCTGAGGCAGGAAAACCTGCACCACCTCTCTTTTTTTTTTTTTTTCTGGTCCCAGACTGAGTATCTGAGAGTGGACATTGGTAACCAGGTTTTGCATACATAATTGCAGCTTTTTCCAGCATTTCCCTCTGGGAGATTGTTTGTCTGAGTGACAGGACAGCCAGTCTCCATCACCCCAGGAACTTCACAAAGAGGCTCATAGTCTCTCTCTGCTCTCCTTTGCTGGTGTGGTTTCCTGCTGCCCCTGGCCTCATGGAACCTTTGCCACTTGCACTCTCACTCTGACGTGCCACCTGACATTTCCTGAGGGCTTCCTCTCAGGTACAGGTGCCCCTCCTGTTCAGAACTGGATGCTGGTTTGCTTTTTGCCTTGCAGCTCTGCCCCTCTGCTTTCTTTCAGTGGCTTTCTGCTCCACTGTGAACTGTGTGTTTCCTGGCTGCTTATTTCCCTTTCTTCCTCTCATTGTTCCTGCAGCTAGAGCCCAGCCTCCTGCCCCTGGCTAATGACTACCAGGGACATTTGCTTCCTCCCATTGCCTCACATCCCCTTTCAAGGGGGTCTGTGGAGATCGGTTGCAGGGCAATTCAGCCTCTATCTGTGAAGAACTTAAACTGAAATGGCCCAAGAGTTCTTGGTACGTTGTTGACCCTGGGGCAGCCCTCATGATTTAATGTAAAATTTCTCGCAGCATCCCAGAGTGCCAAGAAATTAAAGTGCTGGAGCTGCCGAGACAAAGGTCTGGCTTTTCCTTGCCTGTGTGGGTGGATGAAGTATTCCTCCCTAGCTTTGCCCCTGGAATTGACTGTGTCTGAAATCAGAGCCGAACAAAACAACTCCAGCCCCCAAACAGCTGATATTTAATACTTCAGCCTGTGCCACTACGCATTTCCTAAATGCTTTGGTGCAGAGTTACGGATTGGAAATGGAAGGCTGAGTCTTATTAGAAGTATTGGGCAGCCTTAAATCCCTTGCTTTGAGGAACCCTTTGGCTGACACCTAAATACTGAATACCAGGTAACCCATTGCCCAGCCTGGACAGTTTCTTCTGGAGCACAAAACATGGCACAGGATGTTCTTAAAACACTATTTGAGGAAAAGCAGGAGGGAAAAAAAAAAAAAATAAATAAATGTTAGTGTTTTCCAGCTGCCTGACAGTCCATGATTTTAGCACATTTTTTCTTGTGGGAGGCTGAAAAGCAGTGGGAGTCTGGAGGGGAGGTAGGGAGGCCTGAAAAGAGTGCAGGCTGAAAAGGGATGGGAGGCCAAAGAAGCGTGGAAGACTGGAAGGCAAAAAGTGGAGGCTGAAACTTGGGGAGAAGCTAAAGTACTGTGAGACACTAACAAAATCTTTTTGTGAAATGGAGTCTGAGAGCCTGGTGAAGAGTGGAGGAATAAAGAGAAACCATTAGAGTGGAGGCTTAACATAAAGGCCAGGCCCTAAAGGGATAGAAGGACAAAGAAGAGTGGGAGACTGAAAAAGAACAGAAAGCTCAGTGTAGATGGTAGAGTGGGAAAAAAAGTGTGGAAATGGAGGAAACAAGGAAGGCTGAAAAAAAAAAAAAACAAGTGGAGGCTAAAAATGAGAAGGGGGCCAGAAAGGAAGTGCAGTAACAAAGAAAAGTGGAGAGGAAAAAAATGTAGAGGCTGCAAAAGAGTAAAACACACACACACACGAAAAAAAAAGGTCAGAGAGGAGAAAAAATGAGTCAAGAAGACACAGAGGCTGGAAAAGGGTAGAGGGCCAAGAAAGGGTGGGAGAGAAAGAATGAAATGCAGAAGCTGAAAGGACAGGAGGACACAATTATGTGGGAAGCAAAAAAAACCCCTGAGTATAGACCAAAAATGTGGAAGGTGAAAAGCCAAGGGAGAGTGTGGGGAAAGGGAGGAAGAGAGGGGCAAAAAGAGGTGGGAGGCCAAGAAGGGGAAAACTGGAGAGGGGAAACTGGAGATCGAGGCCAGAAAAATGTAAAGGCTGGACTGGGGAGGAAGGCTGAATAAAGTGTAGAGGCCAGAGAAAAGTGGACTCTGTGAAGTGGTGGGAGGTTAAATTGGAGTGGGAGGGTGAAAAAGGGGTAGAAGTCTGGAAAGGGATGCTAAGCTGGAGTGAAAATTTAGGAGAGAAAAGAAGTGGAAGCTGATATGTGGTGGAAAGCCAAAGAGGGTGAGAGGTCTGAGGAAAAGTTTAGGCCAGAAAAAGAGTGGAGGTCAAATTCTGTGGGAGATGGAAAAGTTGTGGGTGGCTGGAGCACAAGTGGAAGCCAGGAAAAAGTGGAGGCTAAAAAGGAGTGGAGGCTAAAATGGTGTGAGAGTCCAAAAAGAGGTGGGAGGCTGGAAAGCAAGAAGCAAGCTAGGAAAAAAGTGGAGCCCTAAAAGTGATGGGAGGCTAAATGAGAGCTGGAAAGGGTTGGAAGTCTGGAGGGGAGGGAAAGGAAAAGGGGATGGGAGAGGCAAAGAGGATGTGGAAGTTTTAAAAGGGATGGGAGGCTGGAAAACAAGATGTGGCCATAAATGTGAAGCCCTGAAAGGGGTGGGAGGCTGGAGGAAGTAGAGGCCAGGAAGTGGTGGAGGCTGAAGAGAGGGCAGAGGCCACAGAAAGGGGCAAAGTGAGGCTGAGGAAGGGCAGGGCAGGGTGAAGGCAAGGTAATGGAGTGCAAGGCAATGCAGGGCAAGGCAGAATTTAAAGCATGGTCAGAGTATTATAACCTCCCCCCCCCTTCCTCTGAAGTGTAATTGGGTAATGAGAGAGCATTCCCTTGGAATGCCAGTAAATTGGATACCTCTTCTGGCTGAATATTACTTTCTGCTTGACAAACTTCACTGGTGTTCTCCCAGGTGGCCTGAAATAGGTATTTCAGACAGTGCCCTCCCAGCTGTCAATTTAGGAACCTCTATGTTCAGTGCCATTTATTAATGATTTTCTTTTTAAGGGAAAAAGTTTGCCTTTTCAGCTTGAACGTATTAAAAGTACAAAGAGAGCAGTTTGCTAAAATATTCATGCTATATTTTCATCATAGATTGGATTTAAGGAGGTGTGCTAGCTTGTGCCAGCACTGTGCTGTTAACCCGTGCCTCCTAACACCTGCCATAAAATACAGGTAATTCAGTCATGCACCCTGAAGAGTTTCATTTATCCATGCCACACACAGGGCTTTGTACCTTCAGTGTGGGCAGTGATGTTTCCTCCTCCATCCAGAGCTTTAGCAAGGTGGGAGGTTCTCCTGTACACTGATGTGGTCACAGAAGGCAGCCACACTCAGCTGTGCCCCCAAGGAAGGGGTTTGATTGGTAGTATCTTGGCCACACTTCAAATTCTTCATTAAACAGCAAATTGTTGGGAATGGTGAGGATTATTCAGTGTGAGGAGTATTTTCCATGCCTCTGCAATGACAACAGAGCCATTGAAATACTTCTTTTCTGTATTTTCAGGCTGTCCTAACAATTACAAGCGAGGTACTGTAGAAGCAGTGTTCTGCCTGTGGCTTTGGATGGCTGGTGCTCTGCATTGCCCTGCCTTGTGAGCCTATAAAGCAGAGGGGTGTGGAAAACTCCTTCTCTGGGTTTACATTTCCTCCAGCCCTTGTGGCTCACTGCCTGCACCATTCCTGGAGAAGGGGGTCAGGCCTGGGCACCTCACTGAGGGTATTTCCCTGTGCAGCACCGTGCAGTGATGAGCAGCAAGAATTGAGCTGTCTGACCACCAACTGCAAACTCTTTACATCAACTCCCAGGCCAGAAAAAAGTTCTCTCAAACCTAGACATTAAAAACTGGATTTTTTTTTTTTTCTGGAGCATAGGCTTTCTTTAAGTTATCTGTCTACATTTTTAGCATGTCAGCTGTTGTTTCACATCCGTTTTCACACTGAGAGACAGAGAATTTGCCTGTCAATAATTCTTAAAAAAAAAAAAAAATCAACTTCTAGCTGTAATTGCCTCCAAAGGCAATTAAAGCTGTACCCAGAAGTGAAGGCAGGACTCCTGGTGTAGTGTAACATCAAATGCCACCAGCTGTGGCTCATTACTGGCCCTCCTAGTAGTCAGGGGAAGAAAAGGAGTAATAAGAGGAGTTTGGTAAGATGAAATTATATGGCATAACTGGGTTTTACCTGCTGCAGTAACACAACAACTAGTGTCTTACTTTGGAATGGACTATAGTGATTTAGTTTCTGTTTGTTTGCCTTTTTATGGTGTGTTTGTGCTTTAGTCAGGGGTGAAGGACTGCAGGAATGAGAGTCCTCTGCTAGAGAAATTACACTTTATCAACCTTGCAAATGTAATTTCTGAAAGTAACCAAGTGCCAGTTCAAGTCTCATAAAAGGCAGCAGGTTTGGCTAATGGCTTTGTGATGTCTTGATTTTTCTTTTCAAAAATGATTTAGTTCTGTGATTCTCATTCTGATGAGAGCTGTATTCAGTGTCAAAGGGTCTGTGTGTGTGAGCACCAGAGCTGGGCCACCTTAACAGGGTCAGTGGAAGGTTTTGCTCTCATTTCAGGCTGCTGCTTACTTTTGTGACTGAATTACTGAATATGCTGAATTCAGTAGCATTTGAAAAATAGTTCTTGTACCTTTTTCAGGCCAAATCTCTGCTTAGGGCAGGGGTCTTCAGGTTAGGAATGCAATGGAGTAGCAGGTATTCCCTAGAGCATAGAGATCTCCCTGATTCCCCTCAGCTTCAGAGCACTGAAGGGCAACTTTCTTCTGGCTCTTTTAAACAAGGTTCTCTGTGTGTCCTTCTCTGAGTGCAAATACTGTTTTTTCAGCAAATGCCACATGAAATTGTAAAGTGCACCCTTAGGAACTTTCAAACCCAGCTCTGCATTAACACATACCAACAAAATCACGGTGCAGTCCTGGGTTTAACTTTGCTGGGATCATTGGGGAGTTTTAGCTCTTATTGTGACAGGGGAGCTTTGTTTCCAGATTTTTTGGGGGGTGGGAATCCTAGGAACAATATAAAATTCTGATTGGAATGTGTTAATAGTAGAGAGTTGTGCTGGAGGTTTTCATGCAGGAGTTTGATTTTACTAGATTGCTGGTTGTGTAAGTCTTATTTTAAGAGGAACAATGAGTTTTAAGCTGCAGGATGCAAAAAAAAAAAAAAAGGGGATGTTAATTTAGCATGAGTTGATAAAAACAGGATGCTTTGTAAGGTGCAGAATGAGGGACAAAGTTGAGGTTGTCTGTGCAGCAAAACTGGCACAAAAATTAGTGCAGAGTGGTAGAAGGAGGACTATGTCTTCCTGGTGTGTTTCCCAGATGACTGTAAGCTTGAACTTCAAAAAATTCAAGACTATTTGAAATCATCTTGGAAAAATTTGGTCTTTGGCCGTAGCTTCTCTTAATAGCGAATTCTTTTCTCCCTCCAGAGAAAACGAGTAAAAAATGGATCGACAGGGATAGGTAGCACTGAAACTGGTAAATGAATATGAGGATTTATTTTGGGACCTGATGGGCAGTAAATTCTCTGACATGTTTGGCATTGCACTCCTACAACTCGTACTGACACTGCCCTCCAGAGGATGCAGTTTGAGGTGCTTTGAGGCTCACACAACTTAGGTGAGTTTCAGACCAGGGTCTAAAGGAACAAAATAAATGCCAGGAGCTCTCACTATAACCATAGCTTAGTTATAAGTGCTCTCTTTAATTTTGAAGTAATATCTCCTAGGGATGTAATGAATACAGTGGCAGGACTGTGATGAAATATGTTGTTGGAAAAAGAAAAGTGGGTAAGGAGCCAAGCAAAAAATGATGATAATGACTATCTTTGGTAAAACAAAAAACTTTTAAGTTCCCACTTAAGTCTGTAAAGGTTAAAAAGAATTTTTTTAGGCAGTCTGTAAGCTCTTTTAAAATTCAGAGCAGAATAGGAAATGATGGTATGAGGTAGTTAAGAGTGCCATGGGTCACATGGGTCTGTTTCATAGGCCTTTCTCTTGGTGCCTAGAGCTGAGAATCAAATTTTATCTCTTTAATGCAAAGTGTCAATAACATCCATTGTTCAGTGAAAGAGAGGGGATAACGAAGGTCTCCAGTTTTATCCAAAGCCCCCTTGTTAACTTTTCTCAGGGTACCAAATGTCTGTGCTACAGATTGTGAACTACAAGGCAAGTTTCACATGAGCCAAGTAAAATGATGTTTTATGCTATACTGTTGGTATATATTCTTCCTCTGTCTTCTTGATTACAGTTGTCACTTGTTGGTGTTCATGATATCCTTGGAATAGTGGGGTTGAGTTTTCCAGGATGTTTTTCACAGCATAAGTAATTTTAATGTTGTGCCCCATTTGTGTTCTGTGGGGTTTTTCTGTGTGTTTTTGTTTGGTTGGTTTGTTTTGTTTTAAGTAAAGTTGGTCATACTGGGAATATTAAAACTTTTAGATATAGAGAAAGGACAAGGGTTTTTCATTTCTTAAATCCCAGAAACATCCATGCATTTTTCCTTCTCAGGATTCACAAAAAACCACACCAAACCAGGATACATAAAAGAAATGCAACTTCTAAACAAATTGAGTAATATATGGGTTAAGAATGCATTTAAAATATTAATTCTGTGTTGTATTATCTTCAGTGGGGAAATCAGCATATAAAGCAGAAGTGTGTCATGTTTTCCATGGTCTTATGAGATGCTGTTTATCTTACTTCTTTTAGTTATACTTTGAAAGATTACCCAGGCCTTGATGGAACTTGGTGTGGAGGCTCTCCCTGACCCAAAGTGTTTTTGAAGACAAGTTGGTCTTTGTGGTTATAGCATGTCAGGTTGATGAGAGAGCACTTGTTAAGAAAACACATCTACTTTTTGGCAAAGAGATTAAAAATATTCTAACTGCACGTTCCCAAATAACTTCATTAAAAGATCTGCCCTTTAGATACAAGGGGCAGGCTGTGGGTTATGTTACAAATTGAGGGTTCAGTTGGGAGGCAGTTTTTCAAGGAGAATGCCCACCTTTTTGTTTCCTTTTACACATCTGGATGGCTGCCTGTTCCTACACGTGTGATTCATTCTCCAGGGAAGATGTCAGAGCTGTGTTATTTGACCAACTCAATGGGAGTACAGCCAGAGCATCTTGCTTGTGTCATCCAGATGGTAATATTTCATCAGGCCCACAGGCCTCTGGCTTGCAACATACTGGCCTTGAAGGTGGTAGGGAAGGAAGAAGAAGAACCCATGCTGAGTGCTCTTCACCCTGATGGCCCTGCTAGAGCCCATTCCCAGGGGGTTTTCCCTGCCTTGCTGTTTGTCATGGGGAAAAAAAAAAAAAAAAAAGTTGAAAAAGGGATTTGTCCCAACATTGAAAGGGGGAAGTTTTGTGGTTTTGAAGAAGTTTATTGGCTAAAAGAAGTGTTTCCTATCAAGCTCTAGAATTGTAACATTGCTGATGCATTATTGATGGGGACAGAGCAAACCACAAAATATTATTTCTGAAAGGAATTAAGAGTTCAGTAGAGTATTTCAGAGCAAAAGTCCTTTTCAACTTGAAGTTAATATTTAATTTGTTGTTGTCATTAAGTTTGTATAAGAAATGGATTAACTTTTTAAAATTCATAAATTTCTTGGTTTGACCACGAGAGCAGGAGTTGACTGGAAGCCAAGGACTTTTGAACAGTTCCATGAATTGGGAAATTCCAAACCCCCAAAGATTCTCATTCTTCATTCCTTTCATTCTTTCAAAAATAATGCAGAAATGTCCCCAGTGGCAGCTTGTAAAGAATGCAGAAACCACACTCTTGAGTACCAAAATAGGATGATTTCAGAAATTTGCAAACAACCCGCCACGCAAAGCACCTTATTTTTTTTCCTACTAGGTTGACTCAGAAAGGTTTCCAAAATGGCAGTTCTGACCTCCCTCATGCTTAATCATCCTGTTACCTAGTTTAGTAGAAGGGTTAAGGTGATGGTGTCCAAATAGAAATGCAGGAACTGTCCATGAGAAGATCCAGGGTGATTCTGGCTTGTTCACCTGCAGGAGGTGTAATATGTGAAGGACTAAATACCAGCACTTAGTAAATGCTTCTAAGGGAGCAGAGCCTGCAAGAAACTAAAATTTGTAGAGTAATGCTCTATGTATTTCACAGAATCACAGAATATGCCCTGTTGGAAGGGACCCACAAGGATCACTGAGTCCCACATCTGGCCCTGCACAGGACCAGCCCCAAGTGTCACACTGTATGCCTGAGAGTATTGTCCAAATGGTCCTTGAGCTCTGTCAGGATTGGTGCTGAGACCACTTCTCTGGCCAGCCTGTTCCAACGCCCAGCCACCCACTGGGAGAAGAATACTTTTCTAATGTCCAACCTAAACCTCCCCTGATGCAGCTTCAGGCCATTCCTTTGGGTCCTGTCACTCACCACGGTGGCTGCTCCTCCTCTTCCCCTCATGAGGAGGTTGCAATCAGGTCTCCCCTCAGTCTCCTCCAGGCTGAACAGACCAAATGCCCTCAGTCACTCCTCATAAGGCTTTCAAAGTGCCCCCAAAGTACCTCTTTGTTACCCTCCCTTGAGTGTTTGCCAGCAGCTCAATAGCTTTCATATATTGTGCTGAGGGATGCAAAGCTGCACACAGCTTTAAGGTGAGGCTGCCCCAGTGCAGAGCAGAGCAGAGCAGAGCAGAACAGGACCATCTCTTTCATCACCTGCCTGGCACTGCTGTGCCTGATGCCCCTTGGACACAGTTGGCCCTTCTGGCTGCCAGGACACGGCTGACTCGGAGATCTCCAACTTTCTTTCAACCAGGACCCCCAGCTCCCATCCTGTGGTGCTGCTTTCCAGCATCAAATTCCCCAGTCTGTCTGTACATCCAGGGTTGCCCCATCCCAGGTACAGAATCTGGCACTTTCCCTTCTTGAACTTCATCTGGTTGGTGATGGCCCGGTCCTCTGATCTGTAGAGGGCTCTCTGCAGGGCCTGCCTGCCTCTGAGGGAGTCAACAGCTCCTCCCAGTTTTGTAGCATCTGTGAACTTGCTTAGCATCCCTCCCAGCTTCCAAGGCATTTCTGAAGATGTTGAAGAGCTCAGGGCTGAGGATGGAGCACTGCAGAACCCCACTGGTGACAGGTTGCCAGTCTGATGTCACCCCATTCATTATCACCCTTTGTTCCTGACCCATGAGCCCATGCATGACTCATCCATCCCATGATGTGTTTATCCAGCTGGACATTTTATCCAGAAGGATCCTGGCAGAGATGAAAAGCTTTACATAAAATCCAAAAAGATTGCATCAATTGGTTTCCCTTGATCAACCAGGTGGGTTACCTTGTCATAACAGGAAATCAGGTTTGATAAGCAGGAGTCACCCCTCATGAGGCTGTGCTGGCTGTGACAAATGACTGCATTGTCTTTCAGGTGTTTTTCAGTATCTCCCAGAATATTCTTCTCCATAATTTTACCAGGCACTAATGTGATATCTGTCACACTCCAGCAAAGGCTCTAGATCTCATTTGCTGTAGGCAGTGCTGTAGAGTGAGGGTAGAGCAAACAGGTTGTTTTCTAATAGGACAATGTATTTCTCCTTCTCTTTTTGTCATGCTTACTGAAATTCCATGTGTGTATGAAATTTATATAATTTTGTAGCAAAACCCTTATAATTGCAAAAATCTCTTCTAGGAAATATGAGAGGGACTAAGCAATGCCTCCTAAGCATCATACCCATCTACCCCTCTTTTCATCATCCCTCTCCCTCTAAACATAAGGTGTCTCCATCTCCATTGTTCTCAGAAGCACAGAATACAGGAAAGAGTTGAATTGTGTAGGTGTTGTCTTCTGAGGATGCTTCAAAACCTGGTTTACAACCTGTATGTGGAGGTGTTCAAGGCCAGGTTGGATGTGGCTTTCAGCAACCTAGTCTAGTAGAGGGCCTTCCCACCCACAGCAGGGGGGTTGCAATTGAATGATATTTCAGGTCCTTTCCAACCAAAACCATTCTGTGATTCTGTGATTTTTGGCCTTCTCTCATTCTCAGAGACCTTAACAGCTGCATTGGCAGCTGCAGCCTTACCAGATGCAGTGCAGATACCTACTGGGAAACAACAGATTTGGCTCACCAGAGCAGCAGTGATTTTGTGAATTACTTTCTGGAAGAAGAGCCTCCTTGTTTGTTGTGTAACACTTCCATCAGAAATGGAACAGTTCTGAGTGTGGCTGCAATAGCTCCTCTGAAGCTGCTGGTGCTGGTGGTCTGCAGCCTATGGATCACTGGCTGGACAGGCTAGAACTGCATTCTGTTGTGGTTTTGGGAACTTCTACAGATGTCTGAAATGAACAGAAATACAGGATAATAGAATGGAAATGTAGAGTAAATTATCTTCTCAAATCAGGCTGCTCAGGAACTTCTCCACTGGAGTTTTATACATCTTCAAGGATGGAGATTCCATGGTCTTCTCCAGTGTTTGACCATCTTTGTGATGAAAATAGTTTTCCTTATAACTGATGTATATTCTGATGTTACATATAATATATGTAATGTAATATCTGCTATTATTATCTTCTGAGGCCTGTGAAAAGCTGTAGCTCATCTTAATGCTGCTTTTAATGGCATCTGAAGCAAACAGTGAACGAATTAAAATACATTTGTGAATATCTTTGTATGGCAAGTGAAATTGAATGAAATAATTTCTTCCAGGCTAAGAGTCACACAGAAAAAAAGTTTTTCTTGAGTTTCTGGCATTTTATGCAAGCCTTGAAGCTTCCCTCTCCCCCAAAAGTAAAGCAAACACGAGACTTTGGATTGATCTTCCAAAGCAGTGGAGTGATGGGGTCCATCACTATGATTCGATGTAAGTGATTACATTCAATGCACTGGAGAGCTGTGAAAGCAGCAGGCTTCCCTCCTGCTTTATCCAAAAATACAGCCTGAGACAACGTTGTGATGGCTCAGGGGCAGCAGCAGTTAATGGAGCTTCATTGGATTCTTTTTTTTCCCCCTTAGTGCTGAGGAATGACATGCGGCAGGAGGAATTTGACACTGAGCAGTTGCTGAAGATCTACAGCTTTCCCTCTTTATTCAGGCAAGAAAGCAGTGTTTTTCTAATATGACTATTGCTTGGAATTTCAGCAATTTAAATGGAGATAGAAGATATAATGGACGCATTAATACTTTTAAGATAACTAAAGATGAAATTATGCAGACAAATAGCAGGAGCTAAGGAGGATGAGGAAAACCAGTACTTCCAGTCTAAGACTTCCCTCCAGCATTTTCCAGATGAATTCTGCATTGAGCTGCTGGAAAATGCTTCACTCTCAAAGCATGATACAGATACATGAAAAAAAGAAATATACTGAGGACAGGGTATTTAAAATTTTGCTTAAGATATTTACTTCTAAAAATCTGATGTTACTGTTTCAAATTTCCTTCACTTGCTTGCCTGTAGCTACATCTACAATTTAAAGCAATGGATCTAAATGAAGAGCCATGTTAAAACATGCAATTAACAACTTTGTAGTGGCTTTCAATGTGGATATTTCCTGAATATTTTCTCCACAAACCTGATACTCTCTCAAGTAGTGTGTCCTCAAATGTCCTTGTTTATGGATCTCCTGAATGTGGCAAAACAGGCCTTCAGCTCCCGCCTACTGTGAAAGTCGGAGAAGTAGATTTTTACAGCTATTTTGTCCTCTTCTGAGATGCCTTCTCTCTCTTTGTAGTGTGCTGTGGATCCTTTTCCCTGACATTATTCTCACAACCCAGGAGAGGTCCTTGCTTTCCTCTGCAAGGTTATAATTTCCTCTTGCCCAGAAAGATGGTTTAGGGAATCTTCCTGCTCCACTGCAGTTTATCTATAGCAAACAAATGCTGAAGTCTGTGTGTATAAGTGGTGATTTTCTTGTTTGTTCTAGTGCAAGATTGTTTCATTAAATTGAAACACTGAAATATTTATTCTTGGGGTTTGGTGAAGTTTGCTTGGTTGGTTTTCCGTAAAGTTCAACAGGACTCCAAAGGGTGGATGAATATATCTCCTTAAAGTGACCCTCTTGGTCTAACTCCTGTCCTGGGAAGGCTGTCAGGTACTGAATCTGAGGAAGATACAGCTCAGAGCTCTGCATCACCCCAATGTGAGCATCATTCTATTGGGGATGCATAGCTGCAAGCTCCATCTCCTAGAGTACTTATTTTCCACTGTGTTTTTAAATGTGACTTTTGTAAAAAGGTTTCTCTAAACTCATTAACACTTTTCAAAGCCTCTTCAGAAAAAAAAAAAAAAAAAAAAAAAAAAAAAAAAAAA
>VWYO01001192.1:37922-81490 GCA_013400275.1 Rhadina sibilatrix
AACAAAACAAAACTAACAAAAAAAACACCAAACAAAACAAAACAAAACAAAACAACAAAAAAAGTGAGCTTTGGAAAGTATTTTTTCCTCCCCAATACAGTTAGCATTTTAACCCACTTTAATCTTCCCAGTTTACTGAGTTTTAGGAAATATCAAACTCCTTTAAGAAGACAGAACAATAGATTTTATTTGACCTGAATGAGGAAATGCAGAACCGCTCGGGAAGCTTCCCTGCGTGCTTATTAAAATTTCTAATTACTGTTTAGCCCATATAAATCTCACAGCTAGAGTTCAAATATTTTGAGGGTTGAGCTGATAGTGGGAGATTAACTGGAACAAGTGTGTTATTAAGTGTGGTTTAGATCTTGCATATTTAATAATGCAACGAATGTCATAGAAATGATCCCCACCTCAGTTCTACAAGGGAAAGTCTCTAGGAGCTCTCTCACTTCACTGTTGAAAGCTGTGAAGAGGTGGGGGTGGAGGCTGGACATTCATGGAGAGGAGACAGAGGAGGGGTGAAAGTTTACAGGGTGCAGGTGGGGCTCTACCAGCTGCCCCTGTGTGATGCTGACCCTAAGGAAAAGCTCAGAGGGAAGCTGTTGGCACTGAGCAGAATGAAGGGTGTATGAACCCAGTGAGAAGAGGGATAGGAAGGCAGGGACAGCTTCTTTGGCCAGAGCATGGCCCTGACCTTCCAAGGCACTGGCTGTGTCAGAGTGTGGAGGAGCCAGTGGTGCCTCACCTGCACTGATGGGGGTGCTCAGGGGGACACTCTGCAAGGACAGACAGCAGATGCTGAGGACTTGACCATGGGCTGTGCCTGTGTTCCAGGCTTTACTCTGGGCTAGCCCTGGTCTGTGCCTGCAGCCCGAGTTCCCCTGGATGATAGGAGCAGAGCACCAGTTTAGTATGGTCCCAGAGCAGTCCAGCTTTTGTGCTTTGAGGATACTCTGCCGTGTGAATCAAAGTGCAGGAGCTGGGCATGACTGGAGGGCTTTTTTCAAAACTGGAAGCAAGAGAGGTGGTTGCTCTGTGAACATCAGGCACTGCTGCTTTGACTCCTCTGGGGCTTTTTTAGCCTCATCGACTGAGCTTCCCACTCTCCAAGCTGTCTCTGTGTGCTACAGTTTCTCTAAATAACCAGTGGAGAGAAGATGTTGGTATTTGTTTAATCCATACATGTGGAGAATGAAGAAAATCTCTCCTGGTCACAGCCTACATTTTACAAAATGTTGTGTCTTACATTTTAGTGTTCTTCTCTCAGCCCTGGTTGTCACTTGCCATATTATTGTAATGCACTTTTTAGAAGAGTCCCAAATGTGAAGGTAATCCGGCAGGTCAGAGGGTGGTTTCAGGCAATCACTGATGTTAGTAGCCCTAACAGGAAAAAACCAAGGTAAATTCATGTGATCACATCTGCTCTTTAAGTATCTGGTATGTGAGTAGGTGTGAGAGATGCAGGGAACATTGCAATGAGTCAGTAGGAACTTTTTCTTGGCACAGGTTAGTCACGGAATCGCAGAATGTTTTGAGGTGGAAGGGACCTTAAATATCATCTCATTCTACAACATGGACAGAGACAACTTCCACTAGACTAGGTTGTGCAAAGCCCCATCCAGCCTAGCTTTGAACACTTCCAATTAGGAGTGAAGAAGACAACACTTGTTCAAAGAAAACACTGAACTTCTTTTACCATTGCTCTACAAATGTCACGTTATTTTGGGTCTCTGCAAACTTCACTTCCAGTCTTCTCACCGATGTGCTTTGATTGCCTTTTTCACTCTATGCACTTCATTCTATTTATGTGGTTCTCCCCCTTCTACCCGTGCTTTGAGGATGATATCTCCTGCAGAGGCTGCCTTGCCAGCTGACCATCCCCAGCTAGGACCAGAGCAGTGCTCACATCAAATGGAAATTTACCACTGCTGTTGCTACACTTGCCAGTGCTGTGTAAATATTTACTATATTTACTGAAGCTGCTTTACTATTAGAAAAAAATTCTCCGCAGGTGGTGTTCGGGAAATTAAGTGACCAGTGGGTTACCTGCAACCACCTCCTCTTGCCTCCACCCTTCAGCTATTGGCTAAGGCTGGGACCAACGTGCAGCTCTAAGGGAGATTTGCCCAGAGAGCTGTGTCACAGAGAACATACCCTTTTTCTGTCTCGCGACATCGCAAGGAATTGTTTTCCTGAGCTTTGTTTCTAATGTATTATTTGTGATGCGTAAGAAGTAATTAAAATGCTGACGCTGCTGAGGTGCACCTCGTGTGTAAGGAAATGTAATATTATATATTTCCTGTAGCGATTTAAAAACCCATTCGCATTCACGTAGCGCCATCTGTCAGCAAGCCCCTGCAGCTGCACAGGACAAGGGCATTTTATTGTTACTGAACTAACGTTGACAGCACTTAACTTCTTTAGGGGGAAAGAAAAAAAGAAAAGTTTTCTTAGCTCAGGTTTTACAGAATGTTTTGTAATACTGCATCCAGCTGTGTGAACAGTGAGTTTGATGAAGGTTATCTGTGCATGTACATGGAAACCAGATTCAAATTGGGCTATGGGGGCTCAGCAATGAAATCTGAGACTTATTTTGGCTTGCTCAGGATGTGGGAACTCTTCACTTTCTCTTACCAGTCTCAGGCTGAGATGGATGGAGATGGGTAACACACACCAAGCAGTCCTCATGACTTCAGTACAGTGCCATTGTACCCAGCACCCACAGAACAAAAAAACCCCTTTGGCACGAGTGCAACAAAGGCTTTTCTGCTCCTTGTACTTTTCCGATCTACATGTTTACCAGCCTCAGGTTTGTTCTTATTTTTCCAAGTTTTTGTCCTGTTGGCTGTTGGGCTGTGAGCACGTCTCTTGTAGCTGGGGAGGTGGCCTCATGTAGGAGCACAGCCTGATTTACAGCACAGCTCTTACCTGCAGGTATGTGCCTCCTGACTTGCAGGTGGCTCAGATCAATTCCCAGTGACTTTCCAACGAGGTTTCTGAGCAACTGCATGGGAGGCTTGTTCTCTGCCAGGTGCTCATAACCGCATGCTTACTAAATGATTGGCATGGAGAACTCATGGGTCCTTGCTCTATTAACTCTGCTGGTAGTAATTTGGTGAATACAACTAGCAGTTCCAAATATTATATCCCATGATTCTACAGATGAAATGTTTTCATCAAATCCACTGCAGCATAAAAATTTAGTTGTGCTTTTTTCTGGAACTCTTCAGGTAATTTTGACTATGTAATCGTTATCTACCAGAAGTCATGTGAGGTTGCAGTTGTATTGGCTTGAACTCAAAATCAGAGCACAACTGGCAATTTTTATCCTGTTTTGTTTCCCTCACAGTTAAAGACATAAAGAAAATAGATTAGCCTAAATTTGTTGGTTTTGCTCATCCTGGTTTTTGATAGCAGGGGAGTCACAGGTTTGGCTTCTGTGAGAAGCTGCTGGAAGTTTCCACCATGTCTGGCAGAGCCAATCTCTGAGGGCTCTGAAGATGAACCTGCTGCTGGCCAAGGCTGGGCCAATGAGAGAGGTTGGTGACACCTCTGTGATAACATGTTCAAGAAGAAAATCAAAACAGAGTGGGACACAGTTTTTTCTTTCAGTCAGAGAAGAGGAGGAGGTGAGAAATGTGAGGGAAACAACATGGCAACACCAGGGTCAGTGGAGAGGGAGGACAGGAGGTGCCCCTGGTGCCAGAGCCAAGATTCCTCTGCAGGCCGTGGTGAAGACCATGGTGAAGGAGCTGTGCCCCTGCAGCCCATGGGGATCCATGGGGGATGCAGAGATCCACCCACAGCCCCATACAAGAGCAGGGGAGGATGCTGTGGGAGACAGAAGGAGAGAGGAGCCCACTGAGTAGCCTGTCCTTGAAGGACTATATCCCATGGGAGAATGATCCACACTGCAGCAGTCCGAAGAGGACTGTTGACCATGGGTTAAACTAGTGGTGGAGAAGTTCACAGAGAACTGTCTCCTGTGGAAGGAACCCCATGGTGGAGCAGGGGAATGACTCCTCTCCCCGAGCAGTGGGAGAAACCACAGGCAATAAACTGACCATAACCCCTTTAATCTGTCCCTGCCCTATTGGGGTTGGAGGTAGAACTGGGAAGGAGGGAGGAGTGAGGGGGAAGTGTTTTAAAATTTATTTTACTTCTCATTATCCTGCTCTGATTTTGTTAGTGATAATTTCAATTCATATCTCTAACTAGAGCCTGTTTTGCCCATGATGGTATTTTCTGAGTGATCTCTCCCAGTTCCATATCTCAACCCATGAACCCTGTGTTAAATTTTCTCTCCTCTGCTCAGTCCTAGAGGGGTGTGAGTGGCTTTGATGGGTTCCTGGCATCCAGCCATTGCCAACCCACTACTGGAACCTGCCCTTTTGGGATCAGTTTATCACCACATTGCTCTGCTGCACAAATCTGAGCCTTTTCTTTCCTCCCCTTGTTTGTCCATTCTCTCTCTTCAGTGTATCTCCTTGAGTCTGGGAAACAGGAAGCCCCAGGCAGAGCTCCCTGCTTTGCCTTTGTAGGGCACAGAGGCGTATCCTAATCACTGTAGTCAGCATTCTCCATCAGAGGCAACACCTGTCCCAGGTGTGGGCAAGGAAGGGTCACGTTGTGAAAAAAGGCAGCAATGCTTTTGAAAACGCACCCGTATGACACAGGTGCTAAAGGTGTCACATCTCTCAGCCAAGAAATGCTTTTAAATACATACTGAGTTCAAGCATGCTACTAATGTGCATGGCAGAGTAGAAATGCACTTCCATGTATAAATATATTTAAATGTTCTCTTGAACGCTTCTCTCCATGAGGCCTTCATATATTACTGTGAGGCCCACAGATAGCATGATGTCATTGGTAAATAAGAACTAGAACTGAAAAAGTGGCTTAGACACCAATAGTAACCATGATTATCCCTGGCAGTGAGTAACTAAGGTAGGCTTTACTACCACAGGCTCCCTTTTTTCCTGGCCAGCTGAAGGAATGTCTTGGTTTAAGACAATTTAGGAGGCCTCTCCTTAGTTGTAAGTTTTACCTCCCTTTCCACCAATAAGGAGAAATGAGTGAAAAAGGAACAGTTTATTTAAAAACCGAAAACAGCATCAGGCAAAAAATGACAGTAAATAATCATTAGTTACAAAGCTGCTGACATCTCAGGGCCCCCCTGAGGGGGAACAAAGAGGAGCTCCAATGGCGGAGTGAAACAAGATGGTGCCCACCAGGGGCGGCGCGTGAGGGCAGACAAAGGGAAAGCGGCAGCAGCTGTCCCCCGCTCTCATCCCCCGGCAGCATCAGCTCCATCAGCGCACTTCAGTGCCTGGGTCTTGGACAAGGGCTGGAAGCTCTGGAGGGACTTTGCCTTCCTTGTGGCAGCAGACAGCAAGCAGTGGGCCGGGGCGTCGTGGACTCCTCGTGCCTTTGCCTGCCCAGACTGTGCCTTTGACTGCATGGAGTGCAGCCACTCCTCAGTGCAGCGCCACAGCCACAGGTGCTGCAAAGTTCACTCTGCAACAGTTTTTGACTGTGAAATGCAGCTTCTGGAGTTGCTACTGTGCAGCAGAAGGGAATACAAGTGACCTTGCCCCTGATAAGTAACGGCTGTGTTAATTACCCAATGCAGCCTGGCCCCGATGAGTCACAGCTGTAGCCAATAAAGGTAAGTGTGATAAAAGGGAGTGGGTGAGCTGGTGAGGGGAGGATCATCATGGAGGAGGAACTTTGAGGATCATGAAGGAGAGGACCAGGATGAAGCAGGTTCCTGGGCAGGGAGAATGCCTGCAGTGAGGTCAGTCTGGGTGTGCAGTCAGAGCTGTTGTTGGAACCTGCAGTCACAGTCTGGCTGGGTAAAAGCTGCACTCAGAGCCTGCAAACTGATCCCTGCAGTCAGAGTTCAGCAGGGAATACCCAGCAGTCAGAGGCTGCAAGGGAAACCTCCAGCAGGAGCTGCTGCAGGCAGGGTCAGTGAATGGTTGGGGTCAGGATGGCTGAGCTGTACAGAGGAACAAACCAGGGCTCTTTTCATGCTGTGACAAACAAGGAGTCTGTGTCTGGGCTCATTTCTACCCTCTAACAAGAAGGCTGCTGCAACATTGCTCTTGTAAGTAGAGGCAAGAAAAAGCCAAGAGGCAAAGGCTAGAGAGTGACTCTGCCTGAGTGCCTCGATTTCTAACGAGCCCAGGGCACTCAGCCCCCTTCCCCCTCATTGTGTTTTCTGGCCAGGGTTTTAAGTAGACTGTAATATGTTTGAGCACAGATAGATATGAAATACAATTAACATTTTGAGTTTCCCGGGACAATGCACCATTAAATACAATGAGGGATTTCTTTGCTTTGCTACTGAGGAGTGGTCCTGAGGGGTGATTGGTGTCCCTTGCACTGGTTTGGGCACCCTGGCTTGGGTGCTCACTGAAGTCCTGTCCTGCAGCAGAAGCTTGCAGGATCTCCTCCCACAGCCTCACAACAGGCTGTGATTTTTCTTTTCCCTCTGGAAAAGGGAAATGTTCCCTTCTGAACATGTGTGCAGAGATTTATTATGCAGACATCCACAGAATAAGAATAAACTAAATTCCCACATCACCAAACCATGTACTGTTTGGGGTTTAATGAAGATTTCTCCCCACTCCAAGCACCAAGTGGATGCTATATAGTTTAAATTATGTATAGGCCTATTACGGAATAGGCAGTGCTAAATTTTATATGCATACACAGAGCACAATAAATTATGTATCTTGCCTTAATATTTCATGAAGAAGAGCCGTGGCATGTATTGATTTCATTTAGACCTGAGTTCAAGAGAGCATTTAAACATATTTCTATTTTTAAAATCCATGAATCATCATAACAGGAGTGTCCAGGTGCTTTCAGTTAGATGTGTACTTAACAACCATGCTGAATTTGAGCCACAATGATCATCAGATTAATATTTTGAACCAGTGCCCAGGGAAGCCAATGGGAGCCATTTAATCAATTTTACTAAGCTCTTGCAGTAAGATTCATTTTTTAATATATGTGTATGCATATATATATTTAATGAAGAAAATGGAAGGTAGACGTTTACTGAGAAATTGGAGTGTGTCTGAGCCTGGAGTCACCTTATGTAGTCATGAATTTCTGTAGCAATCTGAGAAATCAAGGCAACTTATCTCAAAATGCCCCTGGCACTGATTCATTCCTCCAATGCCCAGGACATGCCACATTGAAGGCTGAACATTCTCCTGCCACTGTGAGTGAGCCAGCATCCTTTGGGTAACAGGAACTCATTTTTACCTAATGAAATTATTTGGATTCGTTTTCTGCCCTGAAAGATGGGGCTGGTGGGGGGGAAGGGTTTAATGGACAAAATGTTCAAAAGCACTTCCATAGCACAATAACTTAAGTCTCACTGGCAGCCTTGGAGCTCTGACTGGATTGGGGGGAGCAGGGGCTAGCCTGGGCCACCTGGGGAAATGGGACTTCCAGCTGTTTCTCAGCACATTTTGTCCATGCTCCTGGTGAATTAGCTCATTTTGGGCACTTTTCTTATCCTGAATCTGCAGCTTTCAACTACATGCTTGGTCTTCTCTAAGACAACTGTTGAGGTGCATTAATTGAGTGGTCAGAAAGGACCAATATATCTGATCGAGACAACAGTTGCATCAAATAGAATATTTAATTTGGTCCTGATGCTAACACCCAGGAAACTATACTTTCTAGAATGAATCTGCCATACGAACATGTGCATATGTTATTTTCCTGTTTTTGTAGAAAAAATCAGGTGGCTCTGCTTTGAGCCTTGCATTTCTTCTCCTGGAGTTATCCAAACTTTCTCTTTGGAGAGTGTGGCTACAAGTAACACCATCATCTACAGGAAGACACAAAAGAAGCCCAAGCATAGCCTAAAAGCTTAGTGAACTCATTTCCATTAAATTACCTTTTTCCTTTCTTGCCCTTTACCCTCTCTTTCTCCCAGCAGGACGTAGGCAAATCTGGTGGTTTTGTCTTTAATATTTGCAAGCTACAACATGACCAAGCTTTTCTCTTCAGCTTTTTGTCAAGAAATAATGGTTCATGTTTCTATATGAAAGCATTCTGTGTGAACTGGCTCTTACAAAAGTAATTTAAATAGCTTGTGTTTTATCACTTTATTATTATTACCATTATTTATTAATAGCCCGGTGTATTGCGCTTTTGTTTATTTTTAAAGCACAGTGTTTATAGTCAAATCTTGGCTCTCACATTAATATGGATGCAAATATTGAGCCATTCTGTGTAAAAAATATCACGGGTCTTTAATATTGCTGTGCTTTGCTACCACAAGGTATTCTTGCAGTGAACTGAGAAAATCAGTCTGGACCTTACCTGTGGTACAAAAATCTAGGAGTTGATTGGTTTTTCTGGCTGCTGTAGGAACCAAGTTATGTTGGGGTGGTTTCCTGTGTTTTAGAAAAAGAGTAATTTTCAAACCGTGGCCATCAAACTCTGAGCCTTGCATGGGTCCCAAACATTTTGCCTCAAACTGCCCTCATATTTCTCAGCTATAACTTCTGAATCCAGAATACAAACTACTGAGATGACACTAAATGCAGTGTTTTTTTGTTTTTTTTTTCAGTTGGATAGGCCATATTAATGGGATTTAAATGATGATATAGCAATGTTTAATCCATTTCCACTTCCCCAGTCTTTTTGTTTCCTAAAAAACTCATATAGTGTTATTTATTGTCCCATCTGGGAAATGGCAGAAAGCTTAAATCAATTATTTTTCACTTACCTGGAAGGGTTTAAAATTTGTGGAGTTCACAGAGTAGCAAACATTCAGTAGGCTCCCATATCAAGACACAACTTTCTTCAGTTTGCTTCTGTAGATGAAAAGATTTTGGTTTAGATTTGAAGGATTTATTTCATGTGTCAGTATCTGTTAAATATCCTGTAGAAGAAAATCTGAGAAGACATCCATTTGTAGATACAGTCTTTTTTTTATCTGTGGCAAAACACAAAGACCTGCAAGCAAGCCAATATTTAATTGCATTATCTAATGGCATCAAAATTTAGTTATGGCTCTCTTTAATAAAATAAATTTGGAGTCTTAGATGATAATTCTAAAATTAGATCACGTCACACCTTATGGCCATCAGCTCACTTTGTGAGATGAGCCAAAAGTCTTCCACACTCACTGCAAATATGCCCTTTTGTTTCTGCTCAGAGGCTCTGAGTTGAAAAGACTTTTTGAGAAATGGCTGAACTTGATGCATTGTTTAAATGACAATATTTTTTTACAGTCCTCTTCCTATCAAAGGAATTACTGTGGCTAGATGGATAATACAAGGGAAAGTATGGAATGCTTTGGGGAAGAGTATGAGAACAGAGAGAATTTAAAGAGGTCCTGCTCATGGCACTGTGGGCTCAGAGATGCCAGGGAGTGAGTGATCTAACCCTGTGCCTTCAGCAGGTGCCGGTGCCCACAAATTTGTCTCTGCCTTCTTTTAGTCCATGTAAGTTTTTCACCTTCACAGAGTCCTCTGCTAGCGAGTTCTGCAGATCAGCTGCATCTGTTCCAGTAAAGATGCCTCCTGCTAGGCATAAAATAGCCTGAGGGTAGGGTCACTGGTAGGTCCTGTGTAAATCCTGGCTGAAAGCAGGGAGAGCTGCCCCGTCATTGATGATAACACTGGTTCCTAAATGTGGGCTCAAAGCATTGAAGTTTAGCTTTTCTCCGATAGTGGGAAGATGTTGTGATTTCCACAGCAAGAATTAACAATGAAATTAATCCCTGAGAAAGTGAAAGGAACAAAAACGAGCTCCAGAAAGTGGTGAAATAATAGTGTCAGGTCAGAATCCTCTCTATTTCTGCATCTGCCACCAAGTTTCTGTGCAACCCTGACGTGCTCATCTGTAAAGGAGACAGAAATGTTATTATTGACCAATAAATGACAGAGGTCCCAGCAGGCGGGCACAGCCTGCCTTGGCACACTTTTATCTCTGTGGCCTCACAGCAGCTTTGGAGGATAAGATGGTGGCTCAGTGCCCCTTGCTTCCAGCCTGGCATCTTAGTACTGAGCTGTTCTGCTTCTGCCTCTCAAGCCAGCTATTTCCTAGGGCCCTAGTGTGGCATTGATTCATAAATGTCTGCAAGTGTTTTTTACGAGCAGAGTGAAGATGCTTTGGAAGAGAGGCACACATGCCTGTTGGGCAGCAGCAGCTCAAATACCTCAGTGCTGCAGTTATATTTGATGGTGCATGTACTTTGCTTTGGGAAAGCTGCCAAATGGCATTTTATTCCTACCTCAGAGCTCTGTGCAATGGAAAAAAAAAAATTTCCGTGGGTTTTTTGGCCACAAAAGTGCCTGCAGGTCTTTACACAGCTTTACCAGGCTGAGATCAAAGCCTGGCTCAGACCAAAAAGCACCATTGGGACTGATGTTGTTTGTCTTTAGAGTCAGGGCTTTATCAACTGGTTCAGGCTAGGGTGAAGGTTGCCACTGTCCAGCTAATTTCCTCAGAACCAAATGACAGAATTACAGTCTGATCCTCAGCCCAGGACCCCTGGAAGAAGCAGCTTTCTCCTAAACATTAATGTTAGTAGAGGAGTTTTATTAATTCTTTGTTGTGATTCTTCTTTAGCCTCCAAGCCAGGTGTAGCAGTCCTAGGATTAGCTGTGTTTGAGTGTTAGAAAAACTTACCCAAATACATTTCTTTAATCTTGCTGATGCTCCTCCACTTTTCTTCCTGCAGGAAATGGAAGGCCATGACAGGTCTGCCACGCAGATAATTTTTCTATGTTTGTTTCTCAGTCATGATGAGTGAAGATCTGTTGTTAAACCTCACCGGCAGATTTTGAGTTCTTTTGGCATTGATCTGAAGCACACTGAGGGTCGTAGAGGTTCTCCCAAGCTTCAAAGTATTACTTTCCTTCTGAATTGCTGCATTTCTGCAAGATAACTTGCCCTTGCCACGCAATTTGGACTGCCCATCTGTTGCTTAGCTACAAGACTAATAATAAGAGCCCAAATGATAGCAGAGTGGGCACTGAAACATTTCAGATATGACAAGACTCAAAGGATGCTCATCAGTGTATGTGCAGGAATATTACACATCCTGAATTCTGAGGTTTTAGTGACCATGACTGTCAGCTTTCACTTACACAGCTCTGGTTGCTGATAGCTTGGCTTTTGCTGGAGCTGGCTTGTTTGCAAGCTGTGGCCAGGGACACTGATTTTAAGGAAGGTGTGTGCTTTGGGAAGAATCACTAAATGAAGGTCCTTGAAAGAGGGAAATGGGATAGGAGAGAATCTCCTTGGGGATTGCTGTAAGGGAAAACTGTCAGGTCCTAGCTGATGGAGTCAAGTTATGCAATGCAGTATCAATGTGAACTGCAGAACTAGCCATAGCTGCTTTGTATTACTGATCTGTATCCACAGCAGCAATACCTTTCAGCTCTTCCCTGAAAGTTTGTGTAAGGGACTTAATTTATAACTTCACAAACTGGAATAGCATTTTTGCAGCCTCATGAAAATGAGTGACACCAATTGCTCAGGACATATCTTTGGTTCTCATTTCAGCTACGTGAAAGACACTGTGCTGTGCTGCCAGCAATGCCTACTAATAGTCTGGAGGTGAGTGCTCAGCTCAACAGCTGAATTTAGTAACAGTTCATCTGCATGCAAGAGAAGGTTTCTCTGAACCTCCAGCAGCATCTAGTAGGACTCAGCTTTGTGGTGACTGTGGCTTGTATGGAGAGGTAGCCTAAGGAATGATTTTCTTGACCTTCAGCTTCCTTCAGTGCGAGTCATCAATGGGCAACAGAGGTAAAAGCCATCAGCTGGATGGTGCTGGACCATCCCCAGAGCAAGGTCTCAAGGAGAGGCTGGAATGGCTTTGTGCTTAAGAGCTTCATTGCAGTAACTGGTTGTGTTGGTCCATGGCTTGAAAGCAACCAAGTTCCTGCCTACACCTCCAGCTTGGTGCCAGACCAAGGGGATGTCTGGGAAGGGCAAGGATTGCAGTTTTGGTTTTCTTTTAATCTTGTCTCCAAAGATTGCTCTTGGTGTTTGCATTGCAGATGTGAGCTTGAGGAGATGCCATAGCTGACTGTAGAAGGAATCAAGTCTTTTTCCCATGTTTTAAATCACAGAAATGACATGAACAGAACCTGGTCAGTTAAGAGGAGAGGAGTTCACTATAAAATATTGTGTGATGGGTTTCTGGTTCACATATGGTGACACAGTGCTATTGGGAAAACATGCACCAAGGGTGATTTCGCATTGTTATGTCTTGTTAACAGCTTAAGCATATATGTAAGTAATGAGGAACAAACCCTTCCTGTGAAAGTGATGGTGCTTTTTGATTCCTAAACTCAAAACCAAGGAAAGCTCTTGGTGAAATGCATGGTGATGTGATCCCTTTAGAACAGCAGGGCAAAATCCCCAAACTTGTAATCAAGTGGGACAATGATGTTGCCTAGTAAGATACTGCATTAATGGATGGAAATTCAGCTCACAGGGGCTTGTGCCATGTATATGTGCAGTTTATGGAGTTGTTCTAACAGCAAGAAAAGAGTCAAAGTTTGGAACACTGCCCAGGTTTTTTTACTTGATTTCCTGTGTATTCGCTTGCCTATCACTTCTAAAACTGTTTTGCCTCTCACTTAGCAGTGGAGTTGTGTCCAGATAAAGGCATTACCTGAACACCAGCTAAATATTAGTTTCATAATGCACACCCATTGCTTGGTCCCATGGTATCGCTCCAAGCAAATTCTTCTGCTGTGTTACATTGTCTGTTGATCACTCCTTTTTGCCTTTTTATCCTTGTTGTTGTTCTTCCTGTCTTGCAGAAAGCCGAGATGCCAGGCCATTAGATCACTGAATTATTAAAACCTCATATTGATTTTTCTTGACCATATAGCTGATGTTATCATGCAGGGACCTTGCCTTGAGCTACGCAGAAGGGGTTTTGCTAAACACTTGACAACTCTCCTCACTCTCTTTCTTCATTGCCTTCCATCTCTTTCCTACCCCATCATTTCCAGGAGGAGGAGGTTCTGAAAACCATTATGCAGAGTCATTTCATTTCACTGTCAGGCTCCCTGTGCTAGCAGCCACACAAATGATAGGATTTTTCCTTCTTTTCACTCTGGAGGTACACAAACAGATCAGTTCGTTTGCTAAAAGCCTGGGCACACCACGGTATCCATGGCAACACACCAGCCTGCGCAAGCATCTGCAGACGCTTCAAAAATCAGAAATACCAAGCGGTGACAAGGAGTTGCTACATACAATGGGTGTTTATAGGTGTCACAACCATCTGAAATACTTCCTTTTCCACCCATCAGCTTCTTGATTATAATGTGCTTCACATCTTTCTTGCAGCTCCTTTGTGAGAATCCAAGATTCAAGGTGAAAGTAATCCTCCTTTCAATGTTTATTTGCTTTGGGGGGTTTTTTTGCATTTAGATCACTGGCTGAGGTACCTTATGGGAATGAGCACCCCGAGCAACACTCTTAACTTTCCTCTTTGAACTGAGTTGGAGCACAGGCTTTTCAAATGATAAAATCCACAGCTGTAATTGAAGAAGTGGTCTATGTCAATCCAACTAACAGAAGTAGTTGTGTGTGAGTGGTAGGCTGAGTGGTGAGTTGACCCATCATGTTGCATGAATTACTGGTTACCTACAGTGATGACAGATTTAATAAGATCAATCAACCCTTTTTTTAAAAATAGTTTTATTTAAGTTTATCCACCTGCTGGTATGGCACAGACTCTGCTAGTGTGTTTACAGGCACTGGTCTTCACTGGACCTGTGGTTTGTTCTGATCTGCTTTCAGGAGATAACATTCACATGCTCAGGCTGCACTGCAGCTGGGCTGGTTGCAGAACATGTATCAGTTCACTAGACCAAGCCTGCAGAAACATCTGTAATTCAGAATGGGTAACTCATTGTGGGCACAGATAGACACTGTTAAGAGTCTTGTGCTGGTGATGGCCCTGGCTAAGGAGCAGTTTTATAATATTGGAAACCAACAGGCAGTCTTTAGGCATTCAGGACCACCTTCCTCAGCTCAGGGAAGTACTGTTGCCCCATTAAGATGTGGTGGGGATCCATCAGGCCAGGGCCATTCTCAAAGCTAAACTGGATGACTGTGTTTGTTGCTCATACAAAGGCTGAGTACAAGCCTGAGTTTGAAATTTGGGAATGGGAAAGAGCCCAAGTACCTACATGCTTAACCTCCAGCCACAGCTGTGGTGGGAAAATAGCCCCTGGTTCTCTCTGTAATGTTTCCCTTCTCTTAAGAAGTAACGTCAGTATTTTATTCATAGAAAGGTGAAAAGAAATGCAGATCCCAAACCCAAGATGAATTATGTTGCCCCATATTGTGGTGTTAACTTGATTAGGCTAATCTGTTTTCAATTGATGATTTAAGCTTTAGGCTTGGAAAATGCAGTAACATCTACCTGTTTGAATGTAACAAGTGGACCATATTAAAAAACCTTATCAAAATTCCACCTTAATAAAACAAGCTATCAGTGCATCAGAGCACTGATGAGCTTCCATGTGCAAGCATTTCACAGATTCTTTCTAAGGTCTTTAATCCTCAGTAGCTACTGTTGGAACTATTCAGACTTTCCCCTGGAACAGGAAATTAAATCTCAAAAATAGTATATTCCTTGTAGTCTGACCAGTTTGACTATTCAGTAACTTACACATCATATTTATTTTGAAAAGAAAATTTTTCATGTAGTTTTGCTAGAGATTTAATGTGCAAAGAGATTTTGCTACATAAAACCTAACAGTGTGTTCTGTTCATCTTCTGTATGGTCCTGGAAGTAGGCAGTGGGGTTTTTATTTTTTTTTTTCATTCAAAATCTGGAAAGGCTGAATGGTGCATTAGCTTTATTGCCCCAATTCTCAAGATAGATAAAGAAGGCTACACTTGTAGTAGTGAGAAACTAGAGAAGGCAAAACAAGTAACCCAACCTGAAACTTCCTCGCATTCATCATTCTTTAACTAGAAAAAGTCAAGAGCAACAAAACTTATTTTCCTAGAGAGTTTGGGTTTTTTCTTCTCATTCAGGTGGAAATTTAATAGATGAACTTTTGTTCTGTGCCCCAGAAAATGGGTTAAAGCAGTGAAAGTTGGTTTAGGTTAAGAACTTTCTACATCTGAACTGTACAGGGCTCAGTACTCCCCAAATGTACATGGAATACATTTAAAAACGTTCTGTGAGATGTCACAACAAATCTGACACCCAGCTTTTTTTTCTTCAACAGAGGAAACAGGTGCATAGCCAACATTTGACACAGCTTCAAGAGCTGAGAGGAAAGTGTAGCTGGATTAGGTAAATGATGGGGGAAGAAGCTCTGCACATAACCATGAACCCTGGAAGGGACCACTACTGTCCATATTTCACATTGGTTCACTGGGGACTCTTTCCTTTCAATCCCAGCAGTGAGAAATAAAGGTGTCTGCTGTAATGCATTCTCTACTGCAATTCTTATCTCCTTTGCAGTCCCAAGAGCTGGTGGCCCAAGCATTTAGTACCTTCTCTCTGCTTTCAAATTATTCTACTTCTAATGCAGAGACTGGCTTTTGACATCAAAAGCATTTAGCAAATTAGAGTGTAACTTCCTGAAGCTAATTCTTCCATCATAATTCACATGGGTACTTAGAGTCCCTTGGACAAAAAGACCAAAGATAACTAAATCTACAAAGGCAGCATTGCTCTTGTACAAGTCCTTCCACTGGGCCAGATGCCCCCTTTGTTTAAAGTTTTCCTGTAGCAACCTGAGACATTTACATTTACAAACACGTAGTATCTCCAAATAATCTTTGGATGATAAATGGAATCAAATGGGAGGCAGGCAGAAAAGGGAAGGCTTTTACATGGAAACGTTACTGTATGAGATACAGTTGAGTTTCTTGTCAGAAACAGAAAAAAAAAATTGAACCTAGTTTATGATGCAAAGCTAGGGATAAGTCCATTCTATATTCTATTCCAATTGTCAGTGGAAGCTTTTATTTTGCTTAGTCGTTGATAAGCATTTGAAGTTCCTTCAGCTCGCTTTTCTCCCCGATTGCCTCTGTTGGGCACTAGAGGGACCCTAGAGTTTTCCAACCCATGAAAACATCCCAGCAATGCCGAGGCGGGAGTCCCGTCTTTCCCGGTCACCCACATCGAGGTGTTTCCAAGGAGAAAGGTGGGGAAAAAACTCTCCACGTGCCCCCAGACTGCAAATATGCCACTGAGAGTAATGTGCAAGGGGACCGTGGCCATACTTCGTTTCATTAACCTCACTGGTGCTCGCAGCTCTTCCCATCATCAATAAATAAGAGCTGACTTTGACTTGACTGCTCTGATTGCTCAGCTAACGTTGTGACATTGGCGCCAAGGCTTGAGTCACTGTGTTTTTGAGAAATTAAATGTTTCCTTCCCCAGTCTGAAGTGATGCCAAATACCTAAGCTGCCACTGCTGCATCCCAATTAAGCTCTCAGGGGAGCGATGGGGAATTGTTACTTCACTATATAGTAAGAGACAAACTGTTGACACAAATTCCTTTTAAAACAGTATTTCCCAGACACAGTTTCAAATTAATCTGTTCTAAAGACAGCTATAGGCAATGTCATTCCTTTTTATTTTAGGAGACAGCCAAAAAATCCTCTGTATTTGACATACCAGATCTCCATACAGAGATCCATAATTCAGTATCTCAAAGCTTTACTATTGAGCTCATGGTTTATGAGGTGATGCAAATTTTCTTTTTTCCTTTATGCAAAAAAGGAAAAAAAAGTAGTTTTCCCCACTATCGCTTAGTGCAACGATGCTTTCTGTTCTCTGCATTAATATTTCTAATAAAAAATACACGCGTGCATTTTAATATCTCTAACAAGAATGAAAATATTTTTTTCTGTCCTAAACACCTAGTGTCAACACTGCTGCTGAATGTTTCACGTGAAGCAGAACGTAATTTGACTAGATAATTATCTCAGGCGAAATGGTGACTGCCGTTTTTTCTGTGCTTATGGTTTCGTCATCTTGGATGATTGTTTAAAGGAGGGGTGCAACTGAATGCCACTTCCAAGACTCACCTTCTCTTTCTCTCTCTCTCTCTCTGCAGGCTGCTGCTGAAAAGAGACAGGCTGCTGCTGTGCTGCATCTGAGCTAGAGGCGTTGACTCTCCGTCACACATGGAGTATTCTGAGCATGCCTCTGGTTAGGTACACCACCCCTCTGGTCTCTAGGAATGTTTATGGACAATGCACGTGCATGTGTCTTTCCAGTAAGACATCTTTTCCACCATGATACCTATTGTAGTATTTGTTTCCAATGGAAGTATAGGCTGTCCTTTCCCCTCTTCCCACCCTCTCCCTCCCCCCCCCCCCTTTTTTTTTTTTTTTTATATTGTAAGCTTTAAATTAATCTAATTTCCATTTGGATGAAGTTTAACTTTTTCCCCTTGATCAAGTCAACTGCTCATTCCCTCTCCGGGCTGCTTCTGATTAGGCTTTCTGTTAAGCCTGCATTTGCATTATCTAGGTGGTGAGAGGAAGGACAAAGCTCCTGTGCTTGTGGAGAGAACTCCATCAAGGTCTTTGCATGGATGCCTAGGCCTCCAAGGAGAGGCACAGAAAAAAAAAATCCAGCAGGAGAAAGGCATTTCTGGGTACTGCAGACCCTGGTGCACATTCTTTATGCCCTGAACCCAGTGTCTTTCTTCCTAGCAGCCTGGGAGAAAGATTGACTGCAGCAAATCCTTTTCCTCTGAAAGCATCTCCTCTGGAAGGATGTACATCACTGATGGTGAGTAAAGAGCAGGGAACATGATGCCTTTGGCAAAATCCTGCTCCCTTTGCATGGCACCGATTTACAGATGAAATGTGAGAAAACAGCAGTGGTGGGAAGCCCTCTCAAACAGCTTGGGGAGGGCTCAGGAAAAGGACCAGAAGAAATGCTTGTAGTCTTCTGTCTTTTTAAATGAAAATTTCCTGATTTACAAATACATAAAAATACTTAACAAAGTAATTTGACCTTCCAAGTAATTGCATTAACACTGGCATACCCTTAGCATGGAATATATGTAGTAGCTGCTGAGGGATGGCCATTTCTTCAGGAAGAAACAGAAGCAAGGGTGGGACCTAGGCATTCCTGAACTGCATTTTGACCACTCAGTCTGTGACACATATGACCCAAATCAGAGATATAAAATCTTCTAGATAACCTGCTAAAGCCCATGACGAGAACAGGTGCTTAGTACGCTTGAAAATCATGCTTGAAATCAACCTGGCTACTTAAAATTAGTGACATTTTAGAAAAAAAATGTAGATAACTTGCTCAGAGTGATGCAGCAAAATGCAACCAAACTGAAATGAATGTTTAAAGTTTTCCTGCTGCAGTATTGGTAATAGTGTGCAATCTAGATCCCCAAATATAAAGAAAAATAAAGATATTTATCTTCACTGAATCAAAATACAGTACCCTCAAAGCATTATTAGAGGCTAATACATACATGAATACTCTGAATTTTTGGTTAAGATCCTGACAGACTGACTTTTGCAGTCATGAATTTTGAACAAACTAAAATTTGCTTAGGAAATAGAAGAGGTAAGAAAGCAGCATTTTACTCTTTCATCTCCAGCACAGGCTGGTTGAAATGACATGGTTCTGGCTATAACAGGTGAGAGGAGCTGATCCTGTAGCCCCACCACACCAGCAATATTGTGTAATTTGGAGTATAGCGACTGTAATTGACATCCTGAGGGGGGACAGTGCAGTTCGAGAACGTGGTGAGTGACAAAGTAATAGGATATCTTTTATTGCCAGATTCCAGGAAATGGCTGGAAAGGCCGGCCCTGAGACAGCAGTGTGGAAGCGAGCAGCAGCGCGCTGTCTGAGGGTGTTGTAAACGCGTTTTTTTTTTTTTTTCACCGAACTCACTATTATTTGCTCTCTTTCTCGAGAGGAGAAGGAGGAACTAGACTGAGCCGGACTTGCACCGTTTGGAAGACCCAGGTGAGGGGNTGCCGGCAGCCGCCGTGGCGCTCAGGTAAGGACCGTGCCGAGCCCCGTCGGACGAGGAGGAGGAGGAGGGACGGGCCGGGGGGGCGCGGGGCCGGCGCCGCTGCGGAGTGGGGGGGAGCCGTGCGCGCTTCCCGCCTCGCGGCTGCGGCGAGCCCTTTCTGGGGGCTTGTGCCGCCCCGGTCCCGCGGGTGCTCCTTCCTTCCTCCCTCCCTCCNCCGCGGCTGGGCGCGGGCTGGATGTCCCGGAGCCTCGGTGTCTCCGCAATGCAGGGGCCGGGGCGGGGCGGGGCGGCANGTCCTTCGGTCTTCGCTCCTTTCTTTGGGCCCTTCAGTCCCGGAGCCAGAGCGGAGTTGTCCGCGGGTCGCCCCCGCCCGACCTCCGGGAGGTAAAAATGGAGTGGGGCGGGCCCCCGGTAACGCCCGTTTTGCCTTGACGGGGGCGGCTGCCCGCGAGGGCTCTGAGCATCCCCGGGCTGTGAACCCCTCCGGAGGATGTGAACCTCTGTCCTCTCCTGCCCCCACCCCTAAGCTTCTCTAAGGGGATCTGCGCGGCTGAACAAAGAGCGTTGTGTGAGGCGAGGACTGTAAGCGCTGTTAATTTGCATCGGGGAGAGGGGAAAAAAAAAAAAACAAACCAAAATTTCTTCTTATAAAAAAATGATTCCCTGTATTACATGGATCAGGGAGGAAGCAGCCCTGCACGGGAGCCCAGCGGCGAACAATGCCTTTTTATGTAAGAGAAAATGATGTAAAATGTGCCTGGCTCAGATGGCTGCAGGTAGGAGCTGTAGGCGTGTGCTGCGCCGCGCTGCCGTGGTGCTGCACCGACCCACCACATCAACCCTGCTCGCCTCCATCTGTCCTGTACTCGTTCCAGACGCTCCCACCTGCCCTTTGGATAAGATGTGCTTTATGGAACACCTTCGGCGAAGAAGGGGGTGTGCCGCATGCCGGGAGAATTGCTCCCGGTGTGGAAGTGACCGACATGGTTAATTTCCCTGGGTTAAGCAGGAGCTCTCAGTTTTCCTCCAAATAAAAATACTGTCTTGTAGGTTTGGTGGATTTTCATGTAGGGTTCTTCCTGAGACAGTGGTAGGTTTTGGCTTGTAAGTGAGCATTAACATAGAGTCATGCAGTATAGTGAGATCTATGGACACATATGTTGTAAGTCTTACTTATTCTAGGTCTCTAGCATCAATTTTCGTAATTTGTCATGTCTCTGTGGTCATGCCAATAAATATCTCCATCCTTCCTCAAAAAAATCACTTGCTGTCCAGCATTCGTGCTGCTTGTTGTTCAGAAAACCCGTCCCTTTTGTTTTCAGAAGGGTTTTCTTCCATGTGAGACTGAATCACATATTCTTTTGGATCTGTTTCTTCCCATTTTCTCCACAAACCTTTGTTTTCTCTCCACGAAAGAATCTGTTTCTTCTCACCTGTGCCGGTTTAGACTAGCAGGGATGTCTAGACTACAGATCTCACAGCTGCTAGACCCAAGGAGAGGCTCAGCTGCAGAATGCATTTATTTGCTACTGCTTCTTTTGCTTCCCTTCTGACTGGGTGGCGTTACCCCAGCATCTCAGCCCTTGCCTGGGAAGAGAATGTGCTGAGAGGGCACGACATGGTGAAGTTGCCCCTGCGTTACGTCACAGATCACAAAGAAGTGATTCTGAACAGCGAAAGACTGGGCCTTTTCCCTGAGTGTGTTACAACCTCTCTTCAGTTAGTGCAGAGGCAGTCCAGTTAGGTTTGTGGATGGTTGTTCATTTCTCCAGCTGATGTTCTGAAAGCGTGATGTGTGTAACGAAGGCCAAACTCACCCACGTAGCACCTAGGATGGGAGGCACCAAATTCCTCACTGTGTATTTCATTTGCTAGACACTTCTGGTGCACTCAGCAGTGGGCAAGACCTCAGTCTTCATGTACCAGCTTCTTGGAGCTCAGGCATTTACAGGTGAGCTAAAGTGACAGACTGGAAGTAACCCCAATGGCTTAGTGAGGCTATTCTGCATGGTAATGAAACACGAAGGTGAGCCCTGGCACAAGGCTCTGGGAAGAGGGGTGATCTCAGCAGTGGAACATGGTGCCATGAATTCTATTTCTTCTTATCTCATCAAGGGACTTTTCACTTTGTTGCACCCATATTGCATATTTCCTGTGGGTGTTTGAGAGAAGCCAAAGAGCAGTCATCCTGAGAATTAAAAGTTGCTGTTCTGTGGAGAAGACAGCTACACTGGAGGGCAGGTCATTGTGCTCATAGTGCAGTTTGTTACATAAAGCAGCACTTGCAGCCTTGATTTAGAGGTCTGATATAATTGTTATGGTATATTATATCATACCCTGCAAGCTGTGTTCTTTAATGTGTTTGGATAATAAAAAAATAGTTGTAATTTAATGACCCCTGAGGTGCTGTGCCTAGGCGGGAGCGATCTGATCACAACAGTCCCTGAATGAATTGCTGCAGTCTGTGGGTTAAGAATTCCTTGGCTGCTAGATGTTTTTTCTAGAAGCATACCTTTCCTTTCAGTCCATGTCCTGCTCCTTTCTGTACAAGTCACCCTTTGCAAAATCATATGCCTAAATTCACAGAGGAAACATTTGCTCTGTGTGCTGACACCAGAGTGGGCTCTAACCCCTCCAGGTCCGGCACTGTGCTCACTTAACAACTGTCTGTGGAAATTGCTAGAAATATCTAACCACAGAAACAAGGGTGAGGCACATTGCAGATTCTGCTGGGCTGTTGCAGCTTCACCTCCCAATGTGGCATGTCATGCCCATGTGTTGGAGACCGGTTTGTTTTCTTAGTGGGGTTGGAAGAAGAAGAAGAAGTCAAAAAGAATTTAGGTTGTGAGGACTTTATGACGGTGGCTTTCTGAAAGTCACCTTTTGATTACTAATGTCTCTGCAAAGGCACAAGGTACTGACAGAGCTTGTAACACATCTGCAGCATATGAAGGATCTGAAATCTGATCTGCCATGGTGGGACAAATGATAATCAGCTTAAGAAAGGAAAATAAAAGCTCTACTGGTGCCTAAAGCATGAGTTCCTTACAGATCTTTTGCCTACAGTGCAGGCAGTGGCTGTGCTGTGCTGTGAACTGATCTGGTAAAACTTCTGGCTCACAGTCAAAGAAAAAAAAAAAAATCACCCCTTGGCTTTTTTTGGGTTTCAGAAGAGGCATTTCTGGCTGCAGAACACCTGAAGCTGAACTGATGCCTTAACTAGGAAGGGATTAGAGAGTGTTGCACTTAACATGCACACAAATAATGACCAGAAATTTGGAAAGGTGTAATAGGGATCCTAAGACTAGGTGACTTTGCAAGGTCCTTTCTAAACGGAGTTATCTGATGATCTAGGTATTTTGGGTTTTGTGCTGTCATTAAGTCCATGTGTGCACTTGATGAAGAAATAAAAGTATGCATATGCTGATATGTAGAATTGTTCCTTAAGACTCAAGGATGCTTGTTTTGGTCCATCTATATTTATTCAGTTCAAACACATGCTTAATTGTGCTTGAAAGTCAGCTGTAAGCATGCTTAAAAGTTAAGCATGCTTTTACAGAAAAGGGAATCTTTTTCTGAAAAGAGGAAGAGGATAGTATGTGGTGCTCGGTGTTGTAAACCCCTTGGTGATATTTAGAGATATCAGATACTTCCAGAGAAAGCATGGAAGTATGCAGTGTTCCCTGATATCATTACATGGCTTATCTCTTCCCAAACACAAGTGCACATGCTAAGGCAGAGTATGGGTGGGTCTTGGCATATTTAGGGTTGGTGCTTTTTCTTCCATCCTTCTGCTTCATGTACAGGTGTGCTTATTAGCAATGGTTCTGGACTGCATCTCAGTAAATAAGAAAAAACAGCATGAGACTTACTTCCATGGGGTGGAGCTGATTTAGAGGATTGGTGCTGGAAAACAGAGAGGTTTAAGCTGCCTACCCCAGTAAAGGAAAAAGCTCTTATTTCATGGGAAGGTTTAATCACAGGTTATACTAGTAAACTATGCAAGGGTATTTTAGATGGACGTTCAAGGTGACATTTGTAATTGCTTTCTAGGTATTGGAGGAAAGAACTGATGTATCCATGGGGTTAATTTGGATTGTTGTGGCCACATGAGTTACTGTACTAGCTGTTAAGAGGATTTGAGGTCTTGATTGACCCATTTTACTTTAACACTAATTGTTTGCTGTTGTATTAAGGAGAAAAGATGAGCTAATCCTTGTGGTTTTACACTCACTGCTGTTTTTCCCTACTGCCGTCTCGCAGATGAAACTGATCTTTGTTCTTTTGTCTTGATTGGGGAGGTGGCAGAAAGGGATAACAGACATCAGCTTCAGAGTGTTAGTATTTGTACTCATTATTCTGTGTCTTTGTTAGGGTGCCAGTTTGAAAGGCGTTATGGTGAAAAGGTGTGGCTTGGTCAATTCTCTTTGTTTTCTACAATCTATGAGACAGGTTAATGCTGGCTGATAGGTTTGATCAGTGTTATGGTACACTGTTTCTCTTTTAGCATTTTTAAAGTACATGTTTTTCTAACTTTCTGTGATGTAATGAGACTATTTATTACACCGCAGAAACTATTTATTTATTTTAGCACATGATGCTTCCAGATAAATATATATGTGTTTCATATAATATAAGGGAGACAATGGTCTTATTACAACCAGCAATGTTAAGTGGTGAAAATCAGAATACTGTGATGAGTTCATTGAATCTGTACCTGACTGGCACCGTCTAGAAAGAGACAATGCCATTTGCAGCTCTGTTTTCTGATTATTGAAAATCTGGGGTACTTTATGCCATCAGGGAAGCAATCAGTTTACACATGACAATTCTTAAGTTACGGATTTGTCGGTAGACTTGAGGTCCTCTAGCAAATTTTGCTCCTTCGTTTAGACTTGGCACTCATGGGTATGAGGAGCTGAGGAATATTTCTTGTCTTGTCTCAAGCCCCCGGCAAAGAAGTAGGAAGATTTCTTTCTTTTAGTACTTCTAGTAGCTCTAAGACAGTTAGATTGCAGTAGCTTCCAGTGACTTGAGTCTGTGAAGTTACTTTTCTTTCTATGAAACTTGTCATTTTATTCCCTGAGAGAGTTTTAAACTCTTTAAAGTTATTTTAAAGAATAACTGTTTGCAAAATTAGCTGTATTTAAAGTATATGCCACCTCTGGATAAACAACACAAAAACCCCAAACAAACCAAACCCAGTAGTCCAATCATGTCAGCTAACTTGGCAGCATTTAATTATAGGACCTATTGATTCAATTAACCCTATGTTTTCACTTTGTTTTCTGGAGAGAATGATAGGGCTGGTTTCTGGTTTAGAACTAGGAACTGTCAGTTCTATCTTTAGGAACACAGATTATCTCTTAGAACAGCTGCTTAGCTATACAAAACTTGCCACTTTTCCTGAGGTTCTGATCTTGGATGAACAAAGCTAGGAAATGTCTCAAAATGGAAATGTATTATGAAGGTTCTGAACACAATTTGGGATGTGCTTTTGAAAACTCCTGCATTGGTCCAAATTTGATCCAGAGGTGAACAGTAGGAAATGTTGTATTCAAAAGCGGCCTGTGTGCTTCACTGCTGGGCCAGAATCCTGTATCTGCTGGCTGTGAGCAAAGATGGATTGGCCTCCTTCCCTTGTGCCTCAAATATGGTGTTGTCTAGGCTGTGCCTGCAGGAACTTCAGCTGAGTTTGAGGTACAGTTAAGCTTCTCTCTTTTTGTTCTCCTCACTTTGTGTAGAAGGTGTCTGAATAGCTTGTGCAGCAAGTGCAATTGCAAGGTGCCTGACATTAAATGCAAGGACACCTTTATCACTGGGAAGGCTCAGAGTGTGAGAGGGACTGTGAGGAAAGCGTTTTTTCTGTCTGCTGTGAAATGAGCTGAAAGTGTGTGTTCAAAACCCTTTGACTTTAAGGAGGATTCAAGCGTGGATTTGAATTCTGGTTAGCTGGAAATCTGGTCAGCTTGTTTTAGCTAGCCAGGTCTTTCCCTGCCAAGTTACTCTGTTTTCCACAGCAGCCCCTCTGTGACCATCAGGTCTGAGCAGAAAGACCTGATCCCATCATGGGGACTTTGGCCAGACCCAAGGCCATATGCTGTGCCAGAGCCTACTACTAACACTTGTTAATGTTAACCTGCTTTTACTGTCCCCTGGCTGATTGTCGGACAAAGAGATCCCACAGTTTTTAATGCCCCTGCCCCATTCTTGCAGCTGCTTCTGTGTGATGTCTGAGGTGTGCCTAAGCATCCCTTCCTCTTCTGACCACGTGGTATCGTTCAGACAGCAAAGCTGCTTCTTTTGTTTGAAGTACTGTGACTGTGGCTTGACGACCAGCAGCTGTACGTTCATGTGTAGGTTTCTGCTGACAGAGGACTCCTGCTGACACATCCCTGGCTGCTGGTGCCTGCTGTGTTTTCAGGTGTTGGGCTGCTCCTCTTGCAGGCTGTGTACAGGGTGTGCCGGGCAGGCAGGCTGCCCTGCCTGTTTGCAGCAAGACTCTAGTCATGCGTGTAGGCATTTGTCTGCTTCCCTTGAGTATGCTGAAACTAATAGTAGCTTTTATTTCCATCAGCTGTTAGAAGATTGTTCAAGGAGGCTGAGAAAAAAAAAATGCAAGGGTGGAGCTGGATGATTTGCAAAGGAGTGGTCTTGCTCAAGGAGTGGTCTGGCTGGTTGGTCATTCATATCCCATCCTTCTTGTCAGCCTGTAGCTTGGGGTGGGAGGGCATCAGAGATGAAGGCAGATGTGATGGCCCTAAGCTGATTGGATACCCTATCCTCCTTCAGTGCTCTCCTGCTACCTCTATTACAAAACATGTAGTGCAGGGAGGTAGCCATATGAATAGAGGGAATACTTCTGAAATAAGAGTTTCAGCTCCTCCAGATTTGTATCAGAGTTCTTGATTTACACTGATTCTGTTAGGGTAGTGTTTGGGCCAAAGATTGCTCTTCACAGGCTGTCAGCATGCTCAAGACATACCTGGACTCAGTGTCTGTGTTGCCAGGAGTCCAGAGCAGACCTAGGTATTTAGGGTTTTGGCTAAGTGTATCTGGAAGGATGTGCCTGTCTTCTTGTCTTTTGCAACATGATTGAGTTGATGGCCTATAAAGAAAATCTCTTCCAGGAAAATGATAAACAAACATGTAAATCAGGTGGAAGGAAGCTGTGTATTTCTATTGTTTTAGGGAGATAAAATATGTATAGTTCTTGAAGTAGTAAAGGGAAAGTTGGCAAATTTGTGAGAGAGTTGTCTTGATTTGAAAGACAGGTGTCTGCCAAGGAAGGCTGGAACCTCCCTTGGGATAGAAAGTGTGACCTCTTTCCCTTCAAATTATTATATTTGAAATTAGGGGGCTTTCAGGCAAAGATACGGGAGAAGGAATACCATTTCTTTACTAACCCATACATACATCCCTGGCAAGGCAAACCAGCAGAGCAGGAGCCCTCAGCCCTCTCTGGGCTCTCAGCCCCTTTCCCCTTGGGTGCAGTTCCGCTCACGGCCACCGGGGGCGCTGCTGGCCCCGGGCCGGGCGGGTGCGGTGATGGCCCCCGCCTGCAGGGGGCGCTGTGCCGCGGGCCCTGAGGGGAGGGAGGCGCTGATGGCGGCCGGGCTGGGGCGGGCGCAGGGGCTGCAGTGGGAGCCTCTGTCGCCTCTTCACGTGGTGATGGTGGCAAAGCAGTGGAAGAGATGGAAAAGGGGCTTCCTTTACAAACCTGCAGCGGCAGCTGGTCCTGGAGCCCCTCTGGATGGGGAAATGAGCTGGAGTGGGAACCTTGGAGCAGCAGAGGTGGGCACAGCCCAGAGGGGCAAACAAAGCTTAACAGAAACTCCACAGCTGCAGCAGGAACCTCCGGGAAGGGGGAGAGGTTTGGGGTCCCAGGTTTTTCCTCTGAGGAACACAGATAGATGGTTGTAGAAAACACGCTGTTAGTGTCCGATGAGAGAGAAGATCTGAAGACCAGGATGCTCTTTGGGACACGTGGTTTATTGGTAGTGGGAGGGCAGCCTAACTGGGGAAAAGTCCAAAGGTCTAAAGGGACAGGGATCCAGGAGCGCAAGAGAGCGAGTTACCTGTTACATTCCATTTTAACCCTTTCTATCATGAATATTCTAATGAGCATCAACCAATCACCTTAGGATACAAAACCTACAAAATTTACCTACAGCCTATAGGGACTACTATATTACCATACTAATCTACATGCTAAAAACCTGAAAAACCACCTTTTCCCTGATACCTGAGAGGGTCCAACCCCATATTCATCCTTTTGCCTTGACAGGGGTGTCAGTGAATCACCCAGCTTTGTCTTTTAGCTAGCTTAATCACTCTCTTCCTGCCCAGCAGATGGTGAGGGTCCTTTCCAGTGCGTTTGGGTGTTACTAAAGTCCCAGTTCATTGTCTGGTCTGACAAGCAAAGGCTCACCCACGGTAAAGAAGAAGCAGTATAGGGGCTAGAGTCTGTGGTGGCAGTGAATTCTCCCCATGGTAGCAGCAGCTTGACCATTCACCTCTGATCTGAGAGTGCTGAGCCCAGCGCCTGACCCCTCAACCAAAATCTTGAGTTGTCTGTGCTCTTCCCAAGAAAAAAAAAAAAAAAACAGCTAAGAGTAGCCAGCTGCACCCTTCCCACCACCTTGGCCACTTCTTTTGCCTCTTAAGTACCAATCCTTACCATCTCTCAGGCAACAAAGGGACGAAATTCCCTGAGAGAAAGAAAAAAGTCCTCAAAACTCTAACCTCTGAAAAGAGTAATTAAAAAAAAAAAAAAAAAGAAAAACAAACAAACCCCTGTGTGTGTGTGGAATGCTTGATTCATTCCAAAGAATAAAGGACAGAGTGTGGTAAATAAGCTTTCCTTCCATGTTGTTCAACAAAGTTAAGCTTTTCAGGCTGTAAGGAGCTGGTTGTGCTCCTGAATAAAACTTAGCAGGATATTGAATCTAAGCATTTCTTATTACCCAGTGCTGTCTGTTACAGCATATAATAAATTTATGTTTAAACTTTTAATAAAAGGCATTTTGTATTATTGCAAATTAACATATGTGGTTTTATACTCCACAGTTTGCCAAAATTAGCAGAAGTGATTAGAAGTTTAGATAATTTATAATGGGGTACTACTAATGTTGCTTAAAACATTAGAAGTATTTTGAATGCAGTATTAAAAATTATTCTAAATATACCTTTTGATATGAATAGTTGAGAATGTTTTTTATGGAATTCTTTTGGGAAAAAAAAGTCCAACTGTATGCACTTAGAATGACCTCTAGTACTCTTCTCTTAGCAAAAATAGCTGAATTCACTCAGGCTTTTTTTTTTTCCTTCACTTGTTCTGGTCCACTGTTCGCTTGCAGCATTACCCTTAGCAATAAATGGAATTAACAATTTGTTGCAAAGCTTTCATTGATAACTACAGGCACTTGGAAATCAGAAACACATTCCTCATTTTCCCATATATATGATACTGGTACTTCAGATGCTGGAATGTGCGTTCATTTAGATGGCAATGCTGGTGTCAGGATGCCAGCACTGACCTGCATCCTCACCTGTGATTACCGACAGGCACACGCAGTTACCACAGGCACAGTCAATCAGGCCTTTCCTGCAGCCAGCCCTGCAGACCATGGCTCTGTTCAGAGGCTGACCTTTGCATGGGTGCTGACTTGTGAAAGTGCTGCCAGTGTTGCTTGATGTGCACTGAGCAGCTGTAAGTATGAGGACTTCTGTCCTTTGATTCATCTGGACTAAGAAGTCTTTGAACCTTGTGTGGTAAGCTTTGTGACACTGACAGTGAGTAGTATCTGCTGAAACAGTACCTTATTCTATGCTTTGAAATCTTTTTATGAACTTGATTCTGCTTTTTTTTTTTTAGCACAAATGGCTTTGTACACTGCTATTTATGAGAGAGTCGTCCTTGACTGTAATTAATTTATTTTTTTAAAAGATGCTGATGATGACAATATTTAATTGGTGGAAAGTGTGCACCTCTCTGAGCCAGCAGATAAAAATGCTACTGGCTGTTTTAGGGCAGATAATGCTTTTTTTGGGGTGGTGTAATGAATTTTCTGTTTTATTCCACCAATGGGAATAGAATAACTTGGTGAATGTGAAGCTGTACTTAAAGTAACTTCTTTATTCTTTAAAGTAAGTATTTTAGGACTGAATTCTTTTACCACCTATTACAAGCAGGAGGAGGGGATAGATAGTTGTAAAAAAATACTGGGCAAAACAAATGTATTCCATCCTTCAGAACATGAAGTCATGTTTACTACCAGGGTCAGAAAGACTTCCTTGCAGACACTGTATTGCAGATTTGGCATTATGGAGCACTACTCTGAAATACCTCTGTGGTCAGCACCAAGTAATTTGCCCTTACTGTTCTGCCAAACCCCTGTGAATTTAAGTATTGAAGTTTCAGTTACTTGGAAGATTTATTTTTGTTTCTAATTTGTCTTATATACTGATAGAAGCTGTCAATTTTTGCTCTGGAGAGGATGGAGTTTTCTTCTGCATTTTAAGTTATTGCAAGATCAGTCTCAATGACAGTGCTTATTCCAGTGTGCAGTGGAATAAATTGTTTGTTTGTATGCTGGGATGGATGAGAGAATGAGTATTTTACCTGTGCTGTGTGTTTGTGTTTTCTGTAGCAGTGTTTTGGTGCCTTTTTCTTGCTTGCCTAGGGGAAAGGAAAGGTAAGTGAAACATGAGCTTTCCTCCAGTGAGAAAGTGATCTGTGGGCACATTAAAAAGGCAGGAAAAAAGAGATCAGAGAAATGTACTATGTTCTCACTTGAAAAACTATCTATGGAGACTCATTTCAGCTATTAGAGGTAGGTTCAGAGCTGACAGGTCAGTAGGAATAGAATTTGCCTGTTCCAGTAGCTGCTGAACAACAGATAAAAAAGAAGTGACTATTTCCTTATACTCATGTCTTTTCCCTATCCAAGCATGACATAATTTTCTTTAGGATTCTGTTCCTTTCATGCCCTTGCAATTGGAAAATCTGGTGGATTTATCTGCCCTACTGCTCTTACCTGCAGGCAAAGGTTGATCTAGATTGAAGTGTAATCCTCCTAGATTAATAAATAAGCCCTGCCCCATGTCTGTGTCACTAAGCAGATGAGTAGCTCTCTGAAGAATGTTTTGAAGCTTGTGAAAATAATTTCCAGCAGAAACTTACATTTTCAAAGATACTAAAATATACAGATAGCAAAAAATGAACAAGCAAGTAAGTGTGCCTCAAGAAGAAAGGTACTGTATCTCTAGTCACTTGTTAATATTTCCCTTTCTGTGATGGATTTACTCTTAGCTGAACTTGAAAATCTTTCACAACAGGCACTGGTGCTGGGCAGTTTCCCCTTCCAATGTAGGTCTGCCTGCATTTCTCGCTTTCATTTTGTTACTTTTCAGTTTAATCAGTCATTTTGTATTCAAACATAGCTCTGGGCAGAACTCCACATAACTACAAAACCTGCTGTATAGATGAAACCATGGAAAAAGAGCGTGTGATATTCTTCTGCTGGATTTTGTTTTGAAATGAGATGTCATTTGTTTTCTGGGGAGTCTGGGATCATGGGCAAGACAACTGTGGGATGAACAGTGCATATGAGCTTGGTGGGGCTCTGGAGCAGCACAGACGTGCTGTTGGTTTTGGTTTTAGATTGTCCTGTTTGCTTAGGACTTGATCCACGGTAAAACCAGAAAAGCTCTTCGTGGCTTTGAAATGATATGTGTTGCAATTTTCTGGGCAGATTTTAGCTTTAGCAGGTTTTATTTGGTATCCACCAACAAATCGATCAGGGCCTGTCACATCTCCATAGGCAGTGAAGGCCTAGGGTACCTATAGACTGTGCTGAGGGCTGCTGGGGCAGTGGCTCCTGGGGGTACTTGGGTGCCCAAGACCAGCAAAGCAGATTCCTGGCTGCTGGGCAGAGGAGGCGTTTTTGCCCTGTGTGTCTCTGAGCAGCAGCTGTTTCCAGTTTGTAACCTGCTAATTCCCAAGCACAGCAGGAGCATCCCGACTCTAGAGTTCCCCAGCACAGACCCCTTTTCCATAGACTGGAAGGAGTCACAAGGGCTTTTGTCTTTGCTGTAAAAATGAGTTTTCCCTGTCATGTTTGAGTAATACTAACACAACTTTTCTGTGCATGCCCACTGACCCTGTTACTTGTACATAGCCAGTTTGAAACATTCCCAGGAACTGACTGCTGCAAGTATGCAAGTAAATGATCTCTGGCTTTGGCCAGAACATTTCTCACAGTAAATGGCTCAGTATCCCCACCAATCCAAGTCTCTGCAATTAGTTGTCACAAGCCTGAAATGTGAGATGCCTTATGCAAACTAAATCTTAGTGCAGTAGCGGGAACCACTGCTGGGGTCTGGGAGGTGGTCTCTTGGCAGCCAGGGTTTATCCCAGCTGGTTCTGTGGGGGTCTTGTGCCTGTTTGCTCCTGTGATGCCTGATCCTTGCCTGACCCTGTGGGAAGCTGGCTCAGTAAGTTGAGCTGGGGCAATGCTAGTGCTGTACAAAAATTACTGACTTTCTACCAGTCCTAAATAGTTCCAGGGCATGGGTGAAGGGGAGGGGCAGGAATGTGTGTCTGGAAGCTGGAAGGCTTAAAAGTCTTAAAGAGGGATTTTAAGGAAGTTAAATGCTTCATTTTGAAAATAAAGTTCACAGGATCTAACCACACTGATAGGCTGTATTGCTCCCTGAAAGAAGTTACCCTGGTTGCCAGTCTTGCTTAGTACACTGTAAATCACCTGTTTTTGATATAAATGGTACTATTATAAAAACTGCTCTTACCTCGGAATTTAATTTTTTTTTGTGAAGGCCATAAAGCACAGAGTCACAGTGAAAATGTTACATTTCCTACTAACAGTCAGAAATAGTCCCGGCACAGTATTTTGGTGATAGTCATAGGGAGATATGTGTGATAATAAACAGCCCTTCTAAGCTTTCTGCTGTGGGCTCTGAACTTTGCTGTGCTGCAGCTGACTTGCTTGCAATAAGGCCCTTGTCTGTGTCTTTAATGAGGGACTTTCCTGAGGTAGAAATTGCCTTCCTTGGAATTAGGGGAGGAGGGAGAAGAAAAGCTAAGCCAGGAAAGCTATTGTGAAAAAAAGCTAAGCTGGGAAACACCTGGCAACCAGATGGCCCTTAGCATGCTGCATTGTACCCACACCTTCATTACAGATTACTTTGGCTGTCTCTGGGTAATAGATTTAGGGGTTTGGGGTCATAAAGAATTAGAAAATTGTGGCCAGTTGCAATTAAACAGGAGTTATTTTTAGAGGACAAAGAACTGAGCTGAAAGCTGAATTAGAGCTACTTGAAATGTTAGGGCTTGAATACTAGGGTGGTATTTTCTAGGTGACCAACAAAGTAGCCCCTACACTCCAGTCAGAGGCACAAAGCCACCCAGAGTGGTGGCAGGTGGGCTAGAGATGGCAGAGCTGTCAGTAATGGCAGTAATGTGCAGATGACATTATTTTATTTCCTGAGGGCAGTTGCTGTTAGGTACTTCCCTCTGAATATTCATGTGTGCAACACATTAGGGTTACTTAGACTACTAGTAGAGTAGAACTGTGTGCTTTGCACTGTGATTTGTATAAGCCTGGCTTAGCATCTTACACTTATGTTTTACCTACATTTAGTTTTGTTTTGTGTTTCCCCATCCAAGTGCCTGCAGTCCAAAAAGGGTAGGCTCAAAGTTTTAAACTTTACAGGTGAATTTTAAGAATATTAGTAGGGAAACGGAGATCTGGGCAGAACAGCACACAACATTTTTTGCATTGCTGACCAGCTGGCAGCAATTGGTGGCGTGTGGGGGTCAGGAATTCAGGCTGATCCTGTATGGTTGCACAGAAGTGAGCAAGAGGAAACTGCTCTCTCTCCTACATCCTCAATATTCATCTGCTTACTCCAGCAGGTTAAAAGGGGCATGGCAGTACTGAGGTGCATGGGTACGTTTTGGGGACATGCCTTTTCTTCAGGGAGCTGCTCTGTGGCTCAGATCTCCCTTGTAGTGCTTACTTGCTCATTGCCCTGCCTTGGAAGGTCTTTAACTACCTTGGGAGAGTAACACATGCCGAAGCAACTTTGCTTGTCCAGGGGCCATGTAAATGCAGACAGCCTTTCTTACAAACGCTTCGGAGAGTCTTCAGGAAGCTTGAATAGGTTGTTGATTACTTTCATCCTCGTGATGTTGATGCAATAATAAGAGCGTTGCTGGCTTTTATCCTGTATATTCTTTTGAGCAGCTTCTTTGCAGAGAGTGTATCTCTTTTGTCAGTTTCATGTTAAAATGTTTGTAAACACAACTTGAAAACACAATTGGAACACCAATTTGTTACCATTGATAACAAAGCTTATTGTGAATTTAATGCAGTGAGTTCTGAGGAACCCACCTAAAAAACCTTGTTTTATGTATAGCTTCAGTTTTTAAGTCTACATGCTGTGGGGTTAGTTCTACAGCTGAGATCCATGGTAAAGATAATCTTAACTTCCATTATGCAACTAAAGTGTTTGTATTTTACTAAAAACAAGCCAGTGATACTCTACCACATATGGGGCAGCCACATAAATATGGAACAACTGTCTTGAAAGGGTGGATCTCAAGTTGTTCAGTAAGTCTTTTCATTTACATGTCTCTCTCAGTCTAAAAGGCTATATGGCATTTATTTTACCCTCAGGAGGGGAGAAATTAATCTTTGCAGTTCTTGAAAGCTACTGCCCCAGGTTAGGCAGTCCTTACACTCATAGTTTGCTACACAGAGAGGCAAAAATATTCTGTCACTGTGTGTTGATGGTGTCTTCAACCAGTGGAAACCCCACAGCAACAGCTTGGAAAGAAAAGCAGGGGGAGCGTGCCTGAAGGATTTACTGTGCTGCTCTTGGTTTTCCCTTGAGAATAGCCCATCTGTCTTGAAGTTGAAATTAAAATGTAAATCCTAAATTAGGCATAATTAGGGTACTTCCTTTAGACAATGTGATGCAGGCAGCTTTAGTTTTGGGAGTATGCAGGTTTTTTCAGTGTTTGAGCAGTGAATGTGGGAGGAGATGATTAGGAATTAGCATATTGTGTTGGTGCTCTCCAAAGTTGGGGCAAAAACCAGAACATGAGTTTTTTTTCCCCAGGAGTCCTGCTGCTAACGGGGTGGAAATCTGCTGAAGACTTGTACTTCTAAATGTACAGAATTACTGCTCCAGTAATGCATTGGTATTGAAATGAGCAGAAGGTTCTGGTATGGGTCTTCCTCTATTTTGTGTGGCGCTTTGCAGAGTTGGAATGGAGAAGTCCTGAGATGTTTTGCCTTTGTGGGGGCTACTGTGAGCCTCCCAAAGTGCTAAAGTCCTCTCTGAGTTGGGTTGCAAGGTAGCTTGCCTTAGCTAGGAATCTTGTCTCTGCTGGGCTTGGGTTAATCCTTGAAAGAAGCATATTTTGCAGAAATATTTGAAGTGGTAACACAGGCACAATAACCTCATTTTTGTCAGGGAGCTGGAGTTAGTGCTAACACTGTGTGGAACTTGCTGGAGGCCTGAGCATGTATGAAGCAGTAGAGAGAGTTTTGGTTGGAATGGGCCTGGGGAAGCAGGCTGGGACTCATTCCCAGCTGGAAGCTGAATGACTATGGCGTTTGTTATTCTTGGGTGTTGGGGTTTTGGCACCTGCATTCACACTAAATCAGCTGTTGAGAATGTTGTAAAGGTCTGTAAATGTCTCTCTAAAGGTGCTTAGGGCTCTCTGCTTGTGTCTGACAACTTTAGGCTTCTTTTTTTTTCTTACCTTTTTTCCTCAGAAGACTTGTGGTGTAGTGTAGGAGATGCAAATGACAAAATAGTTTCAAGACTTCAAACTTACAGCCAATTAATAGTAGTAATCACTGTTTACAGTGTTACTTTGCTAGAGAATGTAATGAAGATGAGATGTATCATACAGACATTCATGGTCTAAAAAGATCATAAATGGTCTTGAGCTTTATGGCTAAGGCCGACATAATTTTTCAGTCTAGAAAAAGGCCTCTTTCAGCCTAGCTCTTTAATAGTGTTATGAAGTGGTCTTGTGTGTGATTTAATCATGGTCCTGCACACTGATGTTTACTATGATGGTTCAGAGACATAAATAATATTATAGCAGTGCTTTAATATAGTGCTTTTTCACATTGTCTAGTTTAATGTATTAACTAGGGAGGCAGAAAGAGCAGATGTTTGTTTTCCTTTTTCCATATTGAAAAAGCTATTGTTTGGTTTTGGTTTTGCCATGTAGATTTTTTATGGTGACAAATGGTGAAATCATGCTATTAGTCAGATGTAAAAGTGCATTTTTACAAGATGTCATTTGAGATACTGGAAAATGCCTAGCTGGGCTAATGCTCTTGTTCTAATTGTAAGAATTATTATTCTGTAATTATTACTTTCTCTAAACAAATAGCTTAGATACTTCCTGCAGTTTTCTTGGAGTCATATAATGGTCTACTTTAAGTCCTGCATTTGTGACTCTTGAGCTATGACTCAGGGATTTAATTTTTTTTTCCATTTGGTGAAGAGTATAAAATAAAGATGATTTTGTACAAGTGCCCAAACACAAATCTGACAATTTTGTAAAGAATTACTACATTTCTGTGAAAGTTTTAAACCAACTCAGTCATTTACTGGAGAATTTTTGCTGCTTCATAATGCCACCTGTTGCTTAGAAAATTTCTTCAGGAAGTCTTTTTTTCCCCCCAGAGAGCTATGGATATTAAATTTTCTTACAGAACTGATTTGAATTGCTGTGAAGTTCCCCCAGGATAGTCCGTACTGATCTTTTTATTGATTTCCAGTAAACTTTTCATTGTACACCCTTGTGTGCACATATGTGACTCCACTGAGCTGAATGGAACTTAATACACAAATACTACTGGAGTCTGGTACCTGGATTGTGTTAAACAGAAACAGTGTCAGCAGCAGGGACATGACTGCCAGTACAGGAGAACTGTCACCTGGACAGTTTTCAAGTGAAATATGTTTTACCTGCAGTCAGTGCTGTATCATTCAGTTTTGCACTGATGTGCATGAATCACTAAACCCTTCTGCATACTGCATTCACATGCCAGGGTAATAGCTCCTGCACATACAGTAAAACCATAAATGGGAAGCATTTAACAGCAGTGTCTTACACAATAAGAAAAATGTGGTGCTGTATGGAGAAATGTAAAGAGTGATAGAAGAACCCGTATATTGTCTTTTGAAACATGAACATTCATATAATAACAATCTTTATCATCGCTTGACAAGAAAAGAGGTATTAAATAATCTCATTAGATTCCTGTTTTACCCCGCTTCCCATGCTGAGATGATTTGTGTAGTATATATTGATAAGAATGCCCCTTAGTCCTTTTCCCTCAGTTGCCTGGTTGTATGAATGATAACTATGAGAACATTAGATGGAATAAATAGGTTTTTTGGCTTGTTCTGTAAAGGGAAGGTTCTGTGTTCAGCTTCCTGTTGCAGGAGAGGCTGATGGGTACAATCTCTGGTTGTGAGGCTCAGGTTCTGATTGCCAGCTTTACTCTCCTTAAGGAAGGGAGCTGTCATGCAGGACTTTACCAAGGGCGCTGGATGTCAGATTGGGTCTGGTATTTCACTGTGAGTTCAACAGGAGAGCAGGAATACAGGGTAGAAAAGTGATGGTGTGTAATCTAGAGCCTGTTTGATTCACAAAAAAGAAGTATGTATTATTAATTACCATCTTCTGTTGAAATAGCTTCTGAAGGCAGATGAAATATTGTGGGGAGCTGTTGTCTCCTGCTGAGACATTCTTTACCTGGAATCCTCAGAAGAATTCAAGTCTGCTTTATATTCAGTTGGTAAAGTTAGTACAGCATCCATTTTATAGCAAGCCTGTTGCTTTCATTTATTCTCTGCAAAGCTTTTTGGAGGCACAGTAGTAAATTGGATGAGATTGTTAGTGATTTTTCCATGACTTTGTAGACTGTCCTAAAAGTAAGCAGCACAGAGCTTGCTAAAAATTATGGCATAATGAATGATTTATTGGGATTTATGAAGGAATTCCTCGCAGAGCAAGGACAACATATGACAAAATCAATGGCCTGCCAGCTTTAGATCTTTCTTTAAAGGGAGAAAGTGCAGATCCTTCAGTGTCACTTGTACATTTTCCCCTGTAATTTGTATGGTGACTTTTGGGAAGGATGAGGGAGACTTCCTACCTGTTTAGACCATGAACATAACCTGGAAATTAATCTAAAAACACTGGTATGTGAATATGCATGCAGATGAGCATTCACCTGCATGCATAATCACGTACCAGTGGGAATGGGTTTAGTTCTGTACTCATTGAAGTAGCAAGAGAGAGAGAGATTAGTTTTCACTGCAGTGAAAACTGGAGTGTTTCAAGGGTAACCAGCATTTCTATTCACTCTTTCTTTATGTAGTATTCTACCAACTTGATAGTTCAACAGATAACCCTGGACTGTAATCTCTGGAAATCTTTTTATGAGAGTTGTTTTGCAGTAAAGCAACTGGCATGCTTTATAAATCTTGATGTCAGTGGAAGGTCACCTGCTTAAACACCACCAGTCAGGATTTACTCTTCAGATACAAGTGAAATCTGCACCCGAATTACGAATTGTTGGACATTAGATAATTTTTGGTTACTGTATCAAGGTTTCATTTTGGCATTTTCCAGTCAAACACAAAATCTGGTTTTGGGTGGTTTTTTTTCCAGTTGTGATTGAGGCCCTTCTCCTTTAGTAAAAACCATTTATCTTGTGTCATCAATGCCAACCTGTTCATTAGGGATAACAAGGAGTCTGTGCTTGTAGACTGTTGCAGGATTAGCACCGAAAGTGTGGTTATTCCCTTTCCTGCTCTTTGAACAGTGCATACCCTGCTGTGGCACTGTCCTCGAAGCTGTCAAGCCTTTGGGGCAGAACTCATCCTTTGCTTGGAACAGCCTGTGTTAGGAGAGAATCTGTGGGTACACATTTCAAAATTATAGGTGTATTATCAAAAAAAATTGCAGGTTTCAATCTGCTCTAAAACTGACTCCTAAATATGCAGGAAGAGCTCTGTTGATGCCAAGGGATCTAGAGAGGAAAGGCATGCTTGAACTGAGCATTTTTCCTGTGTTCTGTGGTCCTGGACTCCTGTGCTATGCCTGAGGTAGGTGTTTGTGTGTGTCTGTTTCTTTGGTTGGACCAACAGTTGCCAGTGAGTGCTTCTAGAAAGGGCAGCCACTTCCTCTGCCCAGCCTCCCAAACTAGTGTGGGCAGGCAGGGGACTGCTGCCTTTTAGGAGAAACAGCACTTCACGGTCCCTCTGTCCTCCAAGGATGTCTGGGTGATTTTGTTATTGCCTTCATGGCTTTCATCTCAAGAGTATTATTTTGGTTCAGGTTCTTAAAGCCCTAAGACACTTCCCAGATGCACTGGTGATAGCACCATGCACTCTCCAGGTACCTGTACAGACTTCCTGATTTATAAATGTTCATTTGTTCTTATCATGGACATTAATCCCATAAGCCAGCTCCAGTCAGCATCTGAATTGGGGCCAAATTTAGGGGAGGAACCAAGTCTCTCTGTGAGTGCAGGGCACACAGAGGAGAAAAGGGCAGGTCTTAAATCAGTGTATAATCTAATTGTTTTGGTTTTCTTGAGGCCTTGAAGCAATGCAATGCAGGTTTTTCGAAGCTGACTTAACAAAATACTGGGATATGCTGCCAAGTCCTTGTGGGTGGAGAAAAAAAGGAGGTGTTACTGATTTTTATAAACACTTGTGTTCTCAAGAAAGAAAGAAAAAAAGGAACAGACTTTCCCAATGGTTCTCTGAGAATGCAAATGCTGCGAGTATTTTGGTTAATGACAGAAATGGCATTTCCTGTGCTGTCTTTATTGCTCAATTGCCTTGTCCTAGTTACATAAGTTGTGTTTTATCAACTGGAGCATATGCATAGAAAACCAGTTGGAGAACTCTGCGAGTCATTCATCACTTTCTCACAGTTTCCAGCTGAATTACTCATACTCAGAGTTGTTGTGGAAAGAGAGCTCAGGTATTCTGCACCAAAGCATTGAAGTTGCACCCTTTCACCTGTAAACTAAATATTTTTGCCTTATATTTGATGATATATAGGTGGAAAGCTTGAAAATTAGCACAAACATCCATCATTTTGCACAGAGACAAACCTCAAAAGTTTTTAGCAATTATGTGACTTCTTTTCATCCTTGGTAAAACCTTATTTCTTGTAGAGGTTGGAGACAAATTAATTGTCACACTTACATTTACACCTTATATGGTGAGGGATGCTTGTCACCAGCCTACATAAACCTTTTGCTTTACAACAATATGTTGATCAGCCCAGTATAATGTTTTACTGATGTAACCAAATCTAAATAAGATACTTTTTATTAAGAGATTCTATGTGTAGACAATTAATTACAACAGATGTGTAAATGGTATTCAGGTAATTCTGAATTCTTTAAAAGAGGACAGTGACTTTTAAAATATTTGGCAGTGCATGGTGTAGCCTGGAAGTGGACACTCTGTAGTGACTGTTCACTTTGATTTGTAGGAGAAGAGGCTTGGAACTGTCTGGACTCACAGCACTGTTTGCTCTCCATTCTGGGGTTCTTGCTAGGCTGAGACAAGATGGCCCTCTGAAGATGCTGTGTAGTTTTTATTAATCTTATTGTTGAGTGCACTCTGCATTAAGAGTGCTTTGCTTTTGAGAGCTCTGAGATGCTGCAATGGTGGGGCAACATTACTTGAAATAGTAATGACCAACTCAGTTCCAGGCAATCAAAGGAAGGAGATATTGGAAGAAAACAAACAAAAAAAAATCTAGCCCCAAATGGAGCAGAGGACACTGTTTAGAATAGCAGAAATGTTGGCATCTGTGTGGTTCACCTTATATTGAATGTCTCTGTTTGTGAGAGCAGCAATTTAAATTGTGTAGTGACTTTTAGTGAATTGGAATGTGAACGGAGGAACATCCTTGGTTTTGTCTCTTCTTGCAAGCCTGACCTGAACCTGCTTGCTGGTGGAAGGTGTTAGCTGTGCAGCTGTTGGTCCCAGCAGTGAAAACAGCCTGTTGTACTAATCACTGGATCAGGTAGTGGGACTGCTAGGTCTTGTTTGCTTAAATTTGCCTAGTAGTGCCTTTCAGTCAGTGGCACTAGGGTGGATAATATACTCAAGATTTGTCCTAGTATCTTCATTGTAGGCCATAGGTCTTACAATGTAAGTTATTAAATTACTGTAGATGAAACACCAGAGAGATTGGTCCTTGAGCCCCTTGGGGACTGTGGAATTGCAAATTAACTCCTCACAATTTACTTAATCAGAGCATGTATTTATTTTTTTCAGAAAACCTTCTCTTGTGACAAAAGTTCATGAAGTGGCTAATTGGAACAGAGGTACAGCTGGGACTCTCAGCTTCCTTCCGAGAGTAGCAAGCTCGTTTTGTGCCTTTCTGTGCCAGCTCTCTATGATGTACTGGTATGTAAGGACTTTGCATTGAACCTCTCTCAGGGGCAGATGGGCCCAAAACTCCTCAGCACTCTCTGTGGAGGAAAACTACTGTGCTGACATGGTGCCTCATAGATAATGTGGCTTGCTCCCAGTTTCACACATGCTCTTTGTTCTTCTCACATGAATTAATGTTGCAGGAGATATTTTGTTAATGTTACTTGTCTTTCAAAACAAAAGTTTCGACTCTCTTGTGATATATCGTAAGATAATACATCTCCAAGTTCACTGGACCTGTGGTGTCAACTACAGTTTGTATTGTTTAGATTGTAGGAGAGCTTTAGAGCTTTGAGATCTTTCCTGAAAAATATAGATCCTCAAAGAAAATGAGTGCAAATATTTCGCTCTTCTGTGAAGTGATCTGTTGTCTTCCACGTGCTTGCAGGTGTGGATGTAGAGGCCAAAACCTATAAGGCTGATGTTTTCAAAAGTATCTGAGTGCAACATAGTGAGAATTGGGATGCACACAAATCCTGAATTTCTTTGTACACAGGCTCAATAAATCACGTGCAGCCATGAGGGCTGGCTGGTGCCCATGTAATGTGTTCCTTCACATGTAATCCAAGTTAAATGTTTTTCTTCTGAGCAGCTCAGTGTCTGGGTGGGTGACTGCATGCAGCTGTGTGAGGTAGACATTCAAGCTGCTCAGGTGCCACCTGGCTGAGGAACCTGTTGTCCTCCTCCCAGTTGATCCAGAGGCCCTTTAGGCCCTGATGTTTATGTTCCAATTCCCTCCATGCAGTGCAAGACCAGGGAAGATAAAAGCTCTTAGGCCTTGAGTACAGGGACAATGTTTGTCCTCAGAAAGTGTGTCATTATTTCTGCTCATGAGATGGAATGAAGAAAACGGCTTTAGTAGTTTTTATTTTGAGAGAAAGAGAACAGGAGGTGAGCCTGTTGCTCAGTTTACTTTTCCTAATGATCATTAAATTTATCTTCAGTGTATTTGCATTATGTTCAGGTTATCTAATAGGCTTGCAATTACTCCTCTTTTTTCACCCCCAAGTCTCAGCTCTACTATCATCACCATAAAAAAAGCATTCTATGGCAATAGGTTTGCTGCTCTAAATGAAGGGAGGTTTTTAAAAAATAAAAGTTGATATAGTATCTAAAACTAGAAAAGTCATGGTTTGTCTCCTGGATCAGGTGGCTGTAGGGGTGAAGACCAGCTGACACAGGATCTTTTTGTTTTGTTCTTGGAGACAAGTATTTTTCTGATAAAGAAAGATATGCAACTTTAGGAAATTGGGTATTATAACTACTTTAAGATCTGGTGTCAACCAAAAAAATTGAGTGTACTCAAATACCAGAACATTATTTTTTTTATAGTTAAGACTCTGTTTCCATCATAAAGACTTTTAGTATCTTTAGGGATTACAGGATAATAATAACTTGGCAATTAAAAAAAATGAAGGATTTGCCAATTGAAAATTGGCTTCAGATATATTCTCCTGAGTAGATTTTTTTAACCATAACAAACATAAACTATTATATTTAGATTATATCAGATAAAAAAAACTCCTAGCAATCTGTCATCTGAGGTTGGATCTTTGTGGTGAGAACTGCCATCTCAAAAGGAGAGATTCAGTTTTGGTGTTTAAAATGCCCGGTGGCTTTGTTGTTGTTGTTGTGTTGTTTTGGTTTGTTTTTGTTTTGTTTTTAATAAAGCATGCTTAGCTATCTTGTAGTTGCAAACAATATGTGTGTCTCCAGCTCTGCTGGAAGTGCTGGGAAGTGAGGTTCCTGGGTGGTGTTGGTAAGTCCTGCCATGCATCTGTCTGCCCCCCTAGAGACACAGGTATGCTTAGAGTTGGATCCATGTTTGTGGATACAGATCCTGATCCTGCAGTGCGCTCTGGAAAGAGCCATTCTGGTTTCACTGGAGTGCTTTGAAAAGGAGTGGATTGCTCTGGGAAGCCCTGACTCCACTGTGGCTCTGCCGGTGAGCGGGCTCTCCATTCCCCCTTCTTCCTTTGCCTTGAGGAGAACCAATGCCTTGCACAAAATCCAAGTGATTGCCAGGAAGTCATTCCAGTCTGCTTTGCAATAATTTTCTCTTTGAGTGAATTTGTTTGATAAATTAGCAGTAGTGTCTGGCATACTGAGTGCAGAGTTTCCTGAAGGGAAAACAAATATGAATTTAATAGAAGAGTTAATTTACATGTTTCTGTTTTGAAAACACATTTTTGCACTCTTCTCGAAGCTGGATGAATAGTCCTAGAAGCACAGAGAAACAGGAATAGGAAACATGCAGTTTGAGTGCAACATTTGAGGTATTGCCCTGTGCAGAGGACAACCTGGAGGCTCCAGCCTAGCACTTTGGTGTGGGATTGTTGAAACAATCCTCTCTAAACAACACAGTTTGTTTTGCTGTTTTTGTAATAAGTCAGTCGTGAATCCTTGTTTGCATTATTCAGTAGGCCTCAAAGGAGGAGGAATAGGTTTTAATGAATTTGTGCGCTAATATTTTTCCATGAATAACTAAGTTGGTTCCTGGAAGGTGAGCATCTGTTTGCATTTGAGATGTGTGACCATGCAGACCTTGGCATCTTTGCTGATGCTGCCACTGAAGAGGCCAGCTGCATGGATACTGGATCTTGGGACTCGGATTGCACCATCATGGAATTTCAGCTGTTTGCATAAGGATTGGGTGAAGCAGCAACAGTGAGTGAGGCCTGGAAAAATATAGCGCAGGTAGGGCAGTGCTGTGGTACCTCCCAAAATAATTCTTTGTTTGTCCTCTTCTTGGAGCACATGTGCAGAGGTTATTGCTTCAGCCACTGATGCCCATTCCTGGCTGAAACAACTGTGCTGCAGGCTCTCTCTCCCAGTTTGCTGAACTGAGTAACTCTGCTAACTTAGCCTGATTCAACAAATGCCTGTGAGTATCTGGACTGACAGCTTGTGGGGAGGCAGCCCCAGTAGGAGAGAGTGTGTTTATGGTGACTGGGAAGTAGCAACTGGAGAGCTACCAATGCATTTTCTTTTGTAGGCAATATGGGAAGGCCAGCCTTGTGTTTATTTTTTTTTTTTTT
>VWYO01001192.1:81520-119297 GCA_013400275.1 Rhadina sibilatrix
TTTTTTTAATCTTGCTTGCAGCTTAAAACTAACTCTCTGTTTAGAGCAAGTGTTTGCATTTGAGCCTTTGGAAGTGCTTGTGGTCAGAGGCACTAGGAGCACCTGCAAGTGGACACCTTAGCTAATGCTTGGTCCCTTTTCAGTTTCATGACATCTTGGAAAGGGAGATCAAAAGATTTGGGAAAACTGATGGGGGTGAGTGGGTGAATTGAAAATAAAATGGTTTGGTCCAACCTGTGATTGGAGAAAGATGTGTTCCTCTGTCTTGTAGACAGAGTATGTTCGGGGCCTTGCCCTTGCTGGCTAGGATTACATGGGCCATGTGACAATCAAGGGGTATTCTGTGCTGCCATAGAGACCAGTGGTGGTTCGTAACTGGGTGGGTCATTTAATTTCTTGCTGTCAAGTTAGGAAATTTTCCTGTAGTTTGTACCCTCTCTTGTTACTAGGCCTTCTCTGCAGAGTTAGCCTTGACTTGGCCCTATGCAGGGATGAGATGCTTGCTGGCAGCAACTGCATCATTTGTGTGTGCAGGTTTGAGGGGTTGTCCTGAAGAGTCTGATAGAGTCAGATGGAGTTCTTAGGTTTCACTGTCTGACCAAAAGGTGACAGTGATTTGTTTAAAGATATTCTGGCTGCTTAATTACATACTTTATTTTTAGAGGGTTCCAGTCACTTCGAGTGAGAGATCATAAGTATCTCAACTGTCTTCCTTTTCCAGACTTTCATGTAGCTAAATGGATTGCATGACACTAGACCAACCTCTCCAGCCACTGAGATACTCTTGCTGCATAGAAACTCAAGTTTGTTTTCAGAAGCTAGTGAGGGTTTTACCTTTCACTCAGGCTCAGTTTTCTGAGTCACTTAGTGAAGTTTTATTATGTTTTCTTCTTGGTAGGGAGTCCCATTACTGAGAGTATAAATGCTTGCTCCTTTTTGTGTGAGAAATACAGTCTGTCACAACAAGCAGTGGGAATAGACCTGAACTCCACGTTGCCACTGCATTTCTGGGAAATTCCATAACAGTGGTGTAATGTGTTGTTGGAGCTACTGTGCTATTTCCTAGTAAGATTTAGCTTTAAGCTGGAATTGTATCCATAAAATACTTTTCTCCAGATGTAATACACTGCATCAGGGTGTTTCTTGCTTTCAAGATGGAGGAAAAGCATTGAATCTCCAAAATGCTTCACGATGGGAAGAGAGGTCTCACTACAAAGTAAGTAAAGAGCAAAGGTTTGACAAAGTTAATCAGAATTTCTGGTAAGCATCTTGTCTTATATCTTTCTTTGGGAGTGCCACTCTCCAGAATTGTAGTGCTTTCCTCTCTCAGTTGCAGACAGGCTTTTAGCTGAAAGGTGCTACAATCCACCCTTCAGACAGGTGAGCTCTGGAATCACAGCTAAGTATGAGTAGGGCATATTGTGGCCAATTTGAGGTTCTCCAGTGTAAACCCAGCATTGGTATGTACTGGAATGAATCCAGTGAGTGATTAAGGGGACAGTGAGGTTTGAGGAGATACACAGAGGGAAATGTTTTTCTTCCATCTGCCAAGAGGGGAGGTTATTCAGGAGTTTCAGTGCTGCCTTTAGGTACCTTGTAGGTAGGGAGAGTGTAGAACAGGTGCTGCCAAACTTTTCTTGAAGTGCATGATGAAGGAGCTAGGGCAAAGCATACAAGTTGAAATGGGGTAAATTCCAGGTAGATATAAAAAAACCTTTTGTATCATGAGGATGATCAAACACTGGAACAGAGACTGTGAGGGGTTGTAGACTTCAGTCCTGGAGGTATTTTAAAGCTCAACTGGATGAGGTCTGGGTGAACTGCTTGGGACAGGTTGCGTAGGCAAGAGACCTCAAGAGGCCCTTCCACCCTTTGTCATTCTGTGATTCTAGATCCGTATGAAGACTGTGGCCTCTTGAATGGAAACTGATGAAGAGGATCAGATGTGCTTGAGAGTAGTCAGCTCTTGTGTGGCTTGTGCAGCTCTTGTGTGACTCATGGGTTGAGTTCTAGCATTGACTTTGAGTGTTACAGATACAGTAAAGCAGGTGTGCAAGTCCTCCTCCCACACCACCTCATGCTCTGCTGCTCTTCTGGTTTGGAGGGTTTGCTGTAAGCTGTTGAACAATAATTTTGTGTAGATGTGGTGGAGTTGTGAAGAACAGCAAAGAAACATCAGCAGGTGTACAAAACTAGCAGAGTAGCTTTCTGAAGCAGTCTAGGTTTTTTCCACTCCTGTATTTGTATACCCTAGCTGTTTATTAAAAGGAACTCTGTGTTATGTTCCTGGCCTGGCAAAGAGTCTATTTTAAGTGCCATGGAAAGAGCTGTACTGCTTTTCCTGAAGAGAGAGTGGGCACAGCGGCCCAAATGGGTCATTGGAAATTCATAGCAAAGATGGGAAGAGTGTGCTTTTGTTTACAACACTTAACAACTTGGCTGCTCAACAACCACATGGCCCAACCACCACATGGCCCATGGACAATTAATGGCCACAACAGCTGATTCTGCACAGCAGCTATTCTCTCTAAGCATCAGAAGGTGTCCACTGATTGTATGTTGCTTTTTTCCTCCTCTGGCTAGTCTGTGGGTGACAAATGTTTTTACCGAGATCAAGCTGCTGGCTGTTGTTATAACTTGTGCCAAGGTTGAATGTCTTCTGCCTGGTTAAGACTGACTTTTATGAGGTAGGATGTGAAAAGTGAAAGAACCTGGGAGAAAACCAGGAGCAATACCAGCTTCTGGTTTGTGTCTCAGTACTATCTTGGGAATCTGCTGTGGAAATAGTTAGACTGAAAAATGTCTTTCTTTAATGATTGAAAACATCTTTCAGAAGCTCTTAAGTGTTTGAGATAAACAGCACCTTTCATATGTGGCTAATATCAGACTATTATTAAGATTTATTGCTTTCACAATGATGTCTTCATTCCAGAGCATTACTGTGCTTGGGCTCTCTGCCAGATCTGAGCCCTGCACAGTATCCCTTAGCAAATGAATATGGCATGGGAATATATGAACATGGTATTTGTGTGACCATCAGTCTAACAGCAGAATTTCACTGACCCCTGCATTTTTATCTGGTAGGTTCTGACCACACAAAATTAGTCAGTATAATTTCTCTGGTGCTGAAAGCTTCACATGCACTGCAAAGTGGAGTGTGAGATGATCTACCATAATGTCTTTTCTGAACAAATCTCATTGCTTCTCTGTCGTGGGGAAGTGTCATGGCGATAACTCTCTAGATACATTTGCTTTCCATCTGTCTTGGTGAATGAGAAAGGGAGATGGAGATCTAAACTTTTTTTTTTTCCAAGGTCTCACGGGCACCATTGCCTATAAGGCCGTATGTTGGTTAACAACTCAGGGGCTGTTTGCTTAAGCTATTGGAATTGAGCTAGGACCACTTTACTTTCTTCAGTAAGAGTATATTCTTTGGGAGTAGAATGTTTGTTTCTGCTCTCCTAGTGTTATTACTGCACAGTAAAGCTTGATGCATCTTTTGTATTTGTATTCAGTGGATGCATCACAGACAAACATTGAAGAAGCAAACCAAAGCCAGCCAAACCAACAACAAGAAAATGAAAACATCTGTGTCTGGGTAGAGATATTTAGTTAGTTCTCCTCTGTGGTCTCTTTCTTATACTGCTAACATTGCTTTGGTCAGTATCAAAAATACATACCTTGAAGTTTCCTAAATATGTATTTGGGTATTGCCCCAGACAGCAGCTGTGCTGTGTTATTTGCTTGTGTGGGAGAAGGAAGTGGGAGGTTTGGGAGGTGCTTGTGTACCGGGATCTCAGCCTTCACCTCTCTATACTCCCTGCAGGAACAGCTGGGAGCTGTGCTGCTCCCCTTGGGTGTGTTTGGTGTCTTTAAATCAGAAGCTCTTCAGAAGTTCTTACAGTATTTCTGATGCAGCATGACTCAGATCAGGTCCTGATTTCATCTGTGGCTCCATGTCATATCTCGTAGGAAAAAAATTATCTGATAGCATTTTTTTTTCATACTTGGTGAGTTGTTGCATACCACTAACCTTTTCTTAACAGGATGATAAGTTTATTTCCATTGATACTTATTTTATTAAGATACAAAACCCCCCACTGTACTACAGCCAGTAAAAGTGGTCTGTGAATGGTAAACAAACCGTAATTTTTTAGTGTCATGTTACTAAATTAATTGCACTTGAGTGAAATAATCCTTCATTTTCTGTATTGCTGTTTCTGGTTTGCTACTTCTTTTCTGCTACTAGTTGCTTAGTCAGGTATGGTAGCTTTGTTTCACTGCCTTTGTACTACGGGTGAGATTTGTGCAGGAAATAATGAACAATAAGTGGAACTCATTGGCTTTAGGATTTGTTTGCTTGCACAATTAAATATGTTCTAAAAGGCTAAAGTACCAAGTATATTATTGCTGCCAGACAAACCTACAAAGCCAGACATGCTGCTTACATGTTTAAAAGTCATTATTTAGGGCTGACTGAATGACAAGTTTCTTCCCCCATACTGGGTAAAAGTCTGAAAATATTTGTGTTTCTTACAAAAATGCCCTGCAGAACTGTTGATTGCTTAGATTTACAGTCCTTTAGCATATTATTGATACCTTAAATAAACTGTGTGTCTGCACAGGTGAACATATATTCTGCTGATAAACATATTTTTAAATTTTGATGTTCGTGACTAGGACTGGCAGAACTGTGCCAAATAAACATCCCAAGTTTGCGAGAATTATTGTCCAAGATTGGTAATTTTCTTTGGGCCTCTGTTATTCTGATCTTTGTGGAGCCATAATCCATGAAGCCAGTTGGGTTTAAGGGTATAAATATTGTTGTAAATGAAACAATAAAACAGTTCCTGTGAGAAACCTGATGGATAGTTGATGATCATTAATCAGTACTTTTTTTTCCCTCATTTCTAAACAGTGGAGAGCAAAGCAGAGTGTCCATCAAAAGATTACAGAAATTGTTAATCCTTCTGAAGTGCCTTCTAGTGGTAATGAAAACTGCATTAACAATTAAAAAGAACCAAAAATAAGTAATTGTTCAGATGAGAAGTCATGAGGAAGAGATAAGACAACATTAATGGGGCTATCAGAATTGTCTGTAAGCCAAAAGAACAGAGAATAAAATCAGTCTAGATTTCAGCAGCTAATTCAGGATAGAGCATCACTGAGGGCAGCAAGCCCCAGACTTTATCAGTATATAGGGTATGTTCTGATATGTCCCAGGGTATGTATTTATTTACTGTTTTTCTTACTGAGCTTGAAGATACTGTTCAGCTCCTAAACAGAGCTTTTCCATTTTGAATTCAGCCGTGTTGTTCAGAGAGTTGTCAAGTGGAGTCTGTGGAGTTGCAGCAAGGCTGAGAAATGTTTGTGATTCTTGAAATTAGGACTTAAGTTTTCATGTGGCTTAGGGGATGCTGGAGCTAAGTGTCCTTGCCATAGAACTATTTGTGCTGTAGCAGAAATTGTGTGTGTGCTGCAAGGGAGGCTGCCTGGGCTCTGCAGCATAATTACTTGTGGCAAGGTGTTGTTCTGGACATCAGAGTAGGAGAAGAGTAGAGGAGAGCTGAACACCGATTCATCCAGAGTTACAGCTGTGCCCTGCTGTCCTCACACATCAGTGAAGTATCTGCTCTCTATTGTCCCCAACCTGCACATGTACTTCTCTCTAAGGAGGACATCTGCCTTGCAAGGGCTGCAGAAGGTGGATTCTTCCCTGAGCTGGTCTTGCTGTCAAGAAGGGCTGAAAATGTAGAACTTTGGCTAATGGTACTTTTAAAGAAGTGGGTTGCAGCAGCTCCAGTGTTAATAGCAGAACTGTGAACTCTGCTCCAAATGTCTGAGGACCAGGTGTGAGGTGTTTGTGTTAGCCTTGGTGGGTAATGAGGTATGATGTCCTACCAGCTGCTCACTGTGCTTTACCATACCCTTTCTCTCAAATTAACCCTTGTGGTGCATCTTTCTGCTGAAATAATTCCTTATCACAGGACCTGCAGTAGTTGTTTCTCTTCTGCATTGAAATTTTCCACCTTTTCCTCTGTGGGCTGTTTTGTTTATTTGGTTGGGTTTTCTTGCTATGATGTCTCTTTATTCCAGTCCCTTCTTTCCCACAATGTTGGTTTTTTGATCCCATCCTGTTTTATAGTCCTGGCATTCCACAGGCTGAGAAACATAGCACATGGCTGGATGCTTCTGAAAAGAGAGGTCAAAGAGTAATAAATGATGCACAGTAGCCTAATAAGCCAGACCGCCCTGGATACCCAAAGAGGACATTGATGATGTTATGATGTTTTAACCTATTGCAGGGTAATTTATATTAGTCTAAAACAGTTTATATTTTACCTGCATTTGAAAGGGAGAACACTTTTCCCTTGAAACACTGCATTGCGTTCCCTGTGATCTTTAAATCACAGACTTGCCTGAAATTGTTGACATCACCAGACACAGTATATGCTGGCAAACAACAATGCTTTTTTTTTTTTAAATGTAAATCAGGCCAGCCTGATAGTTACATTTTAAGGGTGGGGAGAGAAAGGCGGTGAGACATCTGTGATTTAATCCCCTTATCACTGTTTTCATGGCAGTGGGAGCTAGATGAGAAGTCAGGTTTTCAGGGGGGGCTAGTGCAAAGTTGTGTGCGTGACTGGGTTGTTGCTGGGCTTTGCTTTGCACTGCCACAGCTGGTTTTATTTGTGCACACGCCACTTGGGTGCGTGTTGGCCAAGACCACCTTCTAATCAAAAACCAGCCCAGTTCCAAAGCTGGCATGAGCAGTGACACACTCCCTTGCTGTATAGTGGAAGGAGAGCTCAGCAATATCCAGCAGATGTTGCCCACTGGATGACAGATGCGTTTAAAATCAGTTCTAAAACTGGATTTGGGATTTTGCAAGTTAAATGGAGCAAGAACTCATACTATTTGATGCTCTGTGTGCTTTAAGAGAGAAGTTTATTTCTGATAGACTGAAGTTCTATAAAAAAATAAAAACAAGTCTTGGAGCTCTGCTCTGTGAAACAGGACACTGAACTGCACCTGGATACTGGAAAGACAGGTTTAGTCCTTGTTTTGTATACAAACTCCATGTGGGTGATCATATGCACTTACTTTGCTCTGTGATGCAAAGATCCCTGATGTTGTCTGAGACCCAGAAGTGGGCATATAAATGGAGATGTGAAGACAATTAGGTTGTAAACTATTGCAGCTGCTGGGATGTTAAATGTGTTTCTGGTCCTTGTGGTCAGAGTAGCCACCTTTGGATTCTGTCACACAGGACTCTGTTCTGGTCTCTTCTGCTGCCAGAGTGACTTGGTGGAAGTGAAGTAGCTGGGTACAGTTGTGGTAAGGGTTCTGAAAGCTGGAGAGCTGCTTTGGTTGTGTTCCAGACCCAGCCTTTGAGGTTGTGTAGATGCCAACATAGATTATGTTGCAGTAGCACTGCTCTGGTTTTTTTTTCTTTTTTTCTTTTAGTTGTGGAGGTGTATGCTGCATGTATGGGGAGAAGGCCAGACAAATGTCAGTGTCAGTCATTTTTGGGAATTGAGAGTTGAAACAGTTTGTACTGGTACATTTTGAGGCGTTCTCTGAAATAACTCCTAAACTGAAATCAAACTTCATAAAGGGAAATGTGCTGAGAGGACCATTTTAAGGTGTAAACCGTGGCTGAAAAACAGGGCATTTGCAGTACACAATGCACTTCTCACCAAGGCCTTGAGGTGGAATGGTGGTGTGGCATTCTGCCACTACCTCTGCTTATTTTCTCTTTTCAAGCATCTGTTGTTCCTTTGAAATACTTTAATTGTGTCCTTTTGAAGTATCATTTTGATGATTTGGCGATAGGTGGAAATAAGATGCTGTAACATATTGTGGCTGCCTGAATGGCTGAGTGGCTATGCTGATGGGAAAATGATGGAAGGATCAAGAAATGACTACTAAGTAGAATATCCCAGCTGTCCCAAGTACTGAGACTATAGCATATGATAGAGCAAACCCCCCATGTGTTGCAGAAAAGCATGGAACATAAAAGAAGTAGCACTTAAATGTATAAAATACAAGATAAATACACTTCTAAGAGACGTCTTATCTTTCCTTATATTGCTTCTCATTTGAGAATGGAAAGGAAAAACTGTGATCAGGTTCCCAGCTCTTCAGTGATTGCTTTGAGGAATGTCTGATTCTTTCTGCTGCCATTGTGTGGGTGGAGTGCCCTGCTTTGTCCTCTTCCACTGCCAACCTGATAGAGATACCATAAAAAAGAAGGCTGAGGAGACGTTATGACCATCTCTGCCCACCCTACCCTTGTACTGCACGGAGATCTTTTCCTTTATATTGTGCTACTACTGTGTAATATACTGAAAATTCTCATAGGAAAAAAAAAATCCCAACCAAAGTACTGGCATCTTTTATAGTTTCAAAACATTCCTTTGAGGCAGAGGGCATGACAGTTGTCAAACATCTCTTTCTGGTGAGAATTCAGTGGCCTCAAAACGAAGTGAAAAGAACAGAAGGAATGAATAATATGCCTTTCCCCAGAAGGCTGCTATTTGCAAAGGAAACTCCTGTAATGTATTGAACATAGAATCTCCTTTTAAAACTGTGATATATTTAAGAAAAGAAAGGGAGGGATTTCCATTAGGGAAATTTGAGGTCTACGAAATAATTGCCAGGATTGGAATACAGAAGTAGAAAACTAGAAAACAAAGATCTACGTCTGATCTGCACAAAACTGAAATGCTTGGGAATGTTTTCAGAGTTTGTCATGTTATTAAAGGAGATAATTTAGAAAAGAATCTGAAATGCTTGTGTCTGATGGACAAGTTTTAGAAATAGTATTTTATTATTTATCTAGTAATATAAATTCTTTCTTCTGCAGCAGCAGGTAATAGTGAGTATCTTCATTAAATGTTAGCATATAGCATTGTTGCAGAAATGAATTTTAATTAATTTAAATTAAATTTAATTTTATGTACCGTAATGAGGATGGCTTGAATAATATAAGCAAACATTAAAAAGGAATTCCAAATGTTTCAGTGTCTGGTCAAACAAAATCAAGCAACCCTGAAGGATAAAGGAGACTCGACTAAAAATGGAAAGCTTTTTGCTGTTTTTATCTAATACGTTTTTCCAAGACTTTACCTGTTTCAATCTGCAGGCAAGACATAGTTGAAAAAGGGTGTGTGTTCCCATGGTTGTTTCATTAATTATGATAAAAATAGATTTATCAAAAAATTCATCCTCTTGTATTTGCTTAAAAGTTTTAAATATGTAAGTGGACAGTAAGCCTATTGCAAAGAACACAGAAGAGGTAATATTTTTGTGACAGCTGACAGGGCAGCTCCATTAATTAGCCTTTTTCATTACAGCAGGAAAATACTGAGATATTTGATTTTCTTTTTCCCATAGCCTCTGCAAAAGGATACTTTCACATAGATACTTGTAAGCACAGATGCTGTTTTTAAAATAAAAATAAACAGAATTATGACTTTTGCTGGAAAACAACATTGAAGGTTATGTTATTGTCACAGAACATAATACGAAATTTCTTTATTTCCCCTTGTAACATGCAGTTTGAGTGATCAACTTTAGTTATTCTGATTATTTTTTCCTTAGCTGTTGTCTAAGTGTTTGTTGCTGAATATAACTTGCCTTTTGGAAGTTGCATATAGAATTTATAGGCTCCTCTTCCTCCCATTATAAAGCATAATTCATGCATGTATGCTTTCCTGCAAAATTAGGTAATTTGAAAGTCTGGTTCCTTGGTGTGGAACTTCTATTTCAGTAGAAGGGCAAGGTTCTGGAAACTGATGGTGAGGTATTGGCAATGAGAGAATGAAATCCAATGACATTTTTTGTTGTGTTAGATACCTTAATAAGATAAATGTCACCAGTACAATATTTTTTTAATTGGAAGATTGTTGCTTTAAAATTCGTAAAAAGTATTATGAAGAAAAACCAAAGTCTTTTTCTTGCAAGGTGGAGCAAAGGCTAGAATTACCCACAAAATGGCAGACAAAGAGGAAAGCAGATTTAACTTAAAATTTTTCACAAAGGCTGCATGATTCATACCAGCATTACATACCACCAGAGAGCTGTGAAAAGTTTATTTGATTACAGGATTAGCCAGGTCACAAATACTTTTTCACTTTTATTTTCCTGCAGAGGCTGTTGCTCCAAGAAGGAGCTGTCTTCCTAGGTGCTTTGTGTGGGAGCAAGGGGACACTGTCATGGGCAGATGCCAGGCCACCTCCCACTGCCTGTGGCGTTGTACCAGAGTGGCTCTGTGCTTATCCACAGTGTGATGGAAATGAAAAACTTGGGCTTCCACTGCAATGCAGGACAGCTTTCCCTGGCCCAAGCAACAGCGTGTTTGGTAGCCATCCAAAAGTTGCTGCTGTGTGCTGGACAGTTGTGGTCTCTGCTCTTGTAAAACCCACAAGGATTTTCCAGGCATCTGGGAAAAGGAGGAGCAGAAAGGATATCTAGCTGGTGGTTCTTCAGAGAAGCAGTCACTGCTGTGTTTTAAGTATGTCTGTGTATCTATATCTATATCTATATACCTGTGTGTGTGCACTACCTCCTCAGTGGCTCATCCAAACTGGGTACGTGCAAGGTAAAGATCACAATTTAGCAGCACATTTTAGCCTTTTCCTTTTTGGTTGCAGAAATTGCTTATATTTTGCTTGATGAAAGAATATGGGTAACAAGACCCAGTTCTGGGTCATATTTTATGTTTATCTGGTCCCGTTACCCTCTTCAAAAGGCACAGAATATTGGAAGGTGTACTTTTTTTTTTTTTTTAGAGGTGATTAGGAATTTGTATTCCCTGGTCCGTACATGCCACTGTGTTTTCAGAGATTCCACCCCTAAAGCCAAGATGTATAAAGAATTGGTATAATCTCAGCCATTATCTTGGAAAGCAAGCATAATTTTATCAATTTATCTTCTAATCAGACAGGAAAATAAATCCTTTAATGTATTCCCTATATGCCATGTTAAGCAGGTCTTCTCTAAAGAACTGCTTGTTGTAGCAGCTTACTGAATAATTCACATGATTTCAGAGATAGGGATAGAATATGTAGGTGAGTGTTTTAAGTGATGGTTAGTAACCAGAACTGGTGTCCTGCACAGGTGTGAAAGGTGAAAGCAAAGCTGTCACTTCATATCATTAGAGTTAACACTGTATAAGATAATGTGAATAGTTTCCTTGTAAAGATAAAACATGGAAATGTATAAAACCCTGAGCAACCACTGGGCTTTCTTATTTACCCATCTCTTATTCTTCAAGAAAAGGCCAAGTGAAAATGTTCTTTGATGGGGATGATGAGGTGCATTCTCTTTGCTTGTCTCATTTACCTTGGTTGGTATTTTATTTATGGTCTCAGGTGGGAAGTGCTTTGGTTCTGTGCCTTGCCTTAAGGCAAGTACTTTCTGTGCAAATGGGAATGACAGAAAATACACCAGCTGTGGCCACACAACCAGCTAGGTGTGCTGAGCATCTTACTGATTGCTGTGCTTGCCTGCAGCTCCACTCTGTTCTGCTGCAGTGATGTTGGACCCGCCCATTTGTGGTGGCATCCTCTTCTGTGCCTTGGCAAAGTAACTCATCTGTGCATAACAAGATCTCTCCTCAGGGCTCAAGAGACTTGCAGGTAACCGTGGGTACTGAAGCTTTCTCTAACTGGGGACATTCTAGCTTTTGATTCAGCCTTTACCAGATGTTCTCTCCTTAGGGCAGAATTATCCAGTTCTTTGGTTCAGTTACCATTGCTGCTGGCATATTTGCCTTTGGGCTAGGGGCACTGCGAAGTAGGCCCTAGCCCTAAAGACATCATCAACTCAATGTACCCTTGTTTGTAACTGTGAGTGTATTTGACTTATCTTTGCCAGTTGCTGCATGGTCATTTGCTGAATGAACATTGTTGAATGTTCTTTCGAAGAGAGTCAAGTACAGAAGAGTCGCCTCTAAGGTATTTATAGCTGTGCAGTGTTACATGTAGGGCTTTAGCACAGACATTTTGCCTCTCTAGTGCATGCATCCCATGTCTGCCTGAGGACCATGGATGGCAGGACTCTGTTGCAGTCTTTTGTTTTGTATTGAACCATGAGTGCTTTTATCTTGAGTTTTGTAAGGTGGAAATGAGATGAGGCGTTGGGGCTAAGCAGAGAAGAGAAGAGAAATCTTGGAGTTCTTGTGCCTTATCTGGTGGGTGGGGATGATGGTACCCCTGGGCTGTTTCAGCACTTGGCTTTACATCTTCCTTGGGACTTCTTGAAGCACTAGAGAAAAAAAGTGCTGACAAGGACAAAAGTAGCTGGCCTTATACCGGTGCACTGCTAATATTTAGGTGGTGTAGAGGAAAGTTACTTGAGGATTGCAAGAAGATCGTGGGAAATCAGAGGAAAATGTGCAGAGCAACCTGCTGAGAAGGGAATGCTGAGAGAGAAGTCTTGGAATAGTGTCATTTGTCCAGGTGGATGATGACAAGTTCTTGAGCACTGACTATCCTAGCTAAAGACAGCTGATTTTAAGCACTGATGTAAAGTGGAGTAAACACCCATATCAAGGTTACCTGACAGCTTATGTGCTTCTTGATGTATTCCATGTTTTTATGCAGGGGCCATAAATTCTACAGTATTCCTGGGGTCTGTGTGTCTGGGTAAGATCTCACATTTAACACATGAAGGGAAGAAGTGGGAGAAATCCTAATATTTGGACAGAAGAGCCTGTATTTTTTTTGGTCTGTTTAGTTTTCAAACAGTTTGGCACCCTGAAGGTTCTTGGCTGCATGTCCTAGAGGGTGTCTACCTCAATTAGTCTTTACCAAAAGTGTCCAGCTCCCCAAAGCCACTGTATGTCTCACTAATGTTACTCAAGAGGACTGGTCAAAGGATGATAGTAGGAATTGATTTATTTGCTGAGAGATTGCAAAGGGCTACACAGTAAATTGGGAATGGGAGGGAAGGTGTGAAACATAAAGCCAGTATAGTGCAGATGGAAACTGAAAACTGATCATGTGACTTAGCGTAAGAAGAGTGAATTCTTTTCTGAAGAACTGCAAGCTCACTGTATATTGCAGAGAAGAGTAAGCTTCAAGAGTAGAAGGGGGCAGTGAGACTGCATGTTTTCTGCAGCTCCCATGATTTCTGAGCTCTGTTCAGCAGAACTGTGCTCCTGGTGCAAATATCCAGTATCCAGATAGTCAGTGGGAGAGTTTTCAGCCCTTGTAGTGTGAGGTGTATGTACCTAACTTCAGGGACTGGTGCATCACCTAGGAAGTGATTTATGCTTGCAGTGTGCTCTTGTGACTTGTTGGCTTACCATACCTCTGTGAACCACATGCAGGTAATTCTGCCTGTGGTTTGACAGTGATGCTTCTGAGGAAATTGCAGACACTGGGCTTTGCATACATAGAAAGGATTTGGCATCTGAAGTCCTTTTCTTGTTGTGCTGTCCTCTGCATTGCTCTGTTAATGATCTTACTGGTGCTTTTTGAAACCTGTAATTAGAATGGGCTCTTTGATTGATGGGAACCAGCATTAAAGGATTAATGAGTAGAACTGAGTATTTTGTGATCCTTGAAGTGTCAACATCAGCATGCATCGGCACATTGCTGATTAGCTTGATTTAGTCGTTGGCAGCCAGCACAAAGCTTTTTCTGGAGATAGTGTGCACGTCAGCCACTGCAGAGGGACTTGGTGTCAGAGTTACTATGTTATAGGATTAAAAAAAAAAAAAAAGAAATCCGTGGCTCCATGCCTTTCCTGGATCAATTGACGCAGCAGAAGACTCAAAGCAGTGGTGCTCTTGGTTTCATCTCAGAGTGGAAGTGGTAATTCTCATTCAGTGGCAGTCTTGTGCTTGTAGAAGCCAGTATTCAGAAAATAATTGTAGAACCTACTAAAATTGAAAAGGATGTTTAGTTTTTAATATATTTTCTTTTTAGATGTTTGTGTCCTGGCTAACTTTCCTTTTCCACCCACTTTCAATTCTTATCTTAACAAAAAATAGTTTACATAGTTGCTCTTTGTATGCATATATGTAATCATATACATGCAAGTGCATCCATCCATCCATCCATGCACACCCAAATACTGAGGACCAAAATTTGTGCAGCTTATAAACAGCCTGCTCTTGTGGATCCTGAATATAATGACTCCAAGTGGCCTCTTCCTGTGTGGTTAGGTTAACATTGCCCGCTCTGACACCTTCCCCATCTTAAACCAGCATGCCTAGAATTTTGACAAGTGTATTCTAATTTATTTAATGCTGCAGCTGTATTTGCCTGCTCACAAGTGCTTTCCTTGTGTCTTTTGGAAAAAAAAAAAAAATAGGCTGTCAAAGAGATTATTCCAGAATCAAAAAGTGTTAGTGGAATGTTGCATGGGGTCCCTTCAGCCCTTGCTTGGTATGTCTTGATTTTACAAGTGGTTATGTGATAAGACCCACTTAGGTTAGCAGGGCTGTTTAAGTGGTGGTGGGACTACTTTCAAGAATTACATCATCTTGCTGTGCCAGAGCCCAGTTTCTTTTTTTTGCTCGTAGATTAGTTGCCACAGTGGCTAGCTTAGGGCTGTTGAAGCAGTTTTCTGAGTATCTGCTCTGAGTGACCAGTCTCTATTAAATCAAACTCCCCATTTTGAAAGCTCCTTGAACCTTTGAAAATCTCTATGTTGGAAAAAAGCTGAAGATGAATTATATATGTAGCATTTTGAAATGTACCTAGACAAGCTCTCTGCTCAGCACCTGTAATTACAGTGTTCCGATCCTGAATAGAGGGTTTCAAAAGAAGATAACATTCAAAACTACTCATTAATTGTGTTAGTGAGTGTCAACACTTTTAATAAAAGAAAAAGTGCATTCTCCCTTCAATGAAATACAAATACAATAGAGATAATGTCACTTCCCAAGGAAGGATTATTTAGAACTAGAGTTATGCTTGTGCCTAGTAACTAAAAGTTAATAGATGTGTAAAATTATAGGGTTTCTAAGCCAGATTTGAACGAGTTTGCCATTGTAACTTGTAATAGAGGTCTCTCTGGTAAGGCACAAGAAAGCCCTACTAGGAATCTTCCCCTATTAACCTTTTGAGTGGGTAGTGTCATTAATGTGCTGTTTCTGTGATGCCACTCTCTTTCATATAAGGTCTAGGAGGCCACCAAGGACTTTGTGTTTATCCATTTTATTGAGAATTTAAACACCCGATTTACTTAAAAAAGTTTAAAATGAATTCTAAGTTCTGTACACTTCCACATGTGTTTCTAGTATGGCTGTAGAAATAGATTGAGTGCTGGTCACCCCTTGCAGCTCAGACAGTGCCTCTTTTGTCGTGTTGCAGCACAAAATGTTAGGCAGATTCTTAATGCACTCGACCTCAGTCACATCAGATGATGTATCACAGACCAAAAAAAGGCTCTTAAAGGAACCTTTTAACATTGCCGGGTCAAATGGCTCGTTTCAGGAAACAGTGGGAAGAAAGGGTGTTTGTGCAGTCTTTGTGGCAGCATTCTGCATACATACTACAAAGCATTCTTTAATTACGGGATCGAATTATTTCTTGTTTCTGCAGAGCTGCCTCATGAAGCGCATGTTCTTCCACTCGGGAACAGCTACTCAGTGCTTTTGCTTTTCTCCTGTATTTCAGAGCCCATCCTAATTCTTTCTGTTTTCTTCAAGCTGTGTAAGTCTGGCCTGAAAATACTGACTTTTCTATATCGGTCATTCTTATATTATCTTGCATTTAGGAATTTGTGTTTCTGAGCCCTGCAGTGAATGGATGGGCACTTCCACTGTAGAGGTGTAAAAACTCATTTGAAGTCCGAGTAACTTTAGCTGTAGGTATCCAGTGGAAGCTGCTTGGGGTCACTGTGGAGTCGTCAGCACTCTGCTCTGGCCCTGTGTGAGTAATTTGGGCTTGGAGAAGGGGGTTGGTTACCAGAAGCTGGCTGGAGGCTGGGAATGAAACAGTTGCCTGAACTGTGCCTCAGGACACTGGAGTTTAAATTGCTCAGAAAAGTTAATTCTTTAACTTTTCCTTTTCTGGAAGGGCAGAGTCTTTTTACTTTATTCAAGATTCATACATCATCACCCTATTTGAGTATTAAAAAGCCTAGGTTACTACAAATTGAATTGATTTGTTATCTAATTAAATAAGATTCCTCAAAGTAATCCTTCATGCATGTGACATGTAGAAACTCCAGAAGAACTCTCATTGATTTCTGATATGAGTGCTTTAAATTGAACTTGATTTTTAGAAGTGAGTGTCACTCTTCTCTGTATTATTGAAGCTTTGCATTTTATTCTTTGATTTGCTGTTTGTTGAAAGGAAGCTGCCTATGGTGGTATTGAAAATGGCTTTTTTAACTATTAAACCTTAACTAGTGCTGCTCCTAGACTTTTCAAAGTTGTATAGCCACCACGAGCCTGTTTGATGAGAACTCTTAGCATCAGTTGAGACTGCTATGGGTGTCATCTGACTTGGGCTCTATAGATGTTTCCAAAGATTTTATAGGAACTTGTAATAAATAATTTCTCCTTGCCTCAGTAACCCTTATGTAACCAGGATAACTAATCCTTTGTTGTATGGTACTAGAATTGGGAGGGGGAAGATTATAGGCTAGAAGGTGTTTGGACATTAAAACAGTAGGAACCTGTAAAGGGAGAAGGGAGACTGTTCATTTAGTACTTCCTCTTGAAAAGTTGTGATTGGCAGGGCTGAGTGTGGTGATGTGGTTGGAAAGTGGTGGTCAGTGGTGAAGTGCCAATTGACTTTGTGGGCTCAAGACCACATGTGGGAGTAACAGAAGAAATGCTTGAGGATTTTTTTTTTAGGAACATGTGAATTCTCAGCAAAAGAAAGCAAAGATACTTCTCAAGCATACCTTCATCACTATGGAGAAAAGAATAACTCTGTGGTTTCCTGATGCAAGTGTCCAAGATGGATCCTTAACTCCTGTGAACTGGTGGCATTTCCTGGAATTTTGATAAAATTTGTCCTAGCTAGGAATCAGGCCTTTGAGTGTGAAATCTGATGGAAGAAGAAAAAAGTTTCAGGCAATTCTTTTCCTCACAGAGAGCTTCCTACCTTGTTAACTCTTAGGGTGTTGATGCCAATAAATGGAAAAATTTTAAGAGCAGATAATGAAAGGATATGGTTTGATGTTGCAACTTGCAACTGGATAAACTGAATTAACTCTTGGAAGTCAGAACTGCTGTGAGGAAGACATTGCCTGTGAATGAGAATGGGGAGCAATTAAAAATTTGCAGGTTCATACTAACAGAAGTACCTTTGTCATGAGGATAAAGGAATTACTTGAATAGGAGCAATGGTAACAACATTGATCTCTCTTGAAAGTCAGGGTTTTTCGTTTGTTACATATTTTCGTGCACTGTTGGTACCCTTACAGTGTTTTGAGTTGCACCCTTGAAAATATGTTCAAACATTAAAAAAAATGGATAACAGGATCATCTAGAAAACCAAGCAGAAGCTCTGAGGCTCTTTCACTGCAGAAATACCAGCTTTTTGTGTGAATTCCTGTCCCTGAAACTGGCAGATTAAAGTTGAAAGGGTATGTGCTCCTGGAAAACTAGGCTCTCGGCTTCCATTTAAAGGGTTGAATGCATATCTGCTCCTTTTTTGCTCTGCAGGGAAGGTGCCCTAGAGATCTGTTGTGTTACTGCTGCTTCTGTTCTGAGCCACAGATCATTTCTCTTGTGTAAACAATCTCAAATGTTCTGGGGGGTTTTAGAACTAATTAAACTCTCCATTTCACTAGTAGTGGTAAGAGAAGCTATCAAAAAGTACCATACAAGATGAGGAATGGTCTTAGGTCAGTTAAAGTGAGCATTGAAATTCTGTCTTTTAGGAAATGGAAGATTATTCTGTTCTTCCTTCACACAGACTGCAGTGAGCAGGCTGCTGAACCAGTAGCCTTCAAATATGAACCCCAGTCCAAGCTGAGCGTACCTTCAGAGTGCAGCCACAGCTCCTGCAGCTCAGATTCATTGCATGCAGGCAGGTGAACAACCAAAATCCTGGACTGTCCATTATCTTCTGCGAGCAAATCAAAGAATGGTAAATGCCCAAAGCTGGAAGAAATTGCAGGAGATGCAATGGAGATCTTGGTTGTGGCGGCAGGTTCCCTGAGATGTCTCCATCCTGTTTACCTGGTTCTTTTTGAGTGTCCACTGAAGGCAGCTGACAGCTTCAGGGGGTTCTTAATTTAGTTAGATTACCCTAAATCGCCTTTGCAGGTCTTTCAGACATGTTGAACAACTGCTAGCTTTATACTTTGTAGGATTATCTCCTGGGCTAAGGCATGTCTGTGTGTCAGACAGCAGTTAACAGTATGAGGTTGATGGCTCTGACAGAAGAGCTCTGGAGAACCTGTTAGGAACCACCTCTTCAGGGGAAGCTGAATATTCAGTTGTTCACTGTGCTGTTACTGTGGGGTGTGACTTGCCTCCACCTAAGAGCCAGCACAGCAGGGAGGAATGTGGGCTTGCACTCCGGCTCTGGCTGAGCAGTCTTGTGTACCTGGGCTCAGCCAGTTGGGTCTCAGATAAGATACTGGTGGATGAAGCTCTGTGTGGAAACATTTCCTTTTTGCTGCCTCTGCAGCAGCAGTGCTGCAGCACTTTGGATCAGTGGGTTCCATGGCATTGATTTTGGATGATTTTGAATGTGATCAAATACTCGTAAACTCTCTCAGCTCAGTGTTTTGTTTTTTTTTCTGTCTGCTCACACAAAGAAGTGAGCCTCAGGATCACTAACCCTAACCCCCTGAGCACATAGTCAACCTCCCCCCTCAGAAGAGTACAGGATATATGTGCTGCCCTTTTCAGTAAACATGCTATATTGTAACAGAAAGCTGGGTCAGACCAGTTTGTTTTGGTTGGTTCTTTACAGAAGTAGATTTGCTGATGTGGGCCATCTGTCTTTCTGATATTTATAACTAATTCGCAGTTTGTTTTTGGAGTCTGAGTTAAGCTGACAGGTCTCCAATTCCCTATGTGGTTATCATCCCCTTTCCTTTTTATGGTGGTTGGGGGTTCTGTGCTTGCTTTTAGGCAGTGCTTCAGGTCTTCCTGTGAGTTCAAGTTGTCATCTATTAGTGTGTAGTTGGTTTTAGTCTGTTGGTTGGGTTTTTTTTTTAATGGTAAAAACTTTTTAGTAAGATTTTGTCTGCTTAAGTTGACTTTCCTACATGAATCCCTTCTTTAAACGTATTTCTCTGGTCAGCACTGTAGTCAGTTGATGTCCCACCTTTGTTTTACCATAAAATCGTTTTTCTCTGTATTTTTATTCCGCCTCTAGCACTTTTCTGCACATTTTTGGCCTCCTATGAAGCCTTACTGACCTGTGTGGAGCTGCTTAAAATCTGTCTTTTTTTCTTTGAGATTCACTGGCCCTAATCTGCTGTACTTATTCTTTCCTTATATTTGAATAGTTGATGTTATCATTTTGTCATCACCATTACCTAATCCATCTTCCACCTTCAGATTTCCAAACAGTTTCTCCCTTTTAGCCAAACCAGCTCCATCTTCTGAAGTGAACCATCTCCAGGTTGTTGGAAGATGTATCCAGTCATGCCAGTTAATTTTTTGGATAAGCTCAGCTCTTGGAGCAGGTGTATACTGAAAGATGGAAAATACTGGACATTATTTTCCTGTTGGATATTACTGGAAAGCAGTTACTGAAAGACTTTGGTAACCAGAGTTGTCGGTGTGACTCCTTGCAGGAACACCAACTTCACATAAAAGCTGACAGCATTAGCAAATGCCACTGTAGTTACAGAAAAGGGGTAGTTTTGTTCAGTGTAGACTTTAAAGACAGCTCCTGATTTTATCATCCAGCAAGTATTCAGAAATCAAAATGCCAGCATGTCACAGTGCTAATCTTGTTTTCTCTGAGTCAAGCAGTTGGCATGGTATTTTATTCGTAGTCTTTTCCAGAATGTGTCCCCTGCTCACCACAGGCTGCATGAGTCAGGGCTGTGATTTGGAAAATCTTGATGTTTTTAAAGTGGAGTTAACTGAGTGTAACCGTAGCAGGAGTGTAAATAGGTGTCTTATTGGTGTTTCATGGCCGTTTTAGCAACAAGCCTATTTCCCTTTTATTCTGACCACAGATAGTAGGATGAGTCTGGACTCCCTAAAGAGTAAATAATTGTCGACCAAGCTGTAAAAATGCTGGAAATTCTGCCTTCTGGAGGTGCCAGGGTTGTTTACTTGTCCATCATTTGCTCATCAGAAACTTGAGAAAAGGGATCCTGCTGGTACCATTCCTCCTTGTCTTTGGTTTGGATATGAACTGAGAGCTCCTCAGAGATTGGAGGGTGCCGAATGGGTTTTTGCTAAAGAGGGAGATATTGTATATGAGTTGTTACATGGTCGTGTTTTGCTGACCGTTACTAACAGCGTCTGGACGAGTAGTGTCTTCCTAAAGAATGCTCAGTCTTTGGTGCCTGACCCTGCACCTGGGGGTGGTACCTTAGGCAAACATCAGTTAGTGAGTCTAACCGGCTTACACCTGATTTTCTTCTCAGACATACGGAATTAACCAAAGATAATAAGATCCTTGCCTGGCTGGTATCTTGTCACAACTGCCTTGTCATTTGCTGGTGTTGAAAGAAGAAAGAGTTGAGATTGACTTTCCTTCTTCTGTTCTCCTGGTTACACCTCCATCTTCATCCTCAGTTATGACAACGGTGTGCTGTAGAGACTTAAGTCTTTTTTTGCTTTCTGAAAGTTGCCCCATGCTTAAAAGAAGGAGGGAGGGCTGGGGTCCTTGCTTTCTGCTTGTGATTCAGCCACTGCTTCCTATTAACTTTGGCAGGACATTGAATCTGTCCTTCTCTCCCTTTCTGTGAAAGTAAATATTTTCTTCTCTAGCTTTGGTAAAGTCAAAGATGAGACTCCCATTGCTTTCAGTGACAACCCCTGTGCTTATGTGTGCAGGAAGGCATAGCAAAGCTCACTAAAAGTACAAGGTGCTTTTAGTCCTGATGGCATTTTTCTTCTCCTTATCTTTCCCCTGTGTAGCAATGAGTATCTTACATAGCTTTGTCAGGCTGTGAGTTTTGTTAACAACATTTTGGCAGAAGTTAATTCTGCAGGTAGGGTTCATGCTGATTGAAGGTGATAGGCTGGAAGATGGTCCATTCGTTGGCTGTTGACTTGAAGCTGGGTAGGGAAATTAGTGCTTCTTTCTTCTTGGGCAATTCAATGCAATTTGTAAATGCCAACAATTTGCAGGTTATAAGTGCTTCTCCCTTGCCTAGCCATTCACAGGATTTGCAAAGCAGTAATTAGTCCTTGTTTATGCCATTGTGATGATATTATACCCATCCTAAGATATGGTTAGTAACTCAAGCACAAGGCAGTTAGGGACACACCCAGGGTCCTGCAGTAAAACAGCTGTAGCACTAGAGAATTCTCCTCTGTGACTGCTCAAAAACACTTCCCTGTTGCAGATTTTCTGTGGTACATGATACCATGTTATCTGATACTGAATTAATCAGTCCCATCAGTCTGGTCTGCAGCTTGTAAGCACATCATTTGTTACTGTGCAGTGTATCTGTGGGATTCTTGGCAACAAGAAAGCTTCTGGCAAATTAGGTTGTATTATTTATGTTGTTTGTTTGCTAACTCCTTGTACTTAGGGCTGTTGCTGTGTCTTTTCTAATTTTTGGCAAATCATCCCCAGTGAATCTAGATACATGAAAGGTCTTCTGCCTTCAGATCATCTTCTTTCTGTAAAGAAGGAAAGGATTTAATTGTTTCTATGAAACTCAGGTCATAACAGACACTATAGTGTAGCCTGTGCTTGAGAGGATTCAGCTTTTCCATGGATATTCACTTTATACAAAACCAGGTATTCTGAAGGCCTGAGGTCTTTGGTAAGACATGGCCTAATGCAAATCAAGGGATGTAAGCTATAACAGCAAGAGAGGTTTTAGTCCCTGGAAAAGAGCATTTGGTCTAACTTTGCACATGTTACTAAACGTGGAGAAGGAAGGCATTTTCTTATTAACATGTTGCAATTAATGAGTCTTTAATTAATATAATAAAATTAAAACTTTTCCTTTTAACAGCTACCACTAACTGAGAGCTTTTGTTTTGTTTCAGATTGTGGAAACCTGAAATAAAATACCCTGTGACTGACAAGGTGACAACACCACCACAAGGTGAGTCTTCTGTTTTTGTTGGTCTCATATCAGTCATTCCAGGGCTCTGGAAACGCTGTGTATCTTGACTTTACTGGGATGGATTGCCTAATGAATCTCTGGGGCTTGTTCAAACAAACCTGTGCCTGCATGTACATGAGTTATGCATTGTAATGGTGTTTTAAACAAAGAAAATATGTCCATTTTCTGTGCTGCATGGTGAAGGTGTTTATGGCACAGAGGTGGAAAGAAGTGAAAGTAAAAACACACTGGAGTTTTTGCCAATTTTTTTGTGTAGACTTCTTTTCTGTAGGAAATGTCCTCTTGTCACTGCAAGTTGAGCTGTCCAAAAGCTGCTGCTGCTGCTGCTGAGCACAAGCACTGCAAGTTGAATCTGTGACGTGGCATATTTTCTTTTCACACTTCAAATTTAGAGTTCACAGTTAGCAAAAAAGGTTCCTTGCAACATGTGCTGATTACTTGTGTGTTAGTTCACCACACGCTCACCTTGCCTGAGCATTCGTTGCTCTGTTTTGTTGAAATGTTTTATTGAGGTTGTTTATGGGGTATGCAAATTTGCAACACAGCCCAGATGCCAAGAGATGCTGATCCCAGGATTTCCCAGTTGCACCCCTGGTATTATCTGTTCAGAGGGGAGTTTGTGTAATGGGTGAAGACAGCTTTTAGTTATTTGAACAGCTTAAGTGAAAAACAGCACAAAGAGAGCTGGTAAATACCATTTTCACCTTATCCATTGGTTATTGGAAGAAGAATTACTTGGTCATTCCTCTTCCAAAAAGAGTTAAGTTTTCAAGCACCAGGTTTATCTGGTGACACTGCAGAATCATGATGAGGTTGGATTTTGTTCTTGGGTTTGGTTTTTTTCCTTTTTTGTAGGTGGTTCTTGTCTGTCTTCTTTATAGGGTGGAGAAAGTGAAAACAGAGACGTGTCACTTGTATCTGTGTGCTGGGGGTGGTTTCTGGTCACAAGATTGCTGCTCTTATTGCAGCCTCACATTTCTCTCTTGAAGGTCACAGATTTTTCCTTTGTGTGAAGGCATGAGTCTTTGCGGAGTGTGTGTCCACAGCCAGAGAGTGAGTGGCAGTATTTCAGTGCAGCAATCTCTCTGCTGAGTATTTCAGGGTGTGTTTCTTGTCACCAGCTCTGAAATACTGCAGCACAATAGCTGTGACGGGCTGCAGTGCAGATGTACCACTTGTATGTCTCAAGATGTTTTAAAAAATGGCCGTGCAAGGCTCCTCTCTTGCAGTGAGAGAATCAGGTGAGATGTGAGAATTTATCAGCAGGGCTCCTGTTGTCATTGTTCTTGAGTGGAAACTGCCAGGGACCCTGCTCATGGCATCAATCCTTATCTAGGTGAAGTCTAGCTTTGATTTTAGTGAGTACATGAGGTTTCTTTTGTCTGCTCCTTGTCACCCTCTGCATGTCATTGAACTTGAATCATTAGGCAAAAAGTTAAATGGTCACAGGGAGATAGGTCTTTCAAAGCTGCTGTAAGGCCAAATCCAAAATCTTTAATAGAAAGGAGCCGTTGAGGATCTGATCTAAAAGTGTACACAAAGGTGTTTGGTGGGTGCTCTTTGCAAAGAGCAGCAGGGAAGCTGAGGAGAGTTCATTCTGTATTTCACTTCACTGGTGCTGGTCTGCATTTCAGTAGTCTTTGTGGTAGGGTTTGAGTGTGCTCTCTGTTCTTACTGAAGACTTATCACACTTGATGCATGTAACCAGGAAATTCAGAGCAGGCTGGTGAACTTCAGCTGAAAGGGGTAGGTAAACTCCTGTCTGCTTATAGAATTGAGTAGTAGTGCAATTCTTCCAGTGCCTAGAATATTGGTACTTTCAGCTGCATTTGAGCTGCTCACAGTTTATCAATAGAAGCTGTGTTCTTGCATAAATGGGGAGCAAAAAACCTTCTTGTAATTAAATAATCAGCTGTCTAAATCTCATTTTATTAAGCTGAACACACAGTACAGACTAGGGGAGCAGTCCTGCACCAAGGCTGTTTAAACACATCAAACTTTTTCAATTTTATTAGGTTTTGTTCTTCTCTTTCTGTCTTCTCCAGACAGAAATCTAAGGTACATGCAGATCATGCTTAGTTCTCTTTTTTTTTATCTTGATAGTCTTCCTTATATCTCTCTCTTAGGCTTGTACACAACCCATATAATGGCACGGAGAAGCTTCTTCACCTGTTTTTTGGTCTCACTCTGTTGCATCACTTTCTGAACTGCCCCAAAGCACCTTTTTTGCTCATCAGGCAGCAGTGTATTTTGCACAAAGGAATGAAAGCAAGGCTGTTTGTCTCAGGCTTGTCTCTGCAAGCTCAGGCATGTATTGAACATAAATATTACCTAATTTTTCACGCTTGAAGGGCAGTAAAACCCCAGTCCTCAAAAGAAAATATTAAATGTAAGCAGAACTGTCATATTTTACTGAGAACCTGGAAAAAAAAAAAAAGGCAACAAAAAGATGGTTTTATTTCTTATCAGAATATTTCACAGGAACAACCTAGGTGTATGTAATGGTACCAAAGCCTGCACTTATTCATGGTGAATTTCTCTGTGGTGTGAACAAAAAACAGAAGAGAATTTTATGAAAAGCCTGAAGACCTGCATTGCCTAGCCTAACATTAGGCCCTTGTATGTCATTAGTGCTTGCAAGATATGTGCTTACCCTGCTCACCTGCTGCAGAGAGCAGAGGCTGTAGATGAGCATCTCAGGAAGCTGGGGAGGTCACATGTGATTGAGCCATTTTCTGATGAAAATGAACTTCTCTCTTTCCACCGAATCTAGAAGAAGAATTTAGAATATGTGGAACGAAAGAAGTGAGTGAGCTGGTGTTCTTAGAAGCCCTATAAACAGACAGAGCAAACTGAACATTTGCCTTTGTGTTGTTTTTAAAAGATACAAGAACTGGCATCACCATTTACACTGTGGAGTCTTTTGTACTTCTGTCTTTAAATTGCTGCTGTTCTGGGCTGTTTCTCTTGTACAAGTGATCTGCAGTAGCCCTGCAAATAAAAAATTGTAATAAGGCACCTGATCTCTTGGAGAAATCTAAGTTTCATTCTGTCAGCGTATACTGGTTCTCTAGTTCCCAGTGTAAGATTATGCACCTCAAGTTGTTTTGCAGAGCTGCTCATCTGTGCACACCATTACCATTCTCTCCTATTCTACTGCTAGGAACAGGAAGTGTAAAGGGATTCAGCAGTTCAAATTGCTGCCACAGAAGAGGTTTCTGAGGAAGGCAATGTCACGTGTGGTACAGAGGAGTGAGAACAGTCCGCATGGTCAAATAGCTGGGTGTTATCCTTGGGCACTACTTCTTTCTCTGTGACAGGTTTTCTCTATGATATTCTCCTTGTGCTAAAATTAAAAAAGAAAAAAAGAAAAGAGAAAGCCAGACCTACCTGTTGAAGGCATTGACATTACATCCAACATCCTTTGGAGAGACTCTCTTTGAGAGAGAATCATGTGAGGCAAAAGCTATTTAGACTTAGCCTTCAGTATTTATGTTGAAGTTGTAAGCAACTTGAGCTTGCCCCAAAAAGATGTACCAGCATTCCAATTGATTGGAAGTGCTCCTTGTCTTCTTATTCCAAATTCTGCTCTTGTAAGAAGGAGCCCTGCAGTGAGGTGTGGGGCAGAGGGGGAGAGAGTTCTCCATCAGAGTTCTCCTGTGTGTTTGCCCCCAGCAGCGCTTGGCTGGGATGTGCAGTACACTGTCTTGCACTCTCAGTGGGCAGTCCTGTTAGCCCTGGGCAGTGGGAGAGCTGTGGTCCATCCACTATGCTGCTGAGTTAGAAAAACACATGACCTGGGCTGCATCCAGCAGTCCAGGACAGAGGCCATCAAACTCTGACATCAACCACAGCCCCAGCTTCGGGGGCCTTGCAGAACTGTGTGATGCTCCCTGTGCTTGTAGGTGGAAAAGCAGAAAAAATGTTGGTGTGTTGTCTTCTTCCCCAGAAACTTGTGGGTGGGGACCAGAGGAGTCCTAACTCCTGTATCAGGGAGGAGGAAAAGTGAGAGATGCTGAATGAAGGTGGTGGCTGTAGAATTTTTGCAGACAAACCAATTTAGTAGCCATATGACTGAACCGGATGTGCTTGTAGTATGAAGTCTAATAGACCAGATTTCTTGTAGGAGAAGGGAATACAGCTGACCTTGTCCTTGATAGGTAATAGGTGTGTTAATTACCCAATACAGCCTCACCCCTTGATGAGTCACAGCTGTATCCAGTAAAGGTAAGTGTGATAGAAGGGAGTGGGTGAGCAAGTGAGGGGAGGATCAGGAGGGAGGAAGAACATGAAGAAGCAGGTTCCTGGGCAGACAGAATCCCTGCAGTGAGGTCAGTCTGGGTGTGCAGTCAGAGCTGTTGTTGGAACCTGCAGTCACAGTCTGGCTGGGTAAAAGCTGCACTCAGAGCCTGCAAACTGATCCCTGCAGTCAGAGGCTGCAAGGGAAACCTCCAGCAGGAGCTGCTGCAGGCAGGGTCAGTGAATGGTTGGGGTCAGCATGGCTGAGCTGTGAAGAGGAATAAACCAGGGCCCTTTTCATGCTGTGACAAACAAGGAGTCTGTGTCTGGGCTCATTTCTACCCTCTCACAAGAGGGCTGCTTCAGCAATTTCTCATTGGCATGGCTGTACTGAGGTCATTAGAAGTATGGTGTTACTGCACAGCAGCAGGACTGGGTTGTGGGTTTAGTTTTCTTTCAGGTACATTTGGGTTACATGTCCAAACTCCACTTGCTGAAATAATCCAAAGCCTGAGATTATGAATGTGCAGGTATTTGTGAACTTTTAAGAACTTTTCTTTATTTTTTGTTCTCTGAGATTACTTATGATATATAATGATACAATTTTCTGAGTAATAACAAATGCCTGGCTTACCAATCTACCACGCACCAGATGTGAAACCCAGAGGCTAGCAATGTATTTATTGAGGGAGTGTCTGAGGAAGCTGTTCTTATTGATGCCAGCAGCTCCTGAGTGCTAGTTAGTTAACCAAGTAAATGTTTGTGAGTTGTTTTTTAATGGCTAATTCCATTGCCAGCAGTGTCTTCAGGAAAAAAAAATTAAAAAATGGAAGAAACAGGTGGTGCACAAGTTATTTTTTAAAAGGAAACAGCATATTGTGGATCTCTAAGCATCTGCTTCTACTTAATGCTTAGTCTTCAGACACTCTGAGATGCCCTTCATTTATGTGGAATAAATTGCTATACCAGCTAGTAGGTCCTTACAATACTTTTAAACCTTATTTTATTCAGTGAGGCAAAACCACATTTCTTACTACCTCCTGCCTATCATACCAGGAGAAGGCAACAGGATAAACAGTTTTGATTAAATCCTTCTCCAGAGCAGAAAGTAGGAGTTTTACTTTTGCCTTCAGTGGGAGTAGGAGCCAGACCTTTTTTGTGATGTGCAGCAGTGACATCTTCTGAAACAGTCTTGAAGAAATGTTATGCCCTTTAATTCTAACCTGAGAGGTTTAAATTAAGCAAGACAGGTCTCTTTGGAGATAAAAAGCATCTTTCATGAGATTATTTGATACAGCAGGAAAAATAGATAAGTTTGCAGGTGAACGGCGAAGACCTGGATAAAAGTTTCTATTCCTGAAAGATTTTTCAGTGTGTGTTTTTTCTCCCTGTCTCCCAGGTATAAGAGATACCATCTTTATCTACAAGATTTGCTTCACTTACAGCCTTTGAAAAGAGTGGCTATAATGCCTTTACATCTTCAGTGTCTTTTATTATTGGAGGGGAAAGAGCATTTCTCTATGTGTAGCACTCAGAGGTAGAAGCTTTTCTGTTGCTTAGAGCCCCAACTTATATCCTGTTCATAGATTTTTATTTCCATTTCTAATGCCTTCACAGGTTTCTGGACATATTAGCACTTAACGGTTGATATGCCAAAAGTCTCTGTTCTGTAAGGTCACTCACAGGTGTGGTGGTGATTGGTGTTTGGGTTGGTGTGTTGTGTGGTGGTTGTTTTTGGTTTTTGTTTTGGTTTTATTTGTTTGTTTGTTTGGCTGTTGTTGTTTTTGTTGGGTTGTTTTTTGTTTTTTTTTTCCCCTTCCCTACTGGTACCAGTAATAACAGAACCAGGGTAAAAGCTATTTAATCTGATAGGGCTATATGAAGTGTCTCACTGCAGCTCTTCCTAAAGGCAATGTCAGATTTTCTAGTGTGGCCAGGTCTGTAAGAGAAAAGGGTTGACATCTTGAGGAAAAAGAGATTACAGTCATAGGAAGAATCAGTTATTTTTCTTCCACTCCTTAAATGCTGCAGGCGTAAACATGCCTCATCATCTAAAGGTAATACAGTTTTTCCTTTTGTGTTGCTTCTCACCTTGGAAGCATATGGTATTAATGGGAAGCCATTCACCAAATTCTTGATTTTCATGCTTTGAAAAATGAACTGTAGTATTCACTTCATTTGTCTGAGCAGTGTACCAAGCCAAGAGTTGCTATCTTTAAAATTTTCATGTGAAACCCAACTGATTTTGCTTTGAACTGATTTTCCTTTTTACAATTATAGTATAGTGTGTGTATCTATATGTTAAAATATATAAAAATAATATATTATTTGGTTATTTTGTTCTATGAATGAAAAAGTAACACTTTTAAGAATACACAGATAATGCATCCTGTATTACATCTCTGGATATTTTTGTGTAGCTGAAATAACTTTGTCAAGTTTGTAATTCCTAGGCTGTTAAAACTAGTGTCTCAAATCCTGATAAAATCAAGTCGACTCTACACTTCTAGGGAACTGGATAATGTTTTGTTTCTGATCAAAAAAGGGAAAAATGCTGCTTTAAACATCCATGTCTGCGTTGTCCATATTTACTCACTGCTGGCACACAGGGTGATGCTTTGCTTGTTTCTCCATCATACAGATTTGTAATCCAAATGCTTCAAAATGTGGTTCTTTACATTGCCAGACATTGACATAAATGCACTTTCTCACTTTATTGTTGTGGTTGCTTTTACCCATCATCTAAATCAATCCTTAATTTTTTAAGTGCATTCCTAGGAGACATTCAGTTGTGGTATGGAACTGTAGGCAAGAATTCAAATGATTCATGTGCTTTTGACAGAGCTGTCTCACTCAGACTGCTCTTTCTAAATATTTGAATCAGAATCTCAGAGGTAGGGGAATTTAATGCATCACAATGGTGCTGCATTAGAAATCCAGAGTTTTACAAGCTTCTGTTAACTATTTTTTTCCTTGAGATACCTGCTGAACTAAATAATGATCTTTCTATAGAAAAGATTGTGGAAATATGTGTGTTGGGGTTAGGAGCCAGGTGGGTGGTGAGGCTCTGTGTAGTTGAATGTTTACATTTGAGAAAGGCTTTTGGGCCTGGTTAGGAAAGTCACCAGTCAGGGAATAGTGCCTGCACAAAAATTCTTGCTATGGAGCTGGGATGGGAGGTGAATGTAAAGGTGTAGGAGTCACAAATGAGTTTGAACTCATCCCAGATTGTGGGTAGAGGAAAGCCCCTGTTCTCCAGCAGTGTACAGTGTACAGCTCCGTGTCCTTGCTTGCCTTGTGATGGAGAGGCCAAGTGTAGAAGCCAGAAAAATGCCACGTTACTCTTTCGTACAGGTATTTTGTTCCAGTGTTGGAGCAGTGAAGAAGGAGCATTCTTGGACATCCAGTCCTGAAATACAAAGTGTCTCCATTAGGAGACTCCACTGGTGTTTGCAGTTTGCATCTGAGGAAATGAGGAACGTGAAGATATTAGTGTTATCTGCAGGCAATAAGTAGGCGAGTCTGTGACCCAGCTGGGATCAGATTCCAATCTCCTGAGCCTCATGCAGTGCTTTGTTGTTTCAAGTGGCTTTTCCTGCTGTACATCTTAATTAGCAGCTTATCCTGATCTAACAACTGAGAAGTAGCTTCATAGTGCAAACAATAACAGTATGGGCCGATATGTGTATACAATTGTATTTTGTTTCTAATTAGAGCAGGGGTTCATGCCTTGGAGACACTTTACAATGTGCTCAGAAGGAGAAAATGTGGACTCCAACCCATCAAATAAGAAACTCTTGCTTTGGATGAAAAGTTGATGCTTTTTTCAGGCAAATTCAAAGGCAAGTTTCGTATGTGGGCCTTGGGAGCTGAGCTAGAAAGCTTGGACTTTTGAATACAATTCTGACTGATTCTGCCAGTGTTTTGTATTGACAATTATGCATTTTCATAGTAATCAAGGGCTGAAGATAAATATTGCTGTACTCAAGCTCTTTGTGTCAGAATGCAATTGTGCATGCTGTATTTGTGCTTGAAGGCTTGAATCAACAGGGCCAGATACTTTTTAATCTCTGAAATTGCTTAGGTCCATTGATTTCAAAAGACTTGCACCTACATGCAGTTACAGCCAGCAAAACCAGGCTCTTGAGTCTCAGAAATACACCATGAAGATACTGAACAGCATCTGTAGCATAGCAACAGGAAAGTCTTTATGCCTTTCTCATTTACAACTGGTCTTGGACCCTGGAAGTAATAGAGAGCATGTGGTGGAGGATTTGCTTTCTTTTTGGTCAGGCTGGTCACATTGTTTGGGAGTGTAATGCTGACTATGTTTAAACCAGCCAGATATGGTAGTGGTGCAAGGACTCAGTTTTGAGGAACCTCATCTTTGGTTCAGTGCTAAGGTTTGGGAAGACCTCACACATCACCATGACTCCATGACTTTTTCTGCTTGCTTTCCCTGGCATTAACCTATCCCCTTGTGTTAGGTTTGGCCTTCCTGATTCTGTTAGAAATTATGCCAACAGGGTCTGGCATGTTTCTTCCCAGGCAATGCAGTTGCATGCTGTATGGGCTGCAGGAGGTCCAGGGTTCCATCTCATGCTATGCCCTTTCTGGGAATGAAAAAAAAAGTGCCTTTTGTGCACAGCAGAGAAGGAGGTGTTGGAACTGGGAGAATAGCTGGGGGCCATGAGCAGTGTCCCTTGGGATCAACATCTCTGCTTTTGATAATCAGCAGAGACCTGAGATGAGTGTGGCCCCTGCTGATGTGGCTGCTTTTTATCTGCTGTCAGGTGTCTCAGAGCCTTATGCAAATAAATCATTTAAGAAAACTGATTACGTAAATCAAGCCATTCTGGAAAGAATATCAGCAGATTCTGTACCAGCCAACCAGACACCTGAAAGATGTTCTGTATTTACACAAATGCAGCAAGTGTGTTTTCTCCAGTGTATTTTGTGTTTTTTACATGATTTGCCTTTAATTTCTCCAAGGGCAGAATGGGAAGTAGCATGAGTGTTGTAACTATGTCCTGTAGTTATACAACCAAACAAAACAGAAAAAAGCCTTCTGTGTGTCCTCTACATCTTGGGATTTATTAGGTGTCCATGTGCGGACAGAACAAGATGGGAAGTTGCTTTCAGTGCTCGTCTGTTACCATGTGAGATGGAAGAGGCAAGTCTCACAAAAGTACTGTAGTGCAAGAACTTGGCTTTTTTGTTTCTGCTCATCATGGGCAATTCCCTCCCTTTGTTTAAAGTGGTTTTGTGGTGTCTCAGTGTACAGACAAAGTGATTCTGTTTTTGTAAGTGCAGTACCGGGGAGAGCACCTTACATGTAAAAGGTATTTCAGAACAAAATCTAGAGCTGAGTTTGAAGTGTTTAGTTTGTTCCTACAGCATTGCTAATCATTAACTAAGAATAGAATAATTTGCAGTTCAGAGAAATGCTGTAATCTATTCATGCCTGTGAGAAAATTTTGCTTTCACTGTGTCTTTGGGGCAACCATTTGAAGGAAAGGAGGTTAGGAAAGTGCATTCTGCTGCACCTCAGCTGAAGCAGCTCTGTGTTTTCTTGGCTACTGTACTGATGCAAAATCCTTCATTCAGGAAGATGATAAAACCAAATGTGCAAACAGGAGTGTGCCAGTCATCGTACCCAGTTCTGTGCTTGGGCTTGATGGATGAACTCAAACTGCCTGAGTGCTTGTTGTGTTACTCCTGGCTGGAATAGCCAGAGAGCAGTTGGAAGAGAAATAGGAGATGCCCAGACCCAGCTCCCTACTGGTGGGAGGACATCACCCTGGCACCCCTAAAGTCAAAGTGTTCTGTATCATGTGGTTGCAATGAAAGCAGCAGGTGTAAACATGGCTGGGCCTTGCAGCCTGTCTGCTGAGGCAAGAAGATTGGTATTTATTCAGCTGAGCTGTACATGGAGAGGCTTCTGAGTTGGAGGAGACCTGTGGGTTTCATGGAGAATGTGCCATTTAGACCCTTCTGGTTACCTGGACAAGCAGTGTGGTAGGTAATTTCTTTGGAAGTAGGGTCAAAGTCTGGTAGTTTTTAGCTGGAAGTCAGGAGCAGGATTCCTTTATGCTGACTTCACCCAGCCTTCCTCTGTGAGTCCTCATGGCTGTGGAAGGACCTGCCTGGCACAGGGGGGCTGCTCTTGCGTGTGGAACCATTTCTTGTATTTCTCATTGAGGAGATGAGTTTTGAAGATGCAAGCACTCCTCTTTGGGAGCAGTATTCATAGGATGGATCATGGATGCTGGCTGTTGATGCAGTCTTTTTTAAACTAATCTCTTTAGGCAGCTAAGGAATGAGACTGAGGCTGAAGGTTACCCTGGTCTCCTCAAGGTTACAGAGTATATTTTCAGGAGAAGCAATCTGCGTCTCATCTTTAGAATTAGTGTCAATGCAGAAGAGAGTAGGCAAGCCTCAAACAACTTTATTGTGGTTATGAATCATGTGTCTGGGCACAGCAACTGTGATTTGTGCTTTCAGGGCATTTTTAAAGTGCATGACTTTGTGGATAAAACTTGCTCTTGCAAAGGAGGAAAAAAAAATAGAAGGACATTTAGATTAAGTGGAATGACTGAGACTTGGACCAGAAGTTTTAAAAAAAAACAGTGGGGTATTTTTCTCTATTAAACATTGGAGTCTCAGAGCAGGAAAGCCTAAGATTAACTTTACAGATCTGGAAATATTGCTGACCTGTCCACAAATCCTGTGGTTTCCCTGTTGCACAGAGCCTTTTGTTGCTGTAGCAAGGGATGGCATTTTGCAAAATCTTCTATCAGTGGGCAGCATGACCCAGCCCTGCAGCCAGGTCAGTGCAGGCTGAACCCTTGCTGTGAGGTTAAGGGGGTGCTCAGTGCCTTCTTCTCAGTCAGGGCAGAGTAGACACTGCCCTGACCCTATTAAACTGTGTCTGCCTTCATCAGGAATCAGTATTTGCTCCCTAATTAGCTGTATACAGCAGTTGGAAGTTGGAATTTAGGTACAAGTTCAGTAATGGCATGTGTGGAATCAGAAAGACAGAGAAATGGGATAAAAGTCTGAGATTTGTGTTTGCAGGTGCAGACATAGCGAAGGGGGATGTAAGCCCACAGGGTGTTCTTCATACTTTCACAAGGGCAGCAGATCACAGAAGGCTGTTATCTACCCCGTGAGTCTGGAAATAGACTCTTTGGAGCAGGGAAAAGCAAAAATGGTGCTGTGTTAATGAAAGAGTTTGGAAATGAAATGATGCTGTGTTAATGAAAGACTTGGTTTGGTCGCATTGCTCTGGGTCTGTTTTCCAGGCAGATTGAACAAAATATTTAACTGTGAAATCCTGAGAAACAGCCTGTAAAAATGTCAGTGCTTACATTTCTAGAAAGGCTGTTTTCTTCAGCTCTGGTTGATTTCTTCTGCAATGCTGCTTAGTTTTGAAGGCTTGTGTGTATTTGGTGATCTCAATAGGTATGCCAGTAGGTTCTTTGCATGGGAGCTGTCACATTCTCACCTTGACTTAATGCTGTCTTTAATTCTCCTGTTTAAATCTTGCCCTCCTCTGGAGATGTCTTCTGATTTCCCCTTGATTAACAAATATTGCTGCAGACCCTCTTCTCCACCAGTGAGGAGTGGACTGGGGTGTATTGGTGAGTTGTTGGGGAATGGGCACTGCTCTTTCCCCCATACTCATATTTCAGAGACACACAGCCTGTGCATTTTATGGGGCATTGTGACTCTCCACAGAGCTCCTGTGATTGTGTAATGTGGTTGTGCTGCGTTGTGCTAGGTCATGCTTTTAAACCACAGAATTACTGAGTGCTGATTGCAAATTGAAAAGGAAAGGCTGCTTGGATTATCAGCAGGAAACCAGTAGAAGACATGACCTTTCTTCTACTCCTCAGGGCAAAGCAGAGATCCTTGTAGTGTTCTGCTTTAAAACAAATTGGTAAATAGCAGGGATGTTTTGATCTATAACAGATTAGCTGCTGAGGTTGTTGTAGGCTTCCTAGGTGCTGAAGGAGGTGGAGTGGAAAAGATGTTTCATAAATATAAGAACATGGAAAGAAGAGTCATGTAGAGATGTAGAAATAGCTTATTCAGGCAGGAATAACAAAATCTAGGAAAGTTAGGCCAAATGAAGCGGTGCAGATGAAAATATTGCCTGAGTGCAGAGAACAGGCTGTGACTATTTACCATGATGAGGTTAGATCGGGGATGGTGTGAGCTGCAGGGAGTGCAGCAGCTAGGAAATAAAAATGGCCAAAAGGTCAGTGCTCAGAGCCAGGTAAATGAGCCATGCCACAGGGCAGGGACAGTGCCCGAGCTCCCTGGAGAATGTGATTCCAGAGGTGATATATTCTGGTGTTGTCCTTGACAAGGAGAACAGGGCTGACAATGACTGGCTGTGCCTTGTGTGGTAGTTTAGATTGACAGGAGTTTGGTGTGATGAAGTTAGTACACTATGGTCTGCCCATAAATGATACCTTGAGAGGCTACCTAGAGCAGAGGCTGGACAGTGTTAAAGGAATAAAGTAGATATTTATTAAAAAGGCCTTCACAGGATACACCTTGGGCAGTACAAGAGCCTGGCTGAGGCTACGCCCAAGATGGACAATGGGTCACACGTTTTCACACTTTTATAAGTTTTGGTCCATTTACATGTTGGGGTTAATTGTACAATTACAGCTTGAGGTTACAAAGTTCCATCCTCCCAGTTTGCTCTCCTCAATTTGCTGTTGTTTATACTTTTTGGGCCTGAAGCTGCAATGGTATCCTTGGTTCTTGGGCTGAATATGGATTGTTTTGTCTAACTAAACTGTGAGGAGAACTTGCTAACACTTGATATCAAGTTCAGAGTTATATCTTAATGCAGTACAGAATCTGAAAAGTACGAAAGCTAAAACTTAAGGTATCATAAAGAGTTGGTGAAAAACATCAGGGTTCTGTCATGACCATCTTTTTTATTACAGTTTTCCTATTTTGCAGTACTCTGAAGCTGTGGATGATACAGGAGACAACTTGTTTCCCCGGGTGAGGGAGAGTTTAGCAAATACAAGCCTTGTGGGAATCTAGAGGAGCCCCTGACCTGCCTCTTGATGAGCAGGGTGTAAAATTGTTTAAGACTCTTCAGTGTAGAGTTCAGCTCCACATTTTGTAAGAGCATGTCTTCATGTAGTGTGAACAGTGTTGCTTTCAAGTATTAAATGCTGCAGGTGAATAAAGGAAGAGACAATGTCTTAAACATCTTGAACTTTAATTTGTCTTTTAGCAAACATAACTTCCAGATCCCCTTTTCTGTTTGCTGGCTGTTGAAGGATGGATTTCTGTTATCAAACATGAGTATGACCTGAATATTTTTCCTGAGCTTTCAATATTTCAATTTCATGGCAAGTACTTGGGAAATACACAGTTCTACATGTTACAGGATACTTCTTTGAAACGTTTTTTTCTTTTAAAATAACAAATGGAACAAGATACTTGTAGAGTGCTATAGGAGCAGTTGTTGCATGATTGTATTATGAAGGGTCTAAACCAGGCATAAAAATTACTTTAAAGCCTAACTTCTGAATTACTGTGATTTTTGACTATTACATAATTCTGGGAGTGAGCACGAGAGGATGACAACACTGCCACATACCTCTACATTCAGGTAGGGAGTCTGAACTCACCTACACTTCCTAGACCAGATGTCTGATGTGTTACATATTTAAATTTGCAGTTTCATATAACTTCTTCCCCAGATCAGTCCTTGCTTGTGGTCTAGATTTTGGCTTTCACACCCCTGTCTTCAGCCCAGCAAACTTCTGTAATTTAGCACTGCTGCAGGTCCCTCACTGTTGTGCTGGCTGCATGAGAGCCAAACTCTGCTGCAGCGTCGCATTTGCAGGACAGCAGTGGGAGTGTTAGGGGGAGAAGGTGCTAGTTAGTATGTGTGTGGAGCAGAATGTGGTCCTTAACAAGCACAGAAAAAAGGTGCTGGGGATGGGGGAGTTGCTCAGTTCCTAGAAAAGCTGGTGAATGGCTTTTCCAGGAATGACAGTTTAGAGCCACATAATGGAAACAGCAGAACCAGCCTGAAAAATTGGCTCAGTGAGGTCACAGAAGCTCAGCAAGGGGTAGAAAAAAGCCCTAGGTTTTCTTGTTCTTTGTTAGTGTGGTATTAGAATCGATTCTAAGTTTGCTGTGCATGTCTGTGTGTATCTGTGGCCATGACTTTGAACACTGTGATGCAGAGCACAGTGTAATATCTCTGTGAATCTTGGTCCCATGGCCAGCAGAAAGGGTGAGTGGGTTTCAGGCAGGCTGTGCTCCAAGCCCAGTTCTTCTATTGATTTCCTAGGTGACTTCAAGTAATGTAACAATATATTTAGCATGCAGCAGAGCCATGCAACAAGTCTGCTGTTCTTAAATGTGCACTAGTAGTGTTGCTATTAGAAAACTGGTTTCATAAACAAAAGCAAGCTTTCAGAGAAGAGTTGGCATAATTTGAGAGAAGCCTACGGTTTATTGCATGCAGAGCACTGAGGAGTAACTAGTAAAATCTGCTTGAAGTCCTAGCCAGATGATACAGCCAAATTGTCATTATCATTGCACATCACAAAAGCTGTTTGAGAGGAGATTTAGCTGTTTGTTCATTCATGGCTTAGACCAACAACAACACCCTGCAAGAGCAGCCACGTTTGTGCAAACATTTCCTCATTCTGTGACGAAAGCACTCATATTGGCAGGTTAGGAAATTTTTGTATTAAAAGGCTTTGCCTGTAGCTGTGGACCTGGTTAAGTAATATGCTATTAAGCTCAATTAGAGTGGTACAGTGAAAATAGATGTAATACTTCTGCAAGGAAAGAGCATGTAAAGACCTGAATGAATGAGGTGTTAGGAATAATGCTCCCTTATATGAGTAGAGCCATTGAAGTCAGGGGCTCTGCAGCTCTGTTTCATGGTGTTTCTGTTACTGTTTTGTTGACTTTGTTTTGATGCCTGATGTTGACTGAAACATTTTAATGTTTTTATTTTAAAACTCAGTTAACTGAAACTGGCTAATGCAAACGTGAACAAAGTGGACCAAAGCATCTTCTGGAATCTTTTATGCTTTGCTGGTATGGACTAGAAAGAGACAGCCTCTCTGTTCCCTTTCTTCCCAGCCGTATAGAATTGCAGGTTATGTTATCCTGTGATAATATGCCTTTTGGAGTGAGTGTAAAACCATCCCGTCCCTGCCTGATCCATGTAATACGTGGGAAAAAATTTTCTATCTAGTAAAACTGATGAGGACAATTTCCTGTAAGCCAGTTCTTGTAGTCTCTGGTCTCCAGCCAGATCTATTTTTACTGCCTT
>VWYO01001192.1:119307-163901 GCA_013400275.1 Rhadina sibilatrix
ATTTTTTTTTTTTTTTTTTTTTTCCCTCACCCCTAGTTTATTTTTTTTAGGAAGAAAAAAGTGCCTGTTTGGCAGGGTTACTATCATGACTCTTCCATGCAGACAGGCTATGGTTCCAAAAGGCACCAACAAAGCCCTGAAGGTAACGTGAATTCTGATGACTTTGAGTTAAAGCTTTTGAGCCACATCTAAAGTCAGCATCAGTGCATGAGAGCAGAAGAGGGTGAACATTGGCCTGTGCCTGGTTATCACTGTTGAGCTAAAGCCAGGTCCAAGTAATTTGGTATTTCTGTAGCCAGAAGCATTTTGTTCCTGACACTGCTAACACTTAGGTTGATGTCACATAAGGATTTAGGAGTAAGTGGTTGCAGTAGCAGGCCTGATAATTCACCTGCCTAGTAAATGAAGCCGAGGAGACTGACACTGAGAGTGCAGGAGGAGTCCAGCACTGTCCAGCCTGGTGGTAGTGAAGGAGGTCTGAATGTATGGAGAGAGTGAACAAATTAAATGCGATCCAAGTTAAAGCACAGGAGGGTAGAGATGTGAGAGGGGAGTAATTTAGAACAGTAATTTTCCACTAATTGAAATGGAAATCTTGGCTGCAACTACAGAAATGTCGTGCTGCAAGTCATTTGTGTATTTAAAATCAGTCTCAGTCTGTTTGAACTTTTTTCCCAAGACTTAGGAATCTGTGAATCTTTCACAAAATAGTTAACATCAAGCAGGAGAGCGAGTTGGAAATACGAGTTTATGGTGATAGAAATTGGGCTTGAAAGGCATTCTGATAGCCAGGTTGTTGGAGTGCCAAAGGAGAAAGGCTGGGCAGTGTTGTGATACCTACTGTTTTACAGATGATAGTGTCAGCTTTGGACGACACTATACAGTCATCCTTTTTCTCCCTCAACTCATTTGCTTTTTCCTCCTCAACTTTGTAAGTCTCATTTCTGGACTAGACCAAGAAAGCTGCACATTCTTCAAGCAAAAAGCCACAAACTTGAAATGCACACATGGGGCAAAAGGTGGGTTTCTTAATAAAAGAACAGTGAATGTGTGTCTTGGTGCTCGCTGAAAGATGCCCTGGTTGGTACCCACAGTAAGGTGATTAGATATTTAATTAGGAAGATAAGTATACCCACTTTCCCATAGGTAGTAACAGTGGCGAAAAGACATGGAGAGCTTAGTCTCAGGAGTCATTTGGAATCTGAAACACAGTTTGTACAAGTCAGATCCAGCAATAGTTGGATTCTCCTCCCATTACATTTCTGTATTGAATGGGTTTTGGTTATGATTTAAATGCTAACCTGGCTACTCTAGGATGAGCACATCTGGTCCTCTGATCTTGGAAATGGGAAGTATTTGAAAAATTGCCTTTAGGTTTTTCCTGTGGTTTCTAGATACTGATCCTTAGATCAGTCACTGTGACACTTGTTAGTTTTCAGTGAACAAATGCTTTCGTGTATTTTTAAGGAATAGATTATATTCAGAAAAGCATGTGCTGGAATGGCCTTTTTGTAAAACAAGATGTTGGCAAATTTTTTGTGCTACAATGACAACAAATCATCAATGACAGATTTGAGAGGAGGTGTGACTTCTGCCCTCTTGACAAGGTGCCACTATTGCTTTGAAACATGGCTGGGGAGTGGGAAGCGTGTTTCTGGTCTTCATTGGGCACTGCTGAAGCCTTCACAGCAATAGCATTGGACTGACAGTCTGTTGCAGGAAATAATCTGGTTATTACATGTTATTCCTGACAGTTGCAGCATTACTTCAACTAAATAGTGTTGGGTAGACTGGCAATGATGTTTGCTGTGATTCATCCTCACTAATGAACCCATTTGATAGAGAAACAATAGTTATTAGTGAGGTGACATTTCTGTTCTGAATCACTATGCCTTTTTTACCTTTACTATCTTCCATGAACTATTTTGCAAGCTACCATTTGGCTGAAGGGCCTCATTCTCTTCATTCTGGAAACAAATATGTTGGTGTGATTGGAAAATACCTGTAATAACAGAAAGGGCTCTTTGTTATTTTTGCACTCCAAAGGTGTTTGCTTCTGTTGTGTTTTTATTCTGTTTTCATTTCACATTTAAATAATCATAAATGACTGGAAAACCTTGAGTCAATGGTATTGGAAGTCCTGCAGGTAGACTGTTTAATGGTATTTTTGAAGTGCCTAACTGAGGAACATGTACATGAAATGATCATGTTGATACAGTTGTCTTGGAATGCTTCTATTTCCCATCAGTTCAGGAAATGACAGGCTTCTTCCCTCCAGAAAAATAATGAAATACAGTCTTAATTTTCTAGCCTGTAAATAGATTCTAGAGGACTATGTGTATGATTGAAGTTATTCTCTTACATAAGTGCTTTTTCCTAGGCTGTGGTCTGAAGCCTGAGATATGAATGTTGCTATTTGTTGTCTGTCTGCTTAAACATCCTTCTCTTGGCTCTTGGTTGTGCAGAAGAGATGTTAGTGGACAGCTCCTGCCCAAAGAAGCTAAGCCTCATGGTCAGTGAAACTGCTGAGTGAATGGAACAAAATGTGAAAAAAATGATTTAAAATGGAGATGATCTATTACATTGTCTGGAGTCCAATATATCTGAGGATGGGGTACAAGTCTGGAGGAAGCACTGGTCAGTCCAACATGGTGATGCTTACATGCCAAATACTGTCCACATGGTGCATTGAGAGCATTAGGAAGTATGTGACTTTTAGAAAAACGTCTCTCTTGTCACCCAGATTGCATCTCTCTAGAGAAAAAGCATGCTTACACCGTAAGGAAATGGAGTTTCCAGCTGTTTAGCAACACATCAGATAAAAGAGACAGTTCCTTTCCAGTTGCAGCTGAAACACTTTTAACTTTGCTTTGGGTGGAACATGCTTGGGGTGGTGTGCACACATTCATCTGTGCAGCTTTGTTTTTCCTTGCAAAACTGAACTGCACACAATTATCCCCATCTTTGGAAATACACTGACTCCTTGTTTGATTTTAGAATGACTTGAGCTGTGGAATTCTGCCCTGCTCCTCACTCTGATTTTGAGTGTTCTCGATGAGACAGAGGAATGAGTGCTCTTGGTAAAACCTGTAGGATCAGTCCAGGAAATGCCTGTGGATGCAGGTGTGCACCAGGCAGTAAAAGCAGATTCTTTAGAAACTTGAGAATTAGCAGTAGTAAAGAGGTTTTGTGCTTCTGTAGGTGAAAAACAAATTTGTGCCAGTACTTCCAGGGCTGTCTAGTGGTGGTTTAGCTCAAGGAAACATCAAAGGCCTTGAGTAATTGCATTCTCCAAAGCTCCTTTCAAAAGCAGAAAACCATTATGGAAGTGATGCCACAAAGGCTCACCCAAATGGGTGGTATTATCTACACAGTTTCTGGCCTTTAGGCAGCTATCCTTCCAGTTTAATAATACTGGTCATACCTTTTGTTTCTGTGCTTCAAGTCACCAAGGTATCTCTCTTGTCCTCTTCTCATGCAAAACAAGAAAGGATTCGAGACACTTTGCAGACTGGAGAGCAGGGACTTTCAGCAGCAAGGGGACCAGCTGGTGCTCAGTCTCAGAGCAAGGAACGCAGTGATGAGACCTGTGTGAGCAGCTGAGTTTCTCAGCAGTAATGTGAGTCACATCCCTGCTTTCCCAGCATGTGTGGGGCACTTGGCAAAGGGGTGGCTTTGCTGGCCATTTGTTTGCTGGAGACTTTTCTGCTAAAGCAGATGCTTGATTGAGAGCTTACCCCTGGATTTCTAAAAATCACAGTCCTGTGTCCTTTTTATTTCGTTATCTGCTATGCATCTTAGACTTTATCTTGTATCCTTTTCCATTTTTTTCTATTTTCTTTCAGTTTCTTTTTCTCCTGATCCCTTTAATGGGAATGGGTATGTGTATTAGTGTAAGTTTTAGCAGTACTTCAGAAAACAGGTAGGTTTGAATTTGTATAGGACACTTACATCCCTTTTCTGTGCTGTTCCTGTAGTAAGACAGCAAGTATGGTTTAATAAATAGGACGTGAAACACGTGTTTTGCTTAGTCTTTAATGACATGCAGTGTTTTATATAAGTATGAAACTTAATACTGCCTCTTTCATTTAGAAGGCTATGTGTGCTTTCTTTCTTTGATGTAATTCAGTTGACAGCAATGGGGTTATTCCTGACTTACACTTAGAGAAATGAATAGGCAGTCAAGAGCAAGTTCACACCCAGTGTGTGTTGTTGACTCATTTGTTCATTGTCTTCTGTGTAGCAGAAAATGCTTTTAGGGTACCCCTGAGGAATGTATCCAAGTAGAGCCAAGTTTGAGAAGAGGTATGAATTTAGCTGGGGGCTGTGCAAAGCCAGGGATTATCATACGATTTCTAATGAAGGTGAAAATTGGTGTTTTCATGTGGGAAAGGACTAACATCCACTGACCTGACCAATTAACATGCAGGACTATGGGTTTTTAAATTGCATTTCTAATTAAACTGAACCAAAGGGTTGTTTTAGCTGTATTCTGGACAAAGAGTTGCTGCTATGAACACATGCAACTTTGCTTGTGCACAGAGGTTGAACAGGGCAAATCTCCAGAGGCCCCTGCCAACCTCAACGAGTTGATTCTGTTCTGGGAATGCACAAGGACTTATGCTTTTATTGCAGTAGCTTGCTTTTTGCTCTCCTTAGTTTTCTGACTGTATGTTTCATTTGGGACATTTCCAGTCTGTGAAGTTACCTCATGTCAGATTCCTCCTTGCCTTCTTCCTGCTGCTGGGCCTGGTCTCAGATGTTGATGTTTCATCACTATGGTCTAGGAAACTGTTGCCATTTTAAAGTGGTTTTTGCACCTCTCTTAGCTCTGATTGATTTTGTAGTGTGAAATAAGATGCAGGGCTAGCACATCAGGCCTCGCCGTGGCGTGCCAGAGCTTGGCTTTATATCTGGATCAAAGCATCTGAAGTGTCCTTTGGTGGAGCCATCTTCTCCAGTCTGCTGGTGGGCTGTCAGTAGCTTGCTTTACCTTTCCCATGTCAAAGCTGTCTATATCCCATTAATAGTCTGGGCCTGTGGCTAAGATGCTGAACATTACTAATCCCTTCGTCTGGAGAGCTTGGGGTGGAGCATCCTCTCATCATCAGCCAGGGACTTAGAGTGTGGATAAATCCAATCTTCACAGCAGGCTCTTAAATGATGGTGTTGCTGTGTGCTCAGTGTCTTCTGTTCTTCTGGCACTCTCTGAAGACAGCTGGGTTCTGCCTCCGTGTCTTTCTGGCTCAGTTTTCTCTGCTTCTGATGCTCTGTTGTGTCCTAGTTAGCTTTTTCATCTGTGTACGCAAAAACTGTGTGGCACTGAAAGAGAAACATCTTGCTGTCCTGTGTACAGTGTTTCTAAGTTAATAAACAGAGATGTTGCCATTGCTCATCTAGGGGAAGAAGTAGCACTAACACTGGTGAAGTAAGTTATTGTTCAGGGTTGTAACTAAACTTCCAGACTTCGGCAATAAAGGGTCAATATACCAAAGGTTTGTGCCTGGGAATTCAGAGCCTTTTTTTTTTTTTTTAATTAATTAAGGACTATTTTGTTTGGTGATTAGATGAATGGGACCAGAAGCAACCAAATCAGGCAGCAAACCTGCCAATGACTGGTGGGTTTGTTGTGAAAACTGTCAGATAGCTGACACACAGCTCAGATTGCGTACAGTGCTCAATGCCAAAGTAAATCATTTAGTCTAGTAACCTTGGGACCTGGGGAGGGTAAAATACAGAGCCTTGCTGGTTGGAGCACCTGTAGTAGCTCAGCATATGGAGGTATATGTGTGGAGGAGGCTTTTAAATAAATGCCAAATGTCTTCCAAGTTGGCTGAAAGCAACCTAAGGGAGAGGGGTAAGTATCTTGTAACTTCAGATGTGTTGCCATGGTGACATGAGCCAATAAACTAGAGCAGGCCTGGGAGTAATCTATAATTGAGAAGTGTAGGAGAGGCAAAGTGGCATTGGTGTTTGCAGAAATTCAGATGAACCTAACGCTACATTCATTGTGCTCAGTCCTGCCCTCATTCTGGAGAGTACTTACTGCTGGTTTTCAAAGGCTCCCTGTCACTTGAAACATATACATTTGTTTCATTTAACAGCAAGTTGTTGACCCCTGCCAACAGCTGATCCCAATCAGGGGTTTTTATGTACTGCACAAATAGGATATACATGCTGCATCTGGTGACCGTACTGTAAAAGCAAAGCAAAATTTGGTCTGTAACTTCTGGAACTGCTGGTTGTGTATTTCAGTTGCACTATGGAACTGGATAGTCCTGTAAAGACAGAACACTAAAGCCTCGAGTCAGCGATGCCACCAAGCGCATGATTCAGTCTAAGTGCTTAAGTGCTCTGAGTGAGGATGGATAGCCCAAGTGCCTAAAGTTATACAGATGCTTAAATGCTTTGTAAACTCCGTGTTTAAGGACTTTGTCCCAAAGGATGCTGTAGAAACCTCCACTAAGTAAGTGGAGGATGGAGTCCTCATGCAGTGCCAGCAGCTACGAGAACTGTATCAATGAAAGCGTGTTACTGCTATTATGTTCTTGCATACTTTACCATGGAAAAAATAATCACCAAGATTACTTCTGGGTTGAGGGGGGGTGGGTGAGGGTGTGCGTGGCAGAAGAGGAGTGTATAGCGTAAGTATTTGGGTAATTTTATCAGCATTAAAACTTACTTTAATTATAAAACCAGTATAGGTGGGAAGTGGAACAGAATTCCACGGACAGTCCATCCTTTTGAGATCATGAATACCCCTTTTCATTTACATAGGGTTTTATAAAAATAATTTAAATAGGAATAAAGTATTTTCTTTCAAAATCATGTTTATGATCCATCCTTTACAACAATTTTCAAACTGATGTTAAACACACTGGGGTACTTGTCTTTTAACATTACTTGCAAATGTTAATGGAATTGTGCACTTTGTTTTACTTGTATTTTAAATGTGAGAGATACTTTACAACAAACAAAACATTCCTGGTATCAAATGATGATTGTCCACCACATGTAGGATTTTGCTCTCTAGCCCATGTTGTTTAAAGTAATAAAAAAAAAAATAAAAATCTGCTGCTTTCATCATAAGTTGCAGTGTTTAAAGTAGTCGTCTCTGTCTAGAGAAACTGTGTATTTACACCATCTAAGTGCAGAACTTTGTTGTTTTCCTCCCCCTTTGGTATTTAATGATGACTGAGATAGCAGACTCCTTGGGACAGGGATCTTCCGCTGTCTTTCAGTAATGCTTGCATTTTCAGAATCTGATTTTTTTTCTTTGCTACAAAAGAGTTCCCAGGAAATGAAAGTAAGTGCGTGTAGCTTCAGGCAAAGCAGCATTTTTATCCCACTACAAAAGAATCCTAGAGTTGCTAGAAAATTGGTTTGTGATATGCTTTTACTGCTCATTTTCCAAACAAACCCCAATCCTGTATAACACCTATGTATCTATATAAACATTCTTGCTGTGTTTTTGTGAAGTACCTGGTAGAAGGCAGACATTCTCTCAGCTGTTTCCTAAACGCTGTTGCAATCAAAATAAGCAGTAATGAGGTTTGGCTTAATAGGCGTAACCTTTCACAAAGGCTTTCTGGGGAGAAGCCTGGTCCTGGCAAGAATGGGAGAAGCTGTAATTGAGCAGGGGTTATAAAGAACATAAAATTCTAAGATGCAGTCACTTCTGCAGAGCAATTGAGCAGCAGTATGAGTTTGTTTGTGGTTGTATAGCTGGGTTCTTAGTACTGCTGGTAAAACATGCAGGCCTTGATGCATAGAAAGCAAATTGAGTCATTCCTCATTGAGGAAATCATGATTCCACACTCCCTACAAGATTGTGTTTCACATTGGTCTAACTGGTTCAATGTGAGACATTTGAGGAAAGAAAAATTTTTGTGAATGAACATAATGGTTCAGCTTCATTGCAGTTTCTCTTTGATTTAGGGGGCAGGAGTCCCAAAACCCAAATAAATCCCCTAAACAGTCAAGAAAAAGAGGTGAAGGTTTGTGGATGTTTTTCCCGTTCAGATACTGTGTATCCCTTGAACTGAAGTATTTACCCCCCAGTATTTCTAAGGCACAAAGTTACATGCAAGTGCAGGAAAAAGGCCCTGCGTTTTCCTTCCCTCCTGCCCACCCCTCTGTAGTCCGCTCAATTGTTTTCTGTGTTCATACAAATAAAAAAGATAATTGTTTTCCTCCTAACCTTACATGAAAACAGCCCTCATTAAACTCTTTGGTGGAAGAAGGGTTGGATAGGATGCCAGTGTGTTAAAGGGCTTCTCTGTCTGGCTTGGGAAGTGCCTTATGTAAGGAGCTATGACACCGCAGCAGAGCCGCGGGAACGGGGACAGACGGCGCCTTGGAACGTGACCGTGGCTGGGATCCCTTATGGAGATCTCACAGCCACTGTGGTGGCCCAGGGAAAACAAAGTGGTGCTTCTTCCCCACCACCCAAAGTGCATCTGTGCTCTCCCAGTGTGGAGCTGCGTGTTGGCGTGGCCTTTCTGCTGCCTGCTGGGGTAGCATTGGCACAGAGCTGCCTCCAGCCCTGTTACTGCAGACAGGCAGTGCAAGGGAGACAAGACTTTGTTATCTAATAGCACCCTGCTGCTTGAAGAAACGACATATATAGTGTTCCTGTGATGTTCTCCTAGCTGCTTTCTCTCACCAAACAACCCAGCTAGTGCCTAGAAGATGTTCATGGGATTGCTTCTGAATTAAAGCTTCCTATGGCGTGCATTAAGTGGTGCATTGCACGTTTTGCAATGTGGAAGGTTACTGTCCAGCAGACATGCCCTGTGCTGCCCCTGGAAGCAGGGTATTAGCTTGGAGTGAATGTAGCAGGACAAAATGATGGTGTATTAAATTGAAAATCACAGCAATGGAGGGCAGAAGCAGCTGTGTTGGGAGCTGCCAAAATTGCAAGTAAAATTATTCGGCTGGGTTAAGGAAGTTGGTTAGCCAGAAGTTAGAGCTTGTTCCCCAGTCCCTTTGCTCTAGTTCAGAGATGCAGTGCGTAGAGCAGTGCTGCTGCTGCTTAACTTTTGGTTCATTGTCCTTACTGATAGAGAGTTCCTCCAATACTATTTAGATTTTTAATGCTTTAATGACCTGTTTTTCATGTCCACTGCATGTGTACTCTGTTCACAGCAATCTTATGAATATTGAATATGATACCTTAATCTCTGCTATTGTCTGAACTTCTGTTAATTTAGTCTTTCTGCGTAGGTCTTGCTTTATTGAAATAGAATTATTTTTATTGCTGCAGCAAACTGGATAGCCAGTTAGCCAAGTCCAGATAATCCTCCCAGGGAAGTGGCTGTTGGTCTGTGGTGGTCATGGAAGGGCTGCACTGGCCTTGACAGCTGAGCTGAGCAGAGCTGCAGCTGTGTGACACAGGTGAGGAGGAGAATGCTGCTGAAGCACAGATGAAATCAAGATGTGTTTAGTGATGTTCCAAAGTCCCATCGTCAGTTGTGTTTGGTTCAGTGGCTCAGCAATTGATTGCTTACATCTGAGGGGTTTTTCTGCCCTGTCAGCTTTATTCTTGGCCACATCAAGTACTCTGAGCAAGTCGCCTTGGAGAATTCAGCCTTTGGGTGCTTCTAATTCAGAAAATGGATTTTCTGGATTGTGAATAACATGTTTATGTCCTTGGATTTCCCTATGGTTCTGTCAAACTGAAGTTTTTACTTTTTAGCTTTGAGAGACAGTGAAAGGTGGATGGGTTGAAAGAGGGAAGAACTGTGTTCAGTTCAGGAAGGAATGTGGTACTTTGCACCGTCCCAGAGTGCTGTGAGCAGTGGTGATCCTGCCTGTCCTGGGATGATCCTGCTCCTTGTCCTGCAGGCAGACGCAGGCTTTGGTGGGCATGGAAATGAATGAGCACTTGTTTACCATTGAGAAGCTTGTCTTTCTCTAATATGAGTACAGGCCTTCTGCAGTATAACAAACCAGCCTGGACTTGGGCATTAGGAGTTTTGCACCAGGCTCCAATCCTCCTGATATTTATGGTTTCTTTATATAGATGTACATACCTCACTCTACTAGAGAGGTGCAGTTTAGCAATTTAACAGTCACACAGGCCGTGTGGCAATGTAGCAAGGACTCAAGCAAACAAGCCACTTTGCACTCTTAGTAGTTTACTTTTTGTACGTGTATTTCACACAGAGTTCTCATGGTCCTGTGCAGGGCTCTGGGGAGAGAGCAGAGGAAATCATAGGACCACTTCACTATGCTTCTTATGGTGGTGACTTTTACGGGCTGAAGGCTGCTGGTGCATGTGTGTGCATCACTGTGAGCTTGTGATGGCTTTCACTTCAAGCAAGAGATTTGTAGGTGGCTTGCTTAGTGTTCTATGAATTTGATGCTCTATATATTGCTAAACTGAGCCTATCTTTTGTAAGCAACATAATTTTACGGCCTCCTTATGCTTAAACTACTTCTTTGCCTAGGAGTTAAAAACAGGTTCCTTCTGAAATTTGATTCCCTGTTAGAGCGTACGTTCTGCTGCTGCAGGGAGCAAGTCATTCATGTCAGTCTACCCTTGGCTTGAGTGGGAGTTATTTACATCCTCCAGTGGAGCCATGTATTTCACTTTACAGATGAGCCAGTGTATTCTGGTTTTGTGTTTACATATCTGAAAGGCAGGATTCTTTCAGGATTAATTTCTTTATAAGGCTTTTAACTGAACAGAGACTCTTTCCTGTTCCATTGAACTCAACTTTCACTAGTGCATATGTGTGTAAGTGAAAGCTTGTGAGTCTGGGCTTTGAGAGCAAACCCTTTTTTCTGTATGTGAAAGGAAGCGTGTGTGTCCTGGGTGAGCAGGCTGTGGGGGCTGTTGCATCTGCACAGCTGTCACACCTAAGTGTCAAGTGAAAAGGCTGCTGCAACAAAGTGATTCACATTTATTTAGCAAGTGCTCCGGAGTAATTTGGTGGGCTGACACCAGATCGTGACAATACACATTGAAGGGTTACTGGTATCATCAATCAGCTTGTGTTTGGCTGCTGCTCTGTTGTGGCTTCTCTTGCCCTATTCCTTCTTGAAGAACTGTGTAGCTGTAGTAATTTTAAGCTTTATCTTAACTGCAGGAGATAAATGTGATGTGGTTGACATTATGATACACCAGATTTTCTTGGTCCATTCACTGGCTTCTCATTTGGTTTAATAATGGCTATAAAATCTAACAGTTCCTGCTTCCACACAGAGCATACACCTGTGTTTTCTGTCATCCATGGCAACAAGAAAACAGGTAGGTTGGGCAAGATGTGAAAGACCAATTTATAAATGGCTGGTTATCAGAGCTGGGTTTCTGTCGTGAATTTATGATGGTGTGAGAGTGACTGACAAATTTTGTTTGGTCTATAAAACATTATAATAGAGCCAATTTGGGCATGTAGCCTTGTGAAACACATAATGCCATCTCTGAAATAATGCTGTTTTCTTAAACACATGTGCATAACAGATGCTTCTGAGGCAGCTACTTGTACAGGGTGTTTAAGAAACTGTTTTGGGTTCTCAAACCCAAACAGTTTCTTAAACAACTCAACAAGTTTAGTTCGTGCTCCTTACCCCTAAGCTATAGTACTCTCATCTGCTAAAGTCTTAGTTAAGTGAGGGCAGTCTTCAGTAAGATTAGTTTTGCATTCAGAGTTATGGGTATGTTGATGCTCTTCTTGAAGAAGGAGGATATTTTTTAGTAATCCGGTGTGTTATGAAATACTCTTTTAGGCAGTGATGTAAACAGTCATTAGCTTTCAGTAATAGTTGGAAAGAGAGGTAACAGATGTCTTTGCAAACTAGGGCAGGCACAGATGAGTGTGTTAATTGAATGTTGGCTTATATGAGATGATGTGTGGAGAGTGCTGGTGTCCCATGCAGACTGGGTTGAAGGTGTATCACTACAAGCAGCTGTAGAGACTCTCCATTGTTTGAGATGACAGGAGTCCTGTGCTTTGATGCCAAGGACTCTTGGAATCCTTGTTTTCCACCTGCATGAGAAAGAAACATCCACAGTAATTTTATTGATCTGAATATTTGTTATGTTAATTCACAACCTTGGCATCAGGTTGTTGGATTAGAAGTTGTTTGACTCTAGACACACTTATCAGAGTACAGAGGTGCTGCTTTGTGATTGTGCAAATTTCACCCTGATATGTCTGGGTGTAAGATAAGTGTAGAGCTTATTTCTAGGCTTCTGAAAAAAACTTGCAGAAATGGAAGAATCTGGTCCTGGGGTTCACCCATGAGAAGCATCCAACTGCTCTTCACTAACATGATGAAGATAGAGCATTTGGTGTAACAGCCTGGTGTGAGGAGGCACTGCCTCAGGGTGTGTGGTAAATCTCTCAGCAGTGGCACAGGACTCTCTGTGGCTACAAACTCTGGAGAGAAGGAATAAAGCCAGCCAGAGTCACATGTCAGCGTTTTGAGGGTCCCTTTAGGTAAAGTTTATTTAGCTTTCTAGGAAGCTGCAGTATTTAATCTGACCTGAAGCAGCAAACAGATGGAGGGATGTATTCTGTCAGAGAAGAGAGCTGTATTTTTGGCTTTCACTTCAAGCAAGAGATTTGTAGGTGGCTTGCTTAGTGTTCTATGAATTTGATGCTCTATATATTGCTAAACTGAGCCTATCTTTTGTAAGCAACATAATTTTACGGCCTCCTTATGCTTAAACTACTTCTCTGCCCAGGAGTTAAAAACAGGTTCCTTCTGAAATTTGATTCCCTGTTAGAGCGTTCTGCTGCTGCAGGGAGCAAGTCATTCATGTCAGTCAGTCTACCCTTGGCTTGAGTGGGAGTTACTTACATCCTCCAGTGGAGCCATGTATTTCACTTTACAGATGAGCCAGTGTATTCTGGTTTTGTGTTTACCTATCTGAAAGGCAGGATTCTTTCAGGATTAATTTCTTTATAAGGCTTTTAACTGAACAGAGACTCTTTCCTGTTCCATTGAACTCAACTTTCACTAGTGCATATGTGTGTAAACTTCCCCCTCCCCCTGAGACCATGCCCAGTTAAGAGGAGGAGAAAAGTGAGCATTCTTGGGAAAGTTTGTTCTCATCGTATCATAGCCTCCTATAAAATAGAAACAAAACTAAAATTATTGCAATGCTGCTTATGTAAATAACAGTCTAAGTTGGGGCTTGAAAATAGTTGGTTCTCCCTTTTATTTCAGGGTAAGTTATTCAGCATTCCAAACTGGCTTGTGCTGGGAGCAGACATCACCAGCAAGGTATTTCCTGTCTCCTTTTGCCAAATGCTAATAATAATAATAACAACAACAGTAAAGATTTAAAAAATATACTCAAGTCAGAGCTATGCCACACATGACTTCATTTGGCAGCACAGGACTTGCTCTATGTCTTTATTTTTTTTACTTACATGCCTGCCAAGAGCTTCTGAATTAATTTGGCCCCTTCTCACTCCCTGTCTTCCCCCTGCTGAAGGAAAGGCACAGTGCATCACACTGAGCCAGAGGAACATATGGGATGGGGGAGCTCCACCTGACCAGGTTTAGGGCTCGGCTGTCATGTGAGGACACTGTCTTGGTCACTGAAGCTGAGCTGTCTCTCCCCTTGAGCTCCATCTCAGGCATGCTGCCTCTCCCCAGCACTACTGCTGCTTGAAGGTTTAATTTCTTACTGGCTTTTTCTGGTGGTTGTGTCTCAACTTGGGCTTCCTTCCCAATTGAATTTGGCCACATTGACCATAAGAGACAGGTGCCCACTTCTTCCTGATCTCCTCTGAAGAAGGAAGAGTAGAAACCTGTAATTTTTGTGAAGCACAGGGTCTCTGTTCCTTTACATGGGTGCCTAATCCATGACAGATTCTAGTTGTGCTCTAAAATGTTTCAGATCCCTTGATCTATGGTTACATCAGGAAAAATGAAATAAAATCTCTGACACTGAGTGATGAAGAGAAAAGGGAGTTTGCCTGTAAAGAGTAAAAACCTGATATGCAAGAAAGCACAGCCTTGCCAACAAATTTCACTGTCACAGGGGAAACCATGAGAACATTTCTGAAGTTTCAGTCCTGCAGAGAGTAACCAGGAAGGAATGAGTGGGAATTTCTTTTTTGTTGAGGGCCAAAGAAATATGTGAAAGTATTTTAAGCGTGATACTCTGAGCTGCCTCTACTTGTGAAATGGTGGTACCCTGAAGAGGCTGGCTTAGATTTGTGGCACATTAAAATGTGAAGTAGCAGTTTCATGGTAGTTGATGGTAGTTTATGACACATCAGTTCCAGTTTCTGCTTTGTTAAACAGTTTTAAAGCTGCTTCAGTGCACCCAGCTTCCCTTCCTTAATGACTGGGAACTCTGTGAACCCCTGGTTTGTTCATCTCAGCCACAGCTGGAAATGCTGGTGGGTCCCAGCATCCCATTTTGCCTAGGCAGCACCTGTATTTTCTGAGGTAAAATCTAATACACAAGTATGAACATAATTTCTGGCATCAGTTAGAAACTGTGTGTCCACGTGATCCTCTGTGTATGTGTGAATTATTTTTCTCTGTCTTGTTAAATTCATTATAGAAGAAAAGGCTTCCAGTAGAGCCCAATTCTGATGAATTTAACCCTGTATGGGTTAAAAGGAAAGAAGTACTTACTGTCCAGAAATCACTTTTCATTTGGCATGTGTTCCCTCTAGTCCTTTGTGATCTCACCTGAAGGTTCTTATCTGATATTGGTTTTGGATCGAGTCTGCATTGCTGATGGTGCATTTGGCTGTAAAGATGAGGTTTAATTGATTTTCAAGGGTAGGAGAAAATGGTGTTCTTGATAATCATTGCAATTTCAGATAATGTATGCTAACACTGATGTGTGAACTGCTCAGAGCAATAATAACTAGCTGACCTGACCTGCCTTGGCTGTAAAATGCCTAGTAGAACTTGCTGTGGCCTTGTAAAGAGTTTTTGTATTTTTGTGTCTGTCTGCCAGTGGATCTCTGGTGTACATCTCCCCAGATTTGAATCAGGATTTAATAATCAACATACAAACAAATCAGGTTGCTCCAATTATTTCTCCTGCTAAGACTTTGACGTCGTTTTTTCAGCTCCTTAGGGTGAAAGGGCTTTCAAGTGTGGGTGAAAAAGCTGTATCCCTTGCCAGTCTCTACCAGAGGACAAAAAAACCCATATAGACCCTTCTCTGTCTGTTCCTGGGGCAGCACATGATTTGTGTGTCTCCATGACATTTTGTGAAAGCTCAGGGTGACAGCCCTACGTGATTGATTAATAAATACTTTGGTAGCTTTGACAGGGAAAACTGGGCATCTCATGACTACTTCAGAAGGGCAGCAGCAGGTTGGAAAAACTGCAGTGTTCTCTCTCCTGACCTGCTATTCCTGCAAAGCTCCTGCCAAAGGACTCTCAAGGAAACTGAGTTTTGTTTCAGAACACCAAAGAAAAATATGGAAGAGTTTGGAGATGTCAGTGCTGGAAGTGGGGCTTGCCAGAAGTAGTAACAGACCAAACTTGTAAGGCAAACAATGCTGTGCCATGGACTGACAATACCCCCCCCATAATCTGTATTAAAAATAGATTTTGCAGGCTCCAATTTTAGCATGATCCATTCAGTAATTCATATGGCATTCCCATATGTTAGGGTGAGAGGAAGGTGGAAATAGTGGGAGTCAGGGAAAAAGACACTGACTGATCCTTATGCCATTTCAGTTCAGTTAATTGCATGTGTTTAAAATGTTGTAACGTGAGCAGATGGGGTGTTTCACAGTTATGTGCTCTGTGTCTGGGAATATATACACACACACATATATATGAAGTTCTCTAGCACTTGATTCCACAGAGCTGTGCTGAGGCTTTTCCAACCACAGTGGCTGAGAGGATGGCATCCGTGGTGATCTAATATTGGTGTCCCCAAAACCACATGAGATGTGCATGTGTTCAGTGAGCAGTCCCATAGCTTGTGGCTGTGTTGCATTTGGTGACAACCTCAAGACACCCTCTCAAAGGTTGTCGTGTCTTGTTTGAAGCCATACAGCTCTGCAATCAGTAAACAAATTTTTTCAGGAATCTGGGCCTCAAATGAACTTAATACTTTAATATCAGGGTAGTTTCAGTCTGGGAATAACTTCTAGAAGAAGGAGAACTGTCCCTGGAAGCAGTGGTTGTGTATCCTGCAAAGTTGCAGGAGTGTAGGTTCCCTCCTCCTGCTCAGATTGCTGGAGCAGCCTGGCTGCTGAGGGCTGTGTGCCAGTGAGCACCATCCAGCTTGGGCAGCACTCTGGTTCCAGTTGGGATAATGGGTGTTCTTCTGACCGTGGTGAAATCCCCGTTCAGCCCTGACTCTGCAGTCTCCTTGCTCCCTTTTGCTGGCAGCATCAGTGCTGAACCAAGTCACCTGGCTGCTTTCCTCAGCTCTTTTCTGGTCTCCTTCCCTCAGTTCTGTGCTCTTGCCTGCCCTGCACCACGGCCCCTTCCACACGGGTGCTTTTGGGGAAGGGGCAGCCTCCTCTCTGCCCAGAGCAGCCTGTTGTTGCTGTGCTCCTCAGCAGGCGTGTGGCAAACAGGCTGTTTTCCTCCTTGCTGCAACAGCCCTTGAAGGACAGAGTAAAGCAGATGGCACCATGCTTAATGAACAGCCAGCAATTGGGTGAGCCTGTTTGTCAGCTTGGGTTTTGCTCTGCATGTGTATCCCATGTTTGCCAAGTTGCTTTTCAGTTGGAGCCTCTGCTCCTGCTGGGCTCTCACTGGTAAGGTGAGGGGCCCCTCCCCTCTCTCCCCAAACTCTGGTCCCTAAGGTCAGTCTTTGCTAAGATCAGCTCTTCCCTGAGAGCAGCCAGGCTTTCTATTTAAAATCCATTTTTCTTTTCTGTTTTTCTTATCTTAATGAGTTCTTTGGGGTAGTCTTTAGCTTTTAAGAACTTGAAGACACCTGGCTGAACCCAGGGGTTTTGCCTCCTTTCACTTTGAGAGACTGGTAGAGACATTCTTGGGCGATTTCAGCATGAGCTGTAAGTGATTTGGACCCAACTGCTCTTTGCTTATAGGGATTTTGTTTCATTGGGTTTGGTTTTTTTTTTTGTGTGTGTATTAGTTCTAGGACCAGTCATTCCATACAGCACTTGCTCTCAGTTTTCAAGCTGCATTCTCTTTGAATTCTTTCCTGCTCCCCTCCACATGGATTGGGAAGGATCTTGTGGCTACCAAACCACTGTGCTGTTCTCAGAGGATTTCTGTGTCCTGCAATACCAGCTGAGAGTGCTTCAGCAGGTGGCTGAGACACTCACCTGCAGCTGGCAGGTGTTGTCCATCTCTATTTACACATGCCAACAGTAAGTTGGTGTAAGTGCATGCAGGACCTCATACTCTGGGACTGATTTGGAACTGAGGTCTCAAGCTGCTGCCGTGTAGACAAAATGGAAGCAATACAATAATCTTGTCCTGCTGTTGGGTGAGGAAGGCCAAATGTGTAGTAAAGCTGGGTTGAAGAAATACTTCCTCACCCAGTGTTTGGAAGTCAGGGCAGAGATGCAGGAGCTGGGCTGAGCTGTTGCCTCTGGTTCCAGTGAGCTACTTGGTGCCTTACAGCCCCTTTCCTCCTCCCACCTATGATTTTGTCTCATGCATTAATTTCTTAGCAGGTGCCCTCACACTGGGAGAGCTTTCAGTACTGAAGAGTCTTTGTGGGCTTCAGAAGGAAAATAAGAATAATTGACTGGGCAGTACAGGCAAGGATCAGCTGTCACTACCCTTGGTATACCCAGGGGAAATAAGGAGATTCAGTCCAGTGCTTTTCAAGAAAGAAAGATTAGTTCAGGATGAGAGAATCTTTTGGTCTTCTAAAGGGGCAAAACCTTGAGCCACAGAAATTAAATAGCAACATGTAGAGTGGTAGCTGAATAAAAATCAAATGAAAGCACAAAAAAACGCCCTTAAGCTCTTTAGTTTATCTTACTCTCCAAGTTCTCTATCAGATGGCAAGCACCTGGATATCAGGGACATGTGGTCAGGAGACTTTTTATCTTCAGCTCTTACCTGCCTTTACACTCTGCCCTCCATTCGTCTGCTGATCACATGTTGCAGGGTAGAAAGCATTTTCTGGTCACAGTGGCTTGTGTTTCAAGTCACTGAAGTGTAAAATCATTTCTATCAAGGCATTACAAAATAAAATAGTTTCCAGTTATTTCTGTCTTGGCTGTATGTTGGAGTAAATCTGAACCAAGGCATGTGTTTATATTTATTAATAAAATATAGCTTTATATAGAGAATGTTCCCACACTTGGTTTCTCCCTTGTTCAAGGGAATGAAAAGAGACAAGGAAAAAAGCTTTAAGGTACACTAGGAGATGGATGAAAGCCAAAGTCAGAGAATTTTATAAATTTCAGCCAACAGGTTGAGTAACAAGGGAAAAAAGATGGAAAAATGGAGTGTTAGTAAGATGACTGTGTATTACACATTTATCTAATTTTAAATTCACTTACATTTGCTCCTATATTTATAGCACAGAAATATTTGAGAGTTATCCTAAATCTCTCAGGAGAAGACAATGTTTTCTTACCTGAAAGCGTGAGCTGTGACCCCTAGGAAAGGCCTCTAGAAGCAGACATCAGAGGATAAGCTAAGCTCATTCCTTTTTCTTTTTTCTTCCCCAAAAGGCTTTAATGCTTCTAAATATTCACAGTGTTTAATGGTTGATAGATCCTGTTAAGCTCTAGAGTAACGGAGTATTTTGGATTTTGGGAAAGGTCAGTGTTGTGGTTTGACACTGGCCCAGTGCCAGATACCCACGGAAGTCGCTCGCTCACCCTCCCCTGCCACAGCTGAGCAGAGGAGAGAAAAAAAATCATGAGTTAGGGATTGGGAGATAATACTCCAAGGGCAAAACAGGCTCAGCTTAAAGGTGCAAAGTGAATTTATTACTAACAGAGTCAGAGGAGCATAATGGGAAGTAAAATAAGCTTTTAAAATACTTTTTTTCCCCAATACCCTCCCTCCTTCCCACCAACAATGCAAAGAGACAGGACATGGGAGGGTTTAGTCAGTTTGTCACCCCAGGTTTTCTTCTGCTGCTCTGGGACAGGAGTCCATCCCCTGTGAGACCGTGGGGTCCCTTCCCATGGGAGGCAGTTCTCTGTGAACTTCTCCAGCATGGAGCCACTCTCACGAGCAGCAGTGCTGCCAAAACTGCTGCAGTGTGAGCCCCTCCCTGAGGCAAACAGTCCTCCCCAAACTGCTGTGGGGTGGGTCACTCTCCCACGGGTGCAGCCCTCCAAGGACAGGCTGCTCCAGCCTGGGAGCAAGGGCCCTCTCTCTCCACAGGCTCTCCCACTGGAGCACAGCCTCCTGCAGGCATCCACCTGCTCTGGCATGGGCACCTCCCCCGTGGGCTGTGGGGGGATCCCCCATGGATCCCATGGGCTGTGCCTGGATCTCTGCATCCCCCATGGATCCCATGGTCTGTGGGTGGATCTCTGCATCCCCCATGGATCCCCGTGGGCTGTGGGTGGATCTCTGCATCCCCCATGGATCCCCGTGGGCTGTGGGTGGATCTCTGCATCCCCCATGGATCCCCGTGGGCTGTGGGTGGATCTCTGCATCCCCCATGGATCCCCGTGGGCTGTGGGTGGATCTCTGCATCCCCCATGGATCCCCGTGGGCTGTGGGTGGATCTCTGCATCCCCCATGGATCCCCGTGGGCTGTGGGTGGATCTCTGCATCCCCCATGGATCCCCGTGGGCTGTGGGTGGATCTCTGCATCCCCCATGGATCCCCGTGGGCTGTGGGTGGATCTCTGCATCCCCCATGGATCCCCGTGGGCTGTGGGTGGATCTCTGCATCCCCCATGGATCCCCGTGGGCTGTGGGTGGATCTCTGCATCCCCCATGGATCCCCGTGGGCTGTGGGTGGATCTCTGCATCCCCCATGGATCCCCGTGGGCTGTGGGTGGATCTCTGCATCCCCCATGGATCCCCGTGGGCTGTGGGTGGATCTCTGCATCCCCCATGGATCCCCGTGGGCTGTGGGTGGATCTCTGCATCCCCCATGGATCCCCGTGGGCTGTGGGTGGATCTCTGCATCCCCCATGGATCCCATGGTCTGTGCATGGATCTCTCCATCCCCCATGGATCCCCATGGGCTGCAGGAGCACAGCTACTTCACCACGGCCTGCAGAGGAATCTTGGCTCTGGCACCAGGAGCACCTCCTGCCCTCCTTCTCCACTGACCCTGGTGTTGCCATGTTGTTTCCCTCACATGTTCTCACCTCCTCCTCTTCTCTGACTGAAAGAAAAAACTGTGCCCCACTTTGTTTTGATTTTCTTCTTGAATATGTTATCACAGAGGTGTCACCAACATCTCTCATTGGCCCAGCCTTGGCCAGCAGCACGTCCATCTTCAGAGCCCTCAGGGTTTGGCTCTGCCAGACATGGTGGAAACTTCCAGCAGCTTCTCACAGAAGCCAAACCTGTGGCCCCCGCTACCAAAAACCAGGCTGGGCAAAACCAACACAGTGGAGTGGGAAAGAGCTGGTCTGTTTGACAGTCAGTACATGGGCTATGTGCAGAGATGTCTTTTTACTGATGAGATGTTCTTAAGGCTCTCCAAAGATGTAAGGAAAAGCCCTTTGCTCCAGCCAGTGTCTTTCACTGAACCTTGACATGTGCTCTTTGAGCCTCTTTGCCTCTTTAATTTTGAACCCTGCCCTTGGGAGAGGCTGAAGAAGAGATTGGAATAGAGATCTATGCATGTAAGATTGGGGAACAGAAAAAAAATCTGAGAAAGTTGGCTTCATCAGGACCCTCTTGTGCTGGACTAAGCAGGGGCATCAGCTGGAAGCCAGCAAGGATCACCAAATACAATCTATTGAGGGAATAAAAAGGGCTGGAAGAAAAGTGTGTTGTCCAGCACTGCAGTGGTTAGAGCTCAGCACTCACATGTAACCAGGGGATGGTTTTGAGAAACACTTAGCATGAATTTTAATAGAGCTCTCACAGCTTAACAGGTGATGTCTTGTAGCAAAGAGTTGAAATATCCTGGAGGAATATCACAGGTTAATAAAGGATCAGGCAGCTTTACCAGATGTGAATTTTTTACTCTTGACCTGCAGCTCTCTGCAGCAGGTATAGGTTTTGTCACCCTCTGGTGAAGGCTGGTTATTTTGCCGTGCCCCTGTGTATTTTTATTGGTAAAGCTGTTGAGTTATTAATGACTTCTCATGGTTTCTTTTATTAGGAAGTGCAATAAATATTTATTTCTCTGATCTCTAAAATTTTGTCTCTGAATATGAAAGAATAAGAGATTAAGTCAAAGAGAGGATTGGTAGTTTCCTAATCTAAACACAGGCTCTTAAAAACTTCACATATACAATGAATGGAGTATAAGTTCTATAACAAAAACCCATTCCTTTTTCACTAATCTCTTGTCCTATGAAAGTTCTGTCAGACAGAAGATTTATATATCTGAGTGTAAGCAACAAAATGTTGAGGGATAATTTTGTCAGTTGCAGGTTCTGAGGCTCATAGTTTGTGTTTGACCAGAAAGCAAAAACAATTAATGATGGTAGTGCAAAATATTAGGAAGTTGCGACTTCTGCTGTTGAGAGAGTTTCATCCCAAGTTTGTTGCATTTGAGTTGATTTGGGGTTTGCTTTATAATCTGAAGTCATTTTGTAGGAGGTAAATGTATGTCTTTGGGAGAGACTTGCTGCACTGAGGTTGGTGGGGGAAATGGCCCTTGGAGCTTCCTTTCTGCTCACTAGAATGCTGCTGAGCCACAGGCAAAGTGCAAGTTCTGCAAAGGGAGAATCCCAGGGACTGTCAAGAAAATAGCATAGTGCCCAAAATCCAGGGTTTACAAAGGTGAGACTAACACTTTATGAGGAAAACATCTCTAACAAAATCCCCAGTGGCTAAAAAATAATACCAAAAGTGCCCAGTTTCCTCATAAACTAGGTTCTGTTTATTGGGCTCTTGTGGCTCCATGTGTGTACCTGCAGCCAGACAGCCAAGAATGGGATCTGTGTGATGCATTGTGCCACACTCACCTGGGTGAGTGGCTCTTACAGCTCCAGCCATCCTGCTAATGGCAGTGGGGATATTCAGGGGGTGGTGGAAGGTGACTTGAGCCAAGCCAGCAGACCAAAAAATACAATCTTTGTGACGCCCTCCTGTTCATGGCTTCTGTTTTGTGGTTTCAGACAGGTTGAGCCAGGCTCTGTTGCATTTTCTGTCACACCTTCTTGCAGAAAAGTGAACTAGTTGCTTCTCATTGACTTAGCTGTGGTGAGTGATAATGTTACGGTGTAAATCTTGTGATTTGTGGCTGCCACAAGCCACACTGGGACTTGGGAAGGTTTGCAAGGATAGCTTTAGGGGATGGGGAGTTAATTTGGACTTGATTACCCTGGTAATGTGAGCTTTTCATTCGTGGTAGGATCCTAGTTGTCCTTTCTGCAAATGATGCAGAGTTGTGCATTAGTTTTATGGAGTTTTGGGGTTTTTTCCCTTTTTGTAACTTTGGTTTTGACTTTTCATCCTCTTAAGAAATTTAGGTAGTCTGATCTCTTTCTGGTTTTGAAATTGTAGCTTTTTATTCTTTATGAGAAAAACAATGCATTTCAGTCTTACTGAGTTTCATTAACATCTTTCCCCTCAAACATGGCAGCAAGCCAGTAAAATTAATGTGCTGTTTGTCTCTTAGCACAGTTTGTTTGCTCAGAAGCTGTCTTGGGCAAAACTGTAGTCCTTGAACTGGAGGCTGACATGAGTGTGCCTGACTCCACTGCTGATGGGCCTTTAAAACGTGTCAGTGCAAATTCCTCTGTACAAGATTCAGCTCCTAAGAAGGGATACCCCCTGTGTTTTGCTGCTGATGTTGATCCTGACTTGGTCTTCAGGGCCAATTTCCAAAAGCAGTTAAAGCTCAAGCTCCCATCAACCATGTGCAGAGAATCATCATTTAAGAAAGACACAGAAAACTGGGTGCTAGTTAATATTCATCTTTAAATGATTTATGAGGCTAAAAAGAATAAACAAGCGACACTTTATATTTTGTTACAGCAGTCTCCTATCCTTGTTTACTATTGCTAGTGGGGAGCTTGAGTCCAGAAGGGTGTTTGGTGACACCATCAATTGAATGAGGTCTTTCAGACGTGTCTGTCTGCATTAGTAATGAGAATGCTTGCTCTTGTCTTACAAAGGAACCATTTCTTTAAAATATAACCTCCTCCTTCCCAGTCCCTCCGCAAATGATTCCATCATCAGAATTCTCATTACAGCCGTCTTTCATCCCTTTAATGTTGGATGAAAATCTCTTTGTCTTCAAGTTCCTTCAATTATTAATGACTCAGTTGTATTCTTTTTGCCAATTGGTGCAGAGAGAACCTTGGAGCAAATGGGTATTAGTTATTTCATTTATTCTCTCCTCTTCGTTCCTTCTGTGGTCTTTCTTAATAGTGCTGCTCTCCTGGTTTCTCACTCGCAGGTTCTGCATCATTGCATGGGTTTTTTTTTTTCTCAAAGAAAGGAGTCATTGTGTCCCAAAGACTAACTTTATTTTCGAAACCTTCTGAAAAGAGGTAGGGAGCCTTCTTGCAAATGCAGTGACCATCTTTATTTTTCAGTCTTTACGGTGGTGTTAATAAGTAGTCAGACACCTTTACCTGAACCACTCACACCCTGTGGACCAGGTGGAAGTCTGGGGGATGGCAGACCCAGTAAAATCGTTGGCTCCAGATCCTAAAGTACAATCTCAAAGGCATTGTGGAGAGGCAAGGGCCAGCCTTGGTGCCTTCTCCACCTCACTGAGGTTCTCCAGCAGCAGAGGGGAGAAGTAGGTGGGCTTCACGTGGAGGAGCTACAGGCCTTGTCCTCTGAGAGACTGAGCTGATGTAGTGGGAGCCCGATAGGAACTCCCCATGGCATTCCTTTTCAGCCCCAGTGTCCCTGAAGCCAGGCTGTCTCTGGACCTTAATGGCAGATTGGGGCTGAGAGTCCCAGCACTCCAGCTGGCCTGGATTAGCGAGGTGTGGAGGGAGCAGTGCTGTACTCTGCATCAGCAATTCTCCTGAGGCTTGGGAAGGATGGAGAGAGGGCAGTGTAAGCTAGTCCTGTGGCCAGGTGAGTTTTGCTGGGGGCTGCACCAGTTGCCCAGCTAGAGAAACTAAATGCTTGCAGGACAACAGGATCCTTACTCTCTTCGAGGAGGATGCCAGCCTGTCTAGGCAGTGCTCTTGGTGCTCTTTGTATAAAAAGAAATAGTTTAACCTTCCTCAGTAGCAGGGGTTTTAGTAACCGCACACACCACACACACAGAGATTTGCTTTTAATTAGCCCAGTGAATTACTCTTTTATTCCCCCCTCCTTGATCCCCCTCACCCATCCCCCCACTGATTTAGAATGCAATTGCTTTCTTTCTTTATCTTCAAAAATTGTATTATCTGAAAGATTTTTGTTACTGCTTGTGTTTTCTGTGCTTTAGAGAAACCTATCTGAAAACATGTGCTTTACAAGGAAAGATTAGAAGAATGTTTTCCCAAACTCTCCCTTTTGCTTATCTGGACTCTCCCCAGTTTGCCAGTATCTATCTCTACTGTGCAAACCCCACATTTTGGCATTTCTCCAGCTGAGACACCACCACCAAATAAAATAGAATAATTATCCCAGTGTTTTAGGGATAGCATCCCCATTAGGATAAATAAAACTGTGGTTTGTCTCTTTTTTTGCCCACAGTAAGCCTTTTCGTGTCAAACTACTGCCAAGCTACTTACTCTTGATTTGTCTAGTTACGTGTTTGAGGCCTTGTCTTTCAATATGCTGTTCAGTTCTTTTTTTCTTGATGTCCTGCTTTTTGATTTTGGAGCTGCTGTGCCATATGCTGCAATGATCTTGGCTTTGGGAGGTGCTTTCCTGTGACAAGCTCATCCTACCTTGGGGTGAACCCCAAATTTTGTAGAAGCAAAATCAGGAGTGGTGAGATGAGTTTGTTGGCATTTCTTACTGACAAACTGGTATTGCCAGAAATATTCTTTAAGTTGTGCTCTTGCCCTGTAGGTATTTAGGTACTTGTAAACGACTTGATTTATTTTTCCCAAAATCTTTGCAAAGATGGCATCATTTAACTGACTGGTTTGTAATTTTCCATGGCTTCAAGAGACCTTTCAAGAGAGGCTATGGTGCTTGGGAAGATGTTTGTGAAGATAAAGCAGACTCTGGTTTGTTCTAAAGTCTGAAAGAGTCTTCTTGAGTCAGGGAGGATCCGCACAACTTTCTAAGCTGCATCTGCCTTGTTTTGAGTGTTTCTTAAGTTGCTCTTTCCTATTCTAACCTGAAGTTCTACTTTGTTTTAAAACAATCATATGCAGTATTTGCTCACTGTTGGTCTTGTGAAAATTGACCAATGTTGAGTTGTAGCCTTCTGTGCATCATCTTTGTTATGCCTCTCTGCTGAACCATGACTTGTCCTGTCTGCATTTCAGATCATACAGATTCTTCTTTTATTGCCCTTTATATTCCTGGCTATTCATAATTCAGTTTGTTCCTTAGCTTTTCTGATTATATTCCCGTAGTTTTCCTTTTCCTTATTTATATGGGATTTGTCTCTGTTTTCTGTGTGATTTTTGTTTGAATATTCAGGCTCTTTAGAAGCTTAGCATATTCTTCCTATGTACTTGTAGAGTTTATTGTTAAAGCTGCTAACGTCTCTTAATTCTACCTTTCCTTCCTAGTTATGTGTATCTCTAGAGCCTTGAACAGAGCATAAACCCTTATCTTTTAAGCTGTCCATGCTTCTGTTCCCTGCCAAACTGAATGGGAGTCTTCCAAAGAAACTCAGGTAGGATGGTAGAGGAGCCAAGACTGGCAACTCCTCTCTCCATCCTTCCCTCTGTCTTTCCCCCTTTTAAATCCAGATCATATTCTACTTGGTACCCTAGAGTTGCTGTGGGATCACTTCTCTGCTGAACAGTACCATCCTTTGAAACCAGTGTAAACCTGTGTCTGGATGGCTCATAGTGGCAAGAAGTCCTGTGCCAGTCATTGAAGCAGCAGGAGAAGTTTCTTGGCTTATTGGCCATACTGCTGTTTGAGCCTGTCATCCAAAATGCCATTGATCGAAGTATTTCTTCATCTAAAAGAAGGTCACATCATTGAGGTATACGAGATAAGGTCCTAGGTCTTTCATTTATCCAAAAATCCCCTTTGTCTAATGACTTTCATGTTTTCCACCCCATTCTGATAAACTAGACTTGACTATAATCACATTACACTTCCCAAAAGTCTCCCTGGTGACGGTGATTGGATGTGGCACCCTTCTCTTTGTGCCCTGAGCTCACGGACAGCGTGAGTGCTGTGAAATAGCTCCTGCCTTTCACCCTTGGGGCAACTACCTGGTGCAGATGAGAGAAGTAATTTGCATGTACAAACAGCTTAAAAATGATTGTGGACAGTACTGTGAGACCAGGGTGAATGAAGGCCATGTTTAAGTTATCTGATCCGAGTCTCCAGTCATTAAAAGCGTTTTAGTCTTGATGTGGTAAGTGCTGTGGATTCAGTGGAGCAGTGGCTGGCTTAAATGTGTGTCATCAAAGAGGGAATTGGAATCATTGTGTTAACCACAGGAAATCTGCTTTTGTGATGATGAAAACAAGAGTCAATCATAAGTAGCTAATGAATTAGCCTACAGTATCTGCTATGTTCATTTCACAGTAAATGTGATAGTCAGAATCCATTAAGAAACCCTTGCAAGGGGGTCCTCTGCAAAGAGAGTATCTGTAATGTGCAGTGCACACTGCCAGCCCTCCTCACCTTTATCTGAAATGCTGCAAGTGCATAAAAATAAATTCTGATCCAGGTGCGCTGGAGTCCGGGAAGGTCTTCTGGTGGTTTTAGCAGGGCTTTGTCTGAGAGGTCAGAGTGGCTGTTAACTGTGGGTGGTTTTACTGGAAATCTGCAGTCTGTGAAGGGCAGGTATTGGACAGGCTCAGCCTGGCTGCCCATGTGAAGAGGGGATAAGCTGTTACATCATGCTGGCAGTGTCACGTCTGAACCCATGTGGGTCAGGCTGACAGCCAAGCAGTGTTCTCATAAGGCTGCTTTTGTTGTCTCTCCTCTGAGGTGAGGAGAGAGCTGCTTCCTCTCCACATGGCTCAGCTGCTGGGAGCTCTTCCATGGGTTTCTGCCTGACTGCCTTCCTTACATAAAGTGTTCCGAAGTGAGAAGCTGTTCAAACCAATTGTGCTACATGTTACTACATGTTTCTGCAATTTCTAGTGCCTGTCTGGTTGGTTTTGCTGTCGAGGAACAGCAGTTAGCTGAGCTAACCGTATTAAAAAAAAATCTTGAAGGAAAGTGTGGACATAAGAGAAAATAATCACCTGGCAGCTTTTAGGAAGGCAGTACTTATCTGCTAGAGAACGTATTTCTGAGAAAAGATTGATCTTTGAGTTAAGGAGCAAATATATTTTCACTGGAAGGGGTAACAGATACCAACCTCTTTCAGGCAAACCTCTATTTTCAGTATGCATTAACTATATACCAATGTCCTATTGACTGAAAAAAACACGTTTTCCTAAATATAAGTGGCATTTGAATTGAAATGCTATTCAAAACCTATGATTAGACAAACAGATAAATCTGTGTATTTTGCATTGCATTTACTGCTTTATGTCTTTAAGACCATGCCAACTTTGTTTATATTTTAATTGCATGTTTTTCGAAATCTGCTTGAACAAATGATTCATTAGTTTAGAATACTTTATTTATAAATTTAATACAGAATAATAGCTAAGGCTTCTGTTAAAAGTTATGACATGACACTTAATTTAAAAGCATTAGGTTATCTGATTAAGTGAAGTACAAACTGATACATTAATAAATTCTATTACAGTAGCTGTTATATTTTACAGTAAGCAAGTTTTTGTCTTGACTCATCACCCCACTGGTAGGCCAGGAGAGAGAAAAGGTGAGAACAAGTGGTACAGATTCTAGCTGCAGTATTTTCTTAGTCACAAACCATGTGATAGGATGGAGAAACATTTGGTGTTTCTCTTAGATGCATAGCTTGTCACGTGGTCACCCATCAGGACAAGGGCTGTGTGTTCACTCATATAATCTTTGAGCCTCCCACTAACCCAGTGTTGCCTGCACAGGGTGCAGCCTTCAAAGCCTTTGTGTTCTTGGATGTGTGCAGTGCAGTGATCTGGTTTGGTGGAAAGTCACAGCACTCTCAGGTGGCATTGGTTTCTGCAGGAGGGTTGGTGCTATCTATTGCTTCTGATACTGTGGACACAGGGAATCAACTGAAAATTCAGATGGCCTTCCAGGAGCAGTGCAGTCACAAGGCACTTTCAGGCTGTACCAGTTGGGACACATCAGGTGTCTTCATAACGTTTCAGTGATTCTCTAAGATGGAGGTTTGCTTCTGCTGTGTCAAAATTTGGGATGTGGTTGCTCACTCATCTCTTTGCTTTTCCTTCGTGGATGGAATTTGAGGTTGGATGTTTGTTTTTGCCCAGCTGTTAGTGACACTAGCACCCCAGAAACAGCAGGCTGAACAAGCAGTGAGACCAAGCTGTTCCCTCCTCATGCAGTACCCAGGACAGAGGGGATGGTTTATTTTGGGGTAACTGTACAAAAGCTTGCGTTGCAGCTGTTACTAGTATCTCTGCCACATATACACGCCAGGTTTAGGGATTAACCAACACATTTCATGAATTTTGCATTCTTATTATTTTGTCCTCACTGGTCTCTAAGCTAGAAATTAAGGATTTCCTCAGAAAGCCAAAGAATTTGGTAGCTTCAAAGGGTTAAATGCAGTATTGGTTGTTCTGACAAACAGACCTGGGAATATTTGAATATTCTACATCTTCCAGCTTGATTTTACTGACATGGTGGCACAGAGAGGAATAGAGAATCCTTTTCTAGGTATTTCACGTACCAATTATTTAGTTGAGGAGAGTCAGCTAGGATTCACAAAAGAGAGATCGTGCCTGAAAGTATCTCTGACACATCTAAAACAAATAAGCTGAAGTAGGGGAAAGAGAGGCCGTGATATGCCTGGGATTTGAAGACTGGTTTATATAACCATGCTACACAGAACCCCATGTTGCATCAGCTGGTGTGTCAAGAGAGCTGGCCATGGCGATGATAGTCAGCGTGAGGGGATGACTTTGGATGAATGCTGGGAAAGAGTAATGTCACAGGTACTGGCTTGTTTTATTGGGAGCCTGGGAGGAAGGACAAATGAGTCCTGTAAAGATGCTGGGATCTGCTATGGGTACGAAGCTGGTGGCACCACTGGTGTAAAAAAAAATAGTATGATTGAAAGGGCTCTGGACTGGCTGCATGAGGTGGGCAGATCAGCTCCCACATGCTTGTACTTTGAGGAGAAGACTAAAACCAAATCCACGGTCCCCCTTTATCCTGAAACTTTCTAACCTGCCTTGAAATCCTTGTTACCCACAGAGGTAACTTGGCCTGTGGCTTTTCATAACTGCTCCACATCCATCCTCTGCTTTGTCAGTAACCACAGAGAGGGAGACAGTGACTCCAGCCTTATAGCCTTCCTCACTATATAGCCCTGGTGAAAGAGCTAGTGTGCTAAACTGGATGTGTTTTTCTAGAATTAATTAATGCTCTTCTATTTTGTTTTTCCCCTGCCTTGAGAAGGAGAAAAAAATAAAAGCAAGTTTTTCCCCTCAAATGGATTGTAAAATAAATAGTCTGATGTTTATTACTACTGCAGAAAATCAGACAATATTTAGAGAGTCTGGTGAAGCATTTGTCTCCTCTCAGGCTCTCCAGAAGGCAGTCATCCCTGTTTCAAGTGCTAAGACAATAGCGAATAAAAAGAAAATTCCCTGTTCCAGGGCTATTTTTACCAGAGTGGTGCAGTTCCTGTTCAGTAGACCTATGCCTCTTAATCTACATCACTGATGATATTGGAAGCTATTTTAGGTGTTGCATAAAACGTTCATCCAGTCTTTGCGAAAAAAGAAGCAACCAACCCACAAGTCCTTTGTTAAACACTGGTTGCAAGGCTTCAGCAGTGATTTGGGTAGAAAGATCTTAGGCTGAGGTTGTGGAAGCATCTTGCTTTGTTTGGGAACAGAGGTTGTGTGTGACCTTGGGAAAGCCCAAACTGATAATTGTTCTTCCCTCCCCGCCACCCCCTCATTATCCTGAAAATGAGGAGAACACTCCCATAATCTCTTTAGGGTTTTCCCTCCTCTAATTTATAATGGCAGCTGTCTTCTGTTTTGCCCAGTGTCTTGCACAGAGGGACCCAGTATGCAGCTGGACAGTAATGAAATTGAATTCATTATCTTGTGTCAATGTGATAATGAGATAAAACCCACCTGAACCAGCAACATCTCTTGGAGTTTAGATCAGGCCTCAGTCACAGTCTCACCACCTTTTTTACTGGGATGGTAAATGTCTTTACTCCTCTTTGAGAAGTACAGTGCTGAAAATGTAGTTTAATACTTTCCAAGATTTTGACTTGTCAGCTTCCTCACATATTTGTATTTTCACTATGTTGGGATGCATTGATTTTATATGATGAGTTTCCTATGTCTGTGAGTAAGCCAGGTAAACATGAGGTTAAATCTCAAACAGGGCTGAGTGTTCTCTGTGTTCCAGCATCTGTCTGGATTAGGCCCTTTATCCCTGTCTCCTCCTATGCCTTTTGTCTTGTCAGAACTATATTTATGGGTATGAAAACATATATTATATTGCAGAGCAGCCAGAACTAACTTGATGATTAAGATGGTTTTTATTTGCAGTCTCTTAAGATGAAACCATTTGCCATGGGCTGTTTCAGCAGATTGCATCTCTGGAAATGCTTGCACGGGCAGACTGAGGGTGATTTGGGTAACTAGTTGAAGATTCATCCCTAGGTTCCAGGGTGTGGGATACAGGCTGGCAATATGTATCCATCCTTTGGCAGCCGCATGAGTTCTGTTAGGAACCTCTGAGATAAATTACAGGAACAGTTTTCAGGACTTCTTATTCTTCCACCGTCCCAACTCCACAGTGGGACCTCCCAGAGCTCCTGGGTGCTTTGGCTGGTGAAGGGAGCTGTAGGAATGTGGGAGAGATGGTAGCAAGGCTGTGAAAAAGCACCAACTGGTAAATGGTGGAGCTGAGGAAGACAAGGCAGGATTAGGGTTTCCTTGGTTTCTGCAGAGGATGATCTCTGCAGTGGGAGGTTTGGTAGCAGCAGGCACCCCTTCCCATGAGTCACAGGAGGCTTTTTCAGAGGAAAGGTCTAAGAATTGCGCTAGTGCCACTCTTGCTTGTTTTTTATGTTCCTTCCAAAAGGCCTTTTTGCCGCCATGTAGAACTTGCTGCACGGTCATCCTTGTCCCATAGAGCCTACCTTCCTCCATTTCCTCATCCTCCTCACTGCTGTGGTGGTTGAGAGAGTGGGGAAAAGCTGTTAGCTCAGGACAGATGCTCTGAAGTTACTAAGATCTGTTTATAGCAGTGAGGGTGGAATTTCTGTTTGATGCAACGGTTGATGGATGTGTGAAGTCATCCTGTGGTTATAGGGGAAGACAGAAGGGAATTGGTTCTCTTTGCAGCCCTCTACCACCTAAATTTTGGAAGACAACCCCTGGAAATCAATGGGAAATTTGTTACTCCTTCCTGTAAGCTCCCTGGCCCACCCAAAGGTAAATGGGCTTTGTTGGACCTCTCCCAAATTTTGTGGTAGAGAGATATTTCATTTTCCTGTTGATAGCCTTCCCTGTCAAATGCTCTGCTGTCACAGGGATTGAGAAACACCAGCTTACTGCTGGGAAGTGAACCTAGTTGACTTCTGTGTCCTGAGTGCAGGGAAATTTAAGCTTGTTTTCAGTCCTTAAGAGTGTGCTGGGCTCATTGGTTACTCCTAACTGACTGCTTCTTTGCTGTGTATGCTGTTTTGTTACAAACTTTAAATGCTTGAAAACAAACCAGTTCATTTTATTTTTTCTTACATTTTTTATAAAATTCATTTATGTTACTCTATCCCTTCTTTACTATCCCTCCCCAGCTGAGCTGTTTAGCACCCCAGCTCCTCACAGAACATGGGGTGATTTCGAAATTCACAGGCTCCTTTTCCTACTGAGATTAAGATTGTCCTGAAGAAAGCCTTGGAATAAGGAGATGAGGTCAAAGCAGATACAATAACTGAATATTGGCAGTAATGCACACACTTCACAAAGAACTTATTTCTGAATAGCTGAACTGTGCAGTGAGCCCTGTTATACTCCTGTATTAGTCCTGAAGGGTCCTCACTCGCCCCTGCAGTCCTGCAGCACTTCTGCATTTTCCCTGGTTTTATTTCCCCTTGGTGCGAACAAGCAAATGCAAGGCTCAAATAGCATAGCCAGGCTGGTTCCAACACACGAACAGCAGTAGATAGAAAGATAAAAGGGGAGAGCAAAATTGCCTTCTTGGTCTGTAAAGCAGCAAATACCAAATCCCTCCCGAGCTCCTTTTTATCGTGTACCGTCCGTAAGCGCCGTTTGGGATTTGGATCAGCAGCACGGCAGAGCCAGGCGCGCTGCTGCCTGTGTGCAGTGCGGGCTGGTGCGTCTGGCAGCAGCACAAAAGAAAGCAGTCGATGATATTCATCGGATTAAAGGCCCGATTCCTGGGGACACACTTGGTTGGATGCAATTAAAATGCCTGTCAGGCATTTGATACCAGCAACCCCTTGACAAACTGCCTCAGCAGCCGCGAGGTGCAGCATCCTATTGTAAGTGGGTGATGGCGGAGCTGGCTGGATTGTCGTCGTTCTGGAAATTTCTGTGGCCAGCGAACTCCCTCTTCCTCTCCCACTCACCCTCTTTTCCTTTTCACCACTGCGGGGACTTTTCCTAATTTGCGGTTTTCCTTTTCCTGACGTACACATGGTAGATACAAGCTGGTGGCTTGCAGACTGCGTCTGTCTGGAGATAGGCAGCGAGCCGATGGAGAACAACACTCCGGGAGAATGATTATGCAGCAGTTATTTAAGGATAGGCTTTTGTGGTATGGCAGCATATGAGCTGGTAATGATTTTATTTAAAAAAAAAATGTCAGCTTTGTTTGCTCGTTGAGAATTTGAGAGAGTTGTACCTTTGTGCTGAAGCTTTTTGGATTTTGTCTGCTGTAGATTAAAAATCTGTAGCAGGGCACACTGGATGAATTAAAATGAATAGGTAATAAACTTCTGTGGATTTGTTTATAAATACATTGATGCACGCATAGTGTGTGTTATATGCAGACACACCTTCATACACAGATGGCTGTATGGATATGTTTATGCATTTTTGTCTTTGTATGACAGAAGAAACACTTTTCTTATAGCTAAAAATTCTTTTTCAGCAAAAATTAAGTGTTTTCAGGGTTTTTTTGTCCCTCCCTTTGTTTTGTATTAGCAGATTCTTCAGTGTATAGTCTTGGACGCAGCGTGCTGATTGGAATCTTCTTGTTCAAAGATCGGAAAGGTAGGATGCCTCTCTTTGAATGTGGGAATGAATATGCTGCAGGGTGCGGGCTGCTCTTTGTTATTCTGTTTTTCCTTTTTGATTTCAACAATAATTTTTTTGGAGCTTTTTTTTTTTCCCCCCCTTTTTTCTTTTTTTTTTGGTCGGCTTTGCGGAAATTTTCAAATTGTTGTGCCAAGCACTGTAAAGTTATTTCTGATGTGTAAGCATATGCTCTCGGTAACTAATTAGTCCTTTTGGCTGCAGCTACCAAAGGGTGAGATACAAACCCGAATGCTTGTCTTGTTGGCTTGTGTTAAGTATAGCAAGGGTGCAAGCTGCCTCCTGTCATACCACATTTGGGGTCGTCCTGAGAATGGTTTTAGCATCAGCAGGCACAGGGTTAAACTCGCAGGCTGGTTGCAAGCAGGTACAATCTCTCACAGGAAAGCAGCTCATGGTTCCAGCAGCCTGTTAGTGCTGGCTGAGCCTCTGTCTGATGGCTTTTTGACATACCACTGGCACTTCAGAAATTATGTCTGTGTATCAAAAGGAGGAAAGCAAGATGGGGTTTTTTGACAGTGTCATTGCTCATTCCCAGGAGTAGCAGTTTATTGTCCTCTTCCCCTAGTACCTTTTGGCTGTGGTTAATTTCAGCCCTTGCCCCTGTAAAGGAAGGAGGGAGATAAGATGTTACAGAGTAAAATCTCTTAAGTTACCTTGTATTGGACTTCCAGGTGTGTCAGGTAGCTAAGGAATACAGATTTCATTGATTTGCAGTGAGGAGTGTGTTTAAAAAAAAAACAAACTCAAAATCTAGGCAGGATTGAAAATCTGCTCCCTTCACATTGATGGAGACAAGAAAAGGTGTATCCATCTTGAGTTAACTTCTTAGGTGCCAGTTCTCACCCAGCACCTTCCAAACCAAACTTCATGATGTTCTTCTCTGTTATGGTGCCCTACAGGTGATCATAATTCTTAGGCCTGCATTAAGGCCTGGAGGGAATGTGTGCAATCACAATATGCAGGTGTCTTTAGTCTGAAGTTTTAAGGGGCCTTTTAAAAACCTGAAAGAAACCCAGATTTTTTTCTGGAAAGGCAGTTATGCTTCACTCCTTGAGAAAGCCTGGACTCCTGAAATGGCCATTGTGGCTCCCCAGACAGGCAGGAATCCCAAGCCAGAACCTGGGCACAGGCAAAGGTGTGGGCCACTGCTAACAGCAAAGCATGCCTCAGAAAGGTGATGGATAGTCAATATCATTGAAATAAATTTCTGTGACTGGTTGATAGATGCTGTTCCCTGAGGGAAAGCATTGTGATTTTTTCCAGATATTCTCTCCTGTTTTCTTACGTACAATTCTCTTCTTTGTTTTCCTCTTCTACACATCTTTCCATTCTCTTGGCCCTTGTAGTTTTTCTGTCTTTGGCACACGGCTTTTTACCTAATAGATTTTCCTGGCTGAACAAAATTTTTGAAGGAAATTCTTTACTTGCTAGTTGGTCTTAGCTGCTTTTAATACTGTTTCCTCCTGGTTTCAGTTCTCACTAGACTCATTGAAATAGAAAAGCCTGTAGTAAATAGTGTTTAAAATGCTTTAATTTGTGAAAAATGCATTCAGTGATTTGATTTTAGCTAAAAGCAAGTCCTTTCTCTTCCCTCTACTTTTAATTTCACTGCCTTTGTCCAAGGCAGGAAGCCAAACTGCAGTCTCATTCTGAATTCATTAATGTTTTGCAAACTCTGTCTCAAGGACTAATATTGCTTGCTGGGCTTGATGTCAGAATCCAAGGTTTTGCTGCAGCACTGGAGAAGGGGAGAAGAAGCATCTCTCACAAATAGAAATTATAGCATTGTTAGCAGACAAGTAGAACTGCTAATTTTTATAATATTGGTGGATAAAGAGTCCAGTTTTTTGACAATGTGATCCGTTCAGATCCCCAGCAGGTTTTCATCTGCTGTGGAAATGTCTCTTATCTCCTGTGCACAGCATCTTATCAGTCCTCTATGGTATCCTAAAAACAAAGGGCATCAGCTATTTGTTATTAAATCAGAGTTGGTAGAGACTGGATTTTCTTAACTACATAGAGAAATACATATACATTTCTTGTACTTCTCATTTAGCAGTCATTTTGGCCTCCTCTTTTTATCTGGGTTTTTAAGATTCATGTTACAAATCATTCCTTCAGGCTACAGAGAAGAAAATGAGATGTTATACTGGCAAAAAAATGGAAATTATTTCAAACAATATAAGTTTCTTGACTAAGAGGTAAGGGACACTTAGGCTCCAAGAAGAGAATTAATTCTAGATCGACAGGACTTTTAAAAATCCTGTGGCCACAGAGGTAGCATAAGTTGGCCTGGAATATCAAAAGAAAAACATTTTGTTAGCTGATACAAAAGGGCAAGAGAAGGCAGGGTGTGCAGCAGCAATGAGGTGTGCTGGATTTTACAGTTTGTGGGCTCCCTGGCATTCATTCCCCCAGGATGATGTCGTGTTTGGCACTCACCTTCAGTTATAAACATATGACATGGTGACCAAATGCACCAAAGGCATCCAGAAGGAACGTGTGCTGTCAGTTCATCCATCCCCAGGGCTCTCCTGCAGGGAGCAGCTTCAGGGGTGAACTTGGGCCTCCATATCTGTCCCCACCCTGAGGTTGTCATCTGGTTTTAGCCCCGCGCGTAATGACCCTCAGAGAGGAGGTGAGGAGGCCATTTGCTTTATGGCTGTTCTAGGCTGGGTCTAGGCTGCCTAGAACCAACAAATCCTTGGTTTGTTTGCTGGGGTTAAGGTTAGATCACCAGGATTAATGTTGTCTTGTCCTGTGATTACATGAAACAAGTAGTGGTTTGAGCATTGGAATGGGTGGTGCTGACTTAGATTTATGACTTCTGCTTGATGAACAATGCTCAGTGATGATTTCCCTGTTCTACTGATTAGAAAGACTGTGTCCTAGGCAAATCTTTTGGTGGCAAATAATGGTCCTGTATTACAGCTTTTCTTTCAGCTGCAATGTGAGCAGGGCCCCTTGCAGGGTCTGCTTTTTCTACTTGAATGTCACATGTCATGGGACTTGTTACCTTGTTCAAGGCAATTACCTCTGTAACAAAACAGGCTGAAAATGATCAAGGGACTCCAAAGTTACCAGCTGCAGAGAACGTAATCTATGTAAAACCTTCAGTGACTAAGACTGGAGCTAATATATTGTGATGACAGTTCTTTTATATGCCTTTGCATCTTGTGTCCTCTCCTCCCATGCCAGAGCTTCCACTATTCCAGTTTCTGTGTGGCCATGTGCTGCCAGCTGGGCAGGACATGGTGTGCTCCAGAGCTGCTTTGGCTGCTGACTGACCATTGTGTGCATGTGCTGCCTGTCTGTAAGGTCAGAGGCAGAGAGTGGTGAGGTTCTGGCAGTGCTTTCTTCATTTAAAGAAAGAACTCAATTTAATTTTATTTTTCATTTCTAGGAGGAGAAGATTCTGTCCTTAATTCTCTGTCAAGCTACATTTAAATGTTAAAAGCTAGGGATAGTTAGCAGAAATTTGGTTTAGTAGTGTTAGAAAGGACCCTGTTTAACCTGTAAAGAAAATAATCATTAAAGCAAAGAATCCAATGGAGGATGAGCTGGACCAGGAGCTGGGCTGACATGGGCTCAGCTGGAGGAAGGAGGTGCACCGGATTAGGTGCAGGCCTGTGATTCCTGTGAATGGCTGTAAACTGCCAGGTTTAATCCCTGAAAGTTTGTGTCCTCTTTCTCTTCCTTGTTTTCTTTGTCTCTAAAACAGACAAAGAAATGCCAATGTATTTCTCAGGTTAGGTATTCATCAGCTTTGCAGAATGGTTGAGACCCTTGGTTACAGGAAGCTGCAAAATTTGATCGTGAGACTTAGGATGGTGGGTTTTGTCTTGGCTGCAGTGACAAAGGCGTTTGTGGTATTAGTGCAGTAACAATAAAAAGGTTAAAATACATTTACTAAGACTTGATTTCTCCCAGCTTCACCCGTCAACTTAACTCTTTCTTCTTCTTTGCTGTATGGAATGACATTGTGATCAGAGAGGTCAGTGATGATATTTAAGATGCTAATGAATAAATAGTAATCAAATAGTCTGTCCTATTTCATACAAAAGAATGGTTGTTTCCTGATGGACACTTATCTGGCATACCAAAGCTGTGAAAGGCAGTGTCTGTGTTGCCGGTAGCATGGTAGGAAAAAACCTCTATAGCAGCAATGCTGCTGACTCATGCTTTACAACCCTGGAACATTCCCTGAAAGGCTGGAGATGCAGATTAACTTCCTTTCCTCGTCCTGGTCAGGGGACAATTCATTCCATTATTTGCCACCAAGTGAAGCCTCTAGATAGTTATGCACTGCTGCTGTTTTCGCTGACCTTTTATGGAGTGCATTAGCATGGAGCTTGCAAGAAATCATGGGCAATTTATTTTAATACCTTGGGTGTCAGTCGGTGCTAAATCACAAAAGCTATTTACATTTATTTTCTGAGTCATCCCAGTTCTTGTGATAAGGTGATTTTTTCAGTGTATGTGGTTAGTAAACTGCATTTATCTCTTTTTCTTATTTGGTGCGTATATTTCATTTAAAAATGCAAATGTATGCCTTAATTGGCTGAAAGAAAATGACCCACATGTAAGGAGGTGCCTTTCTTTGCCTTTTCATTGTCAAGGGGAAAGGGTTCATGACTGCTGGGAACAGGAATAGAGAGCAATGAGGGAAAGATCAGAGATGTGTATTAAGTGGCAGGGTAAAAGTCCCTGTATCATCCAGTTGCCTCTGTCTCTGTGGTTCCCAAGTTGCTTTCTTTCTTCCACATTCCCAAAGGGACCTGAGCACTCTGCTGCTCCTCAGCATGGGAGGATTTGGTACTGAAAAGCTTGATCTTGTGCTACAATTCATAGCCCTGAATTTGGCTGGGGAGAAAAAGATACCTGGGACAGCTCTGGGGACTTGCACATCCTGAAACATCTCTTTCAAGTGTTTGAGGTACAGATATGGAAACAAGGTGAGGGCACATCTCTGTGAGAAGTTCCTTGACAAATTACTGCCAACTGCAAATACAGGGCAGCACAGTCCAGGCATAGGTGATGGGAAGGGTGACTTGAAACAGAGACTGGACAGAGCTAGAGGATAAAGCAGATATTTATTGAAGGGCCTTAAAGGTACACCTTGGACAGGACAGGAGCCTGGCCAGGGCTACACCCAAGGTGGACCTAAAATGGTCACAAAACAGATGACCTGTCATGAGATCTCACACTTTTATAAGTTTTGGTTCATTTGCATATTGTGGTTTAATTGTCCAATTACAGCTCTGGGTTGTGAGGTCTTCTTATTTTCTCTCTTCAGTCCACTGTTGTTTGTGCTCTTGGGCCTGAAAGTTGTACTCGTTGCCCTTGGTCTCCAGCAGGAAAAGGATCTATTTTGTGTCCCTGCTCTGTGAAGAGCTGACTGACACTGACTGTGAGGCTCAGAACTGCACCCCTGGGCAGCACAGGATCTGAAAAACATGAAAGCTCAAACTTAAGGCATCATAGGTAGTACAGCAGAGGGGAGATTGTGCTGAGCTGGTGTCTCATTTTTGCTCTGGAGATATCCCCTAGTTCTTCCTGCTCTGTAGTGCCAGATGCCCTGTCACCTGCCCTGTGTACATCCCTGTGCTGCTGGGCTGTGGTGTTGGGCAGCATGCTCTCAGGCCCCACAGGGCTTCTGGCAGCACTGCACAGGTGAGGGACTGCTGCTCTCTCGCCACTGTGTTCTGCATCTCCTCTGAGCATTGGGAGGGTTTTTATTGAAATATCATTTATTTCTGCACTGATAATTTGCAACATAAGATGTCAATCGAGTTGATTTGGAGTTTCACAGGCTTATAAGTCTCTCTTGCCAGGGTGGATTGTCTACACCCCTCCTCCCCTGCCCTTTTTTTTAAAAAAAAAAAAAACAAACTTGAGGATGAGATATTATGGAGAAAGGGCAGCAGAAGTGGACAACACAGAGCTGTAACAACATGGAGATTGATCAGGCTCTGTCTTTGGGCAGTCTAGCCCTGGAAAGCAGCCTGCTCTGTTGGGATTCAGCGCTGCTGCATTGTTCTTCCCTTGCGTCCCACCCTGAGCACACCAGCTCAGGTAGCTCCAGTTTGCCTTGTCTCTGTCTACAATCAGAGATATAAAAACCCTTCTACAGTCACAGCCTACCTGAAGTTGTCTCTGGCACGAGTTAGAGGAGGGGCAAATCCTCTAACATTTCGTAATTTAGGACAGAACTACCTGCTTTAGGTTTTCCATAGTTGCAACAGTTTAACTGAACTCTTGTTTAAGGGTGGATTTACTTGCATTGATCTAAACCCCTTCTCAGCCCTTTTCAGTGGGATTAGGGTGGCTTGGCAGATAAATTGGCATTAGACTCCTTCATGCTGGCAATGGGATGTACACCAATTTTGTGATGAATCAAGATGGCTGATAACCTGTATTGATAAATGCATATTAAATCTGGGCTTAGTTGTTGATGCATTTTGAGTGTATGCCAGCAAGTCTGTGTTGCCAGGCCTCATCCTGGAGCTACAGGTGTAATCCTGGCCACCCACAGAGGTGCTCAGCCACTCTTATGGTCAGCTCTCCAGTGAGGACAGATCCCTGACCCAATGGCATTCTGCTCCAGTGGCTTCCCCAGGCTTCTGGCAAAGTCAAGTGTAGTCTAACTGTTGATCCTGTGTCTTTTTAAAATTTATAGGAAACTGGAAACACACATACTTCACCTTTAAATGAGGTAAGGTGCAGTTGAATGTGCAGTGAGCTCCTCACTCCTAATACCTACTCTGCTAGAGCCAGTGTGCAGCTCTAAATGACAAGACATTTGAGTAATATTTTCTTGAGTTTAGCAAAATGATGATAAAATTGAAGGAACATTTAGAAGCCCAAGAATGAGTCAAGATGGCGCTGATATATTTTTATAGGTATAACAGAATAGAAATTAAAGCTACAAATGGTGAACCTCAGTAATGTGCTGAATGCCCTCAGAAAAGATAGGAAGCTAAGATTTAAAGTTCTGTGATCCCCCCATATCCCATAGTCCTGTGCATATACAAAAAGGGCTGACCTCTCTTTCCAGAACCCGCTGGGGTCCACAGAGATTTGTGCTCAGCACCTGTTGCTGAGGGCTCACTGTTCTCAGAGCTGCTCTTGATGTCCCCCTGAGCAGAAGCTTGGTTTCTTCTTGGGTGGATGTGCAGTGCCTAGGAGAATTGAATCTTCTTGGAAAGTTGCCATGAAGTATGGCTTCAGTGCAGCTAAGCATATTAACAATCAGTAAAGTAAGAATTGGTGCCATTATTTGTAGTGGTGGTGTTACATAATGAGCAATAAGAACAGCAGTACTTGTAAGGGCAGAGTGAGGCATGGGCAGAACTGCTCACTTGGACAACCTTCCCTGAAATGAATGCCCTTGAGGGTCTAAATGCTTGAGCTCACTCTTAGGTTCATGGTATTTAGTGTCCCTTAGTAAACATGTCTTTCAGCAAACACTTGTGGAGGTAATTATAGAAAGGTAAATTCAAGACTCATGTATACAACTACTAAAAGTAGTTTTACAATTGTATGCTAGCTAGTGTGTGTAAAAACTTTAAATACCAATGTGTGCATTACAAGGGGGAAACTTGAGCGCTTCAGTGATGAATTATAGAACAAAAGAGATGGAAAACATGCTCTGTGACACAAGTAAGGCATCCATGCAGCTCGTAGTTTGCAAACCATTAATAACTCCCTGAAAGAACTCACTAAAGAATAAAAATCCCTAAAGAAACAAAATCAAAAGAAAAGAAAACAAAGGCAGAGTTCTCTGCCTGGACTGTCATTCTTAACTGATGCACATCTCTTGGTTCCCATTAATTCTTCTGTGTCTCCTAAGTGTTGTGCTTTGCAACTCCTGGAGTGGGGGGGTAGGGGTGAGAGCAGAGTTGTCAGAGATTTTGATCTTCATAAACCTCTGAGTTCAGTGTGATGGGATGGCCCTTAGTACAGGGAACTGGCTAGGTTGGATTCTAGTGTTAGGGTGGGCATATTGTTATTGTGGTGAAGTCCTGTTGTTTTCAGTGTTGTTGTCCTGTAACTTTTACCTCAGAATGATTTTTACAGATATTGAGCAAAGCCTAGAGCCTACCTTTTTTTTGTGTGCTGTCAATTCTCATTTTGTGTGTCAGTAGCAAAGACAACGTGTTTAATCTTACGTAGCATATTGAATGGAAGGAACAGGAGCAGAAGGGTGTATTGAATCAAGCAGTTCCTGCTCCTGGGCATTTGTACTTGGCAGCTCAGGTGCAGGTCAGAACCCTCAAGGCAGAAGGCTCTGCACAGCTGTACTGCTGTGGTTTGCCTGCACGAGTTGTGGACGTCTTCAGGCAGCAGGGTCTGCACATGACCAAAGAAAATCCTCCTGACTGTGCTGTGTCTGTGCTGGTGGTGTTCTCCACCACACTGATGGCCACTGCTCCTGCTGTCAGCTGTGTCACGCTGGTGCTGAGATTCCAGCTCTCCTGCACAAACAGATGGGACAGACCTGTGCCTTTTGCTGAAGGTCCTGGTCATTTTTTCCTCTCTCAGTTGTAAAGAGATCTGTGCAGGAAAAACCCCTCTGGCTTCTGCTGCTACATTTGAAAAATGAACGCACGGAAGCTTAGGGCTACTGTGACATCCTTTATAGGTGGCTTGGTAGATAATGATGATTCTGCTTCAGAGATGTCCTGAGCACCAAAACCACCTCAGTTACCTTTTGGATTGTGATTTGATGCGACTGTGCTACAAAATACTTCTTGGCTGTGCAACACAAAACTTTTTTGTTATTACTGTTCTTCATATGTTAAGGGTAAATCCGAGCCCAGCAGGCGGAACATAAATATTCAGCCACAGTGGACAGCTTTGAAAAATATTTGTGGTTTTCAGCCTAAGATATGAATCTGTCATTAACAGTGGAGAAAGTAGTGAGATGTACAAAAGGGGATACAGTCAAATCATTGCATCTGTGTCCACATGTTCGCCTACATGTTGTTAGTGTTTGCGTTTTCTGGAGCTTGCTTTATTGCAAATAGCCCTTGTAATGTCACTGTTGTGACCTATAAAATTCCTTTCTGCAGTATCCAGATGGGCATGGGAAATACCAAAACAAACTCCTCTGTCTAATATCAATGCAGGAGTGCTGGGGTTAGAAATATTTTTAGATCTGTTGCAGTAAAGTACTGTGGACAGACTAATTCCTGAAACAAATAAGCTTCTTCCTGTAACCAAATATGAATCTGTCCTGTGTGTCTGTGTGTTCATAATCAAATATAATACAGAAGTGTATATAAAGCCATGGTGTCAGGAGGGGAAGAAAATAGTGTATCTTCTTTCACTCACCCAGAATTTCACTCAGTTTATAAGACCCTAGTGTTTGGGATGTTTTAGGGTGGGTTTTTTTAAACTTTATACATCTGTCAGAGGGGAGATGATTGTTTCTGTTTTGTATGCAGAAAAGATTATTTAAATGTTCTGAAATATTGTTGCTGAGCTAAAATTGATAAAATAATTTTAAAATAACCCTTACTGGGCCTAGTGTAGCAACTATGAAATTGACTGTTGACTTGAAAAATCTTAGACAAGGCATACAGTGAAGGATAATCCCAGATGTGGGCATTTTGTTTCTACATGTATTTCTGTTTGAATAGTTAATTAAATATGATGAAAGGCCCAAACTGTTCATGTGTATTCTGTCAAAAATATGCTGTCACCTGTTACGAGCAAGTTTCAACCCGGAAAAGTAAAGAAAGCTAAGTCTCTGTGTAAAAAATGGAAAGAATTTGAAGGTTCAAAATACTCCCAAAGTCGAGATTAAAACCAAACAAGATTAAATGTTGATACCAAAAAAAAAAAATGCTATGTTTTTATTTAATAGTAAGAGAGGCAAAGAGAAAGAAAGAGAAAAGTTAGAAAGAAGCCAAGGTTACTTTAAAAAGCATTGGATAGGTCATCACCACACTGTGCTACCTTTGGTGCTGCTGAGACGGGGCAGGGGGAGCAGAACACTTTTTGTCTTTTATTTTTATTTTTATTTTTTTTCCTGCTGTTTGAAGTGTCTTCTCTGCCTTTCCTGATCTCTGGAGCAGTTTGGCTGGGATGCGGAGTTCCATCCTCTGAGATGCAGGCCTTTTTATGGGCCACAGTCCACACCACATGTGGTTTTCAGGTGTTGAAGAGTGATTACGATAAGCAGACTTAATGATGAAGCACTTTTGAAGCCCTTCAGGTGTTAAGCAGTCAGAATGACAAAGCACTTTTTGAAGCTTGTCTCTTATTATTAGGTTCTTACACCACCTCTGGAGTCATGTTATGGTGCTAATATGCTTTCTTGCAGTTTCGCTCCTTCTTAAATCAAGAGGAAGAAATATTCGTATAATAAGCCATGTTGTGAGAAAGTAATGTATTATGACAAAGCTTAAAAAGGCTTTTGAGGATTTACAGCCATGAGTGTTTATGAGAACTGAACTCATTTTCATTTCCCAGCAATCCTGTGTGCAGAGATCCATCAGGAGTCGGGTATCTATAAAGATGAAGGGGAGTGCAAGATGTCAGGGAGGTGGGCAGCAGGGACCCTCAGCTCCTGCAGGAAGCTGCTGGTCATGCCTGGAATGCTGACTGGTAGGGCTGTGGCTGATGGGCCTGTCAGGCAGCACAAAGACAGTGGCACTGTCTCTGCAGGTTTGCTGTAGGAAGATTAAGCCTATGGATTGAGGTAATCCTTACAATATTAAAAGCCCTGGTCTTGCAGTGTCTCTAGGGGAAGGGCCTGTCAGACATCACAGAAACTTGCTGAGATGTCTCTGAGTGTCTCTCGCCAGCTTCTCCAGTGTGTCCCCTGCAGTTTTTTGGTTGTCTCTGGCTGTTTGTCAGGCTGATCAGCAGCTTTTACGTTTGGTGAAATGCTCCCCCCTGGCAGAAATTGGCCTTGGATCTGAGCCTCCTGGCTGCTTAGCGGAATTAAGTCTTTCACTGCTCCATGTCATTCAGTATTTACTGCAGCCTACTGGCTCTAGCTACCCCAGCTGACACTGGTTTTCTGCTCCTTTGCCCTGTATCTGTCGCTGATTCTGTCTGTGCAGAAAGTTTGTATCTCTGAAGTGAAATGGCTTTTTTTTTTTTTTTT
>VWYO01001192.1:163934-285677 GCA_013400275.1 Rhadina sibilatrix
TTCCCCTCTGCTGTCCATGGCAGTTTGTATCAGAACCCCAATGAAACTCGGGGCTTGCCAGCCTGCCTGCCACATTACCGACACAGTGTGCCCCTGCCTTCCCCAGAGCTGTGCTGTTCTGTCCCTGGGTCTGCAGCATGTGTTTGCAAGGCACAGAGGCGTAGCTTATCACTGCTGGGCAGGAGCATCTGTCCCAGGCTCTGCTTGTGTCGTGCTTGATGGAGAGAATGGGTGAATTGCTCAATGAAAGCATGGAAGGAAACCCCATGACCTCTGCACCTGTTTGAGGTTAGAGGGCTCCATGGGACAGGAGCCAGCCTGTGAATCAGCACGTCTAGAGCAGGGCTGGGCATAGGGAAACTACTTATCTGTGTAAATAGACTTGATGGCTATTGTGTGGCTGCCATCTGTCCTGTTTCACACACGGTAACTTGGTTTTATTATCGTCTCGAACCATGGCTTACTAGGTCTCTAAACTGCTGGCCAGTCTGCATTCATTATTGAATAAAGAGGCTTCCACTTTTTAAAACGGAAAATCATCTTACTACAATAGTGGTAAATGAGCCTTTTCCCCCTGTTTTGGCTTGAGTGCCTTTCTGCACAAGAAATGTGATGGATGGCAGGGACCTCACTGCAGCATTTATCATCCTGATTAATCACAGTACTTTAATAGGGCACTTTACTTTAAACAGAAGACATCTAAACAATAGCTAGAACATTAAGCATTGAAAACCAAAATGCATGTTATGATTTTTTTTTTTTAATATTAGGAGGAGGGGAAAAAAAAGCAGGATTTCGAGGAGAACAAGTGTTGATTGTGGAGGATGCTTTGGGGAATTCTGTAAGAAGTTTGTTAGCAAGAGTTAAGAGGTTTGAGGGAGTTTTCAAGTGAGATAACAGTAATAAAAATGTAAAAGCAAATGTGTAATGCACTGTAGACATTGTTTGTTGTGCCAGTTCGTATCCCAGTCCATCTGCTTACCTGCTGTCAGGAGATGGTTGGTTCCACTGTCTGCATGGCAGCAGGGAGCAGACTGAAGGTCTTGGTATCTCTGGACCACCTCTGGATCCTGTAACATGCAGCAGCTGCAGGAGACCTGCATGTGAGTGGGGATAGGAGTCACTCTGCAGTTCATGCTTTATTGGTCTGTTCTCTCCAAGTGTTCTCAACATCAACGATGAAGACTTTTTAAAAGGTTGCAAGCACTGAAGTGCCCAAGTGGTGTTCTTCCCTTTGGCAAAATGTCATTAAGAGTTTTAATACTTGCAAGAAAGCAGGAATTTTCTGGTAGATTTCTGAAGGTGTTTGTTGTCCTCAGACAGAGGTTAAGCCCAGGCAAGTTCAGGGTTCCCCTGTTGCTGTTGGAAGTGTCCTCTTACTGTTGGGTTCCTGAGGGCTGCAGGGAGTCCTGTGGTTGTGCAGAGATGATTGGGTCTTTGGGTGCTTAACACTGTCACTTGCCAGTGCCCATCTGTGAACTAAAAATGGAATGGAATCTTAGCTCATTCTGTAGCAAAATCCTACACAAGTTTCTGTGCTGACACAGTGAGAAGGAGGGGCGAGTCCTCCAGGATGTGAAATACAACAACACTCTCAGGACCTTGCTTCCTTCACCAGAGGTGGTTGGTATGAATTACGAGTTAATAGACAATTGAAATTTAAGGTCTTTGCAGAAATGTGTTGGTCTTTTTGCCCATTTCTAGTCTTTGTCTTTTGACATCTGTTGAGCTTCTACAAAAAGTTTGAAGCGTCCCACTAAGCACTGCATGAATCCATTTTTAATATATCCTAAAGAGGTTATTGTTATGGAGTGCTGTGCCTGGGCTGTTGAGTCAGTTGTGATGGTAGCTGACAATATCAGCAAGGGAATAACCAGGAGAATATTTCCTTTTGGGTGCTTGTGGTCAGAGCTGCTCTGTGTCAGGGGTCCCTTGCTGCTTGGAGGGGAAGCATCTATCTGCAAAACTTAAGCCAAAACATGAAAAAAAACCCTAATCAAATAAAAAGAAAAGTGGCAGAGGAGGAAGGGGAATAGAAAGATCCTATTCTGTTTTGAATTCCTGTTGAGACTGGCTACCTGTGTGTCTTTGGTATTGTTCTGTTGCAGTGAGTAACAATTTGTAGAAAATGAGCCTTCATTTGTCCTTCCCTAACCACCCTGAGCAGTGTTTGCATTTGGAGTGGGAGGAGGAAGGACTGTGGGATTGCTGCACTGTCACTTAAGCAAAACTAAGGAGCAACTACAGGGTATTTGGCCCACTGTAAAAGAAAACATAAATAACTGTACATGGTTAGACACACTGAATAAAACAAATTTGGGAGTTGGGAAACTGGTGTGGGGACACTGACACACAACACAATTGCACTTATGAAAATATATTACTTGACTCGCTGTGATCTTTAACTTCAAAGCAATGGAACTAGCCTTAAAGAGTAAAAAAAAAAATAGATTGGAGCAGATAAGCACCCTCAGACTAAAACCTTGACCCTCCAGCACATTGTACTGTATATGTAGAATGTACAGGTTGGGAAGACAGCTGTTGCCAGGGCTTGCAGCGTGTTTGTGTCAGTACTGCTGTGGGAGCCTCCTATCGTATCTCCTTGATGGCTGCAGAAACCGGCACGGTTACATGTTTGCTGACTTCTCCTTGGCTTGCCTTGCCTATAGGGTTTTCCTCACTTCAGTGTTTCAGTTTTGGTTTTTGCCTTTTTAGGCTCCAGTTGTGCAGCTGGTGATCCTCGCTCACCTGGTATCAGTTGCATTTTCTGACGGGGGAAGAGGAGAAGGCTGGAGATTAAGAGGCAGTCCATAAACTTCCAGTAGCTTACATGATGGGGCAGCTCTGCAGTGCTTGAGTTCTCTAGAAGCTGGTAGACAAAATTGCTTGTATGAAGACAGTTTTCTCCTAGATCTTCCACTGATTTCTTTGTAATTTGGGATGAGTAATTTAATTCTCACACCAGACAACATTACTTTTTCTTACCTAGAAAACACGTGGAAAACGTGTTTCTGGAGGCCTTGAGGTAGATACCTAAACTATAGGAATTTGTGTCGTTATCTAAAGCCTGTACATATCTTATATTCACTTGAAACTGGGGTGACTAGGTGACATGCAAAAGGATTCACAAGTTGAAGGCATTGCTGTTAGAATGTGCTGTGGATGGGGCAAGTGTAAAGAGCTAAATAACAGTGCTTTGGTTTTTGCAGCAAACAAAACACTCTGGTCTCTTGCGTGGCAGGGCGCTAGCCTAGCATTTGCTTGTATAGGCAGAAATGATAAATGCTTTTATTTTGGTATTTAAAACACCAGAAATTAACACTTTAACTGCTTAAAAGTCATCATGTGCAAAACTTGGTGTTACAGCCTAAGGGTCACTGTACAGCATATGTTATATGAAATTCCTGTGGGTACCTGAATCCTGTTTGATTATGTCAGGACAGAGTTATCAGAAGACCTGGGTTTAGTTGTTTCCTGGCCTAATAAAGACCCAGTTGATGCTGAAGGCCACAAAAAGAGAAATGCTCCTGGACTCAGGGCAATGAACTTCCTATTACTTTTCTCTATGCTTTGTCAGAAAGCTGAGATCTAACAATGGATCTTTTTAATATATTAATATGTTTAATATTAATTTCACCTTCCCCATTTCTCAAATCATCTTATCTTGCCATAAACTTGTGTGTGTGTTTGTGTGCAGTCAGCTCTTAAGGGCTTTTCTGCCTGCAAAACCTGTACCATTTGACCCATAGGCGTATTAAAGGGCTGTGGATAATTAAACAAGCGTGCTCTTTCTTTGTTGTATGCCCAAGAAAGACTGATGTTTTCTTCACTCCAGGACCACATCCCTTCTCAGGTCTGTAGAGATTCTGATGGTATGTGACACCCATGTGGTATCACATCACTTGGATACGGTGGTGTGTGTGGTTTCAGGTTTGACATGAGAGTTCCCTTTTGGGAGACAACTCACTCCCTGGCAAAGGGATGGGGACTGGAGGTGGTGTTCACAGTGGCAAGTACTCAGCTACAACTGCCTCTGCATGACAGCATCCAGGATGGAAAGCAGATGCTTTCTATGAGGATCTATCCCACCTTGCCACTATGTCTCTTCAGCTGCTAGCTGTTGTTGCACTGTGCACCACAGCTGTAAACCGGCTTGGGATGGACTTCTGAAACCACCTCTCAGGTCCTAAACACCCCTGATGTAACAGAATGATCCTTCTGACCACCATTTTCTTAAGGGCAGGGAACACAGGATTGCATAAAACAGATTTCCCCCCTTTTCTCTCTGTCTTACTTGTGAGAAGTGTGTAATACTGTCAAGAGAATATTGTTCAAAGCCTCCTGAAGCTCAGGTGAAAACTTTCGTCAGCTTCAATGGGTTTTGGATTGGTCCCCTAAGGACCTGCTTTGATCAGTAAAGAGAGTGCACTGTGCAAATTTAGGTACTGACATGAGAAGGGCTGCTCTTGCTGGTGAGGTCTTTTCTGCTGAGGTTTGCAGGTGAAGACAATGGCTCTTCGTGTTTCCTCCCACTGCTGAGGGAAGGAGAGGCAGGCTGTCTGCAGGGCACAAGGCAGCTCGGCCTGGCAGCTGGGGAGGAAGGCATGTCAGATGCCAGCTCAAACAACATGCAAGAGTGACTGGTACAAAGTGGAGCTTAGATGGCATGACCTACTTGACTCAGAGCACCCCTCCACCTCAACTGCAGTCAGTCGTGTTCAGGGAGAAGATGGAGTAAACATGCATTTTTTAACAGGTGACAGGTGAGATAAAGATGAGGAGAGTTAATTGGAATTGTCACCGCAGAGTCTTTTGCCAGAGGCTGGCATTATGCTGAAAAGTGCTGACATTAATAATGTTTGCAGGATGGGACGATCTATTGTTTAATATTAACAACTAAAATTCACCTTCTAATTATTCATTTAAATTGAGGTGGGAGAGCTTTCACTCGCTTTAGTTTCCAAAATGCCATTTCCTCTAAAGTGCTCATGACTGCCATGGATAGTACTGTAGCATTCTTAGGTCTGAAAAGCTCTCAGCATTTTGCTGGGGATGTCTGTTCCTTGGTTCATCACCTTCAGTGGACTAAATTAGTGTAATGATGCATACATTATTGATCAGCTAAGGTATAGCTGAGGTGCAATTGGGTGTGAATGTAGAGGTGTTTGAGTGTGTGCTCTGTGCATACAAATTAAGGTGCTTTAATTCACATATTTACATCACTATAACGAATACTTAGACAGTAATTGTGATGGACCTGGCTTAATGTTAAGGGTAAGAATGGTGGGAAGAAATACCAAAAAGGCCCTTTAAAATAAGTTGTTACTTACAGGTGGTTTAATAGCAACACATGGTTGTGTGGGCTCAACCTTAAAACTTAAATTTACACTGAAATACTTTCATTTTTCTAGTCAAACAAATTTCTATGGTTTTATTGACTGGTTGCAAATAGTACATTAAAACATATGCAGTCAAAATGATGTAGACTGTGGGGATGGCTTTTAGCTTCCTTGTGTGTGTTCAGTATTTCATAACATGTTAGAAATGATTATTTGCCATTTGGGTACCTTTTCAGCTGTTGGGTGAAGGTTAAAAATTTGGTGCAAGTTTTGAGCTCATGGCATTTGTAGGGCAGGCCACAGTGAATGTCTCCCTTCTCACTTCCTTGGGGCTTCTTCAGCTGTTGCCAGTTGAGGATGCTTTCCTGCTAAATTGACTGTGTCACTTTTGGAGATGATTTTCCATGAATTGGTACTTTTAATGATCCATAGGAAAGAGTAATGTTATGAAAGAGACTTCTGGTAGAGATGCATGTCTCATTTTCAGAGGTGAAGCCATAGGTGGACTTTAAAGGCAGTTACTGTTTGTGTACACACATGCTGCAGTAGGAAATACTCCTTTTGTGCCCTGGTGGCTCTTAGTATATCACCTCTGGAAGCCAAAACACATGCTAGCCCTCATCATGCAAGATATTGCCTCTAGCGTAGTGTAATTCAGTTTTTAGTTCCAGTAATAAAGTATCTTTTGCCTTTTTTTTTGTTTGTGTTGTGGTTTTTTTGTTTGTTTGGTTTTTTTTGGTTTTGTTTTGTTTTCTGTAACTAGCAATTTGAGGGTGGATTGATTGTTCACATTAACTAGTTACCTTAATTTTCTTAGGACTAACAAGATTGGAACAAGTAATTCATAACATGCAGTTTATCCAAAAGAATAGCTCCCCTCTTCCAACCCCTCAAGACATCTAAGCACCCATTAGTCTCTTAGCATTAAATAGCCTTGTGGAGTAGTGTTAGTGAGATTGCTTCTTCACAGGCTGTTAACAACTGAAAAGAGCTGAAGCAAATTTATTACAGGTGCACATATAAATACAGCAGATTGTTTTGTAGTATCATTTTCTTGCTTTAAACAGTTACCTTCATACCAAGAACGTGCTCGGTCTTTATTTTGGCACGCCTTCATTTCACTTTTCTTGAGGTTTGGGCTAACGGTTAAATCCTCTTGATCCTTTCAAGCTGCTACTGGTGAAGTGATGAGTAAAGTGTACCATCTCCTGCATCCATCTGCATTGAAAATACCCTGGCTGACTTTCCAGAGCGAGCCATGGAGATACTAGAATATGGCAAAATTTTATCCGCGAGTTACCGATACGTCAGGGGTTGTTTTCGCCCGAGGGCGCAGTTGCCAAGTAAAGGTTGCGTGACAGCAGGAGGGGACAGCCTAATTGAGGCAAATCGATTATTTATTTTGTGACACTGAGCACATATACTGGGTTACAGGGGATTAATTCTGTCTTCAGTTGCGCAGGCTTTATGGCCCCGCTGTCACACGTGTTCAGGATGGGTTGTGTCCGTATTTACTTCTGGTGGAGACTGTTGCTGGCACACTGTCTACAGAATTCAGACACACGTTTTAGGTGATGTTATATTGGTGGCAATATCAAGATTCTTCTATAAAATGCCTTTTTTTTTCTTTTTTTTTCTGAGTGAAGAGCACCACTTTGTAGTTCCGCCTTTGTAAGTCAGACTACACTTAATCATTGGTAGGAGGCCTTTGAACTTCTCTCTCAACCTTAATTCTTGTCTCCCAATATCCCCATCATTAAACTGGGATGTGGCACAGCTTGGAGCAAATGCCTGTGGGCTCTTTGGCCAAAAGAGGGAAGACTTGTAGGTTCTCTCAAGCAATTTCAGGTTAGTGCCACCATGACTGGGGTCTTGCATAAAAGACCACAACGGTCAATAAGGAGAGCAAAATATGGCTTTAAAAAAATATGCTCAGCCAAGAGGCAATTCATTTCTAAAACTGTTTTAATTACTTTGTAGGGGTGAGCTGCTTCACATGGCATGTGTTTTCTGGGAAATGGTCCAGCTCAGTATTAAGAGGCCACAAGAAAATTGTCACTTAACATGTAGATGCAAGGGGCTTGAAGGAATGAAACCTTAATAAAGGCCAGTACTGTCTGATTTACTTCAAGGAGGCTCAGTTCAGACATCTTTTAGTTTCTAGGAGCACTGATAGTTCTGTTGCCTTAAACAAGTATTGTATTGGTGATCAAATTTTGAGTTCTACCAAAACTAGCTTATGCTTTGAGGCCACACGCTCATCTGATAGAATCTAGAGTTGTGCCATTTAGGTCACTCTGCTTATTTTGAGCTGAGCCAGGTCTGGTAACAATATACCTGTTTAGGAGGAGATAGAACACTGGCCACGTGTGCATAGAGAAATGCAAGTGATAGCTGTAGTTATATTAATAGGATACAGTTGTATTCTTTTATATCCAGTGATGCCATCACTGGACAGGGAATCATCCTTTCTTTGGAAGATCAAATCCAGTCTTGTTCCCATAGTCTTAGAGCATCTTCCCCAGAACTGAGGAGACCATCTCCCAAAGGAGGGAGTATGTGTACAGGATATATGTCACCTGACATTCTCCCTCCTTACCCATTTGAGTCCTCATCCAGCAGGAAAGAGAAAACATGCCATGGCCAGTCTGATGAGGCAGTAGGTGTGCTTTCGTTTTGGTGGAGAAGGTGCTGTTCAGCGAAATGCCCTAGTGTGTGCCCGGAAGGAAAGGTGGAATAATGAGTGTCTGTCCATTTGTAATAGGTAACTGAGCAAGGTTTTCATTCCTTCCACACCTCTAGTTTGGCTGTTATCTCCTTTAATCTCCAGTCAATGTTTTCTGATCATGTGGAGCTGAAGGGTGTCCTTCAGCATCTGAAAAGAGAAGTGGAAGGAGGAGCCAAACAAAGCTCCCTGCCATTCCGTTGCTCATTGCTTATTTCCTGTTTTCGTGTATTTCCCCAATTCCTACAAAACCCAGAGAAATCTGGTTCTTAAAGCCTTAGAATAAGAAGCAGCAAAGCACTAGGATTTCTTAGTTTGCATGCAAAATACCATGTCTTCTAATCATTTCAGAGCAGCAGACATGAAAGCTCCTTCCAGAGAGATGTCACAAAGGTCACACGTTTTCCTTTGAATAATGAGCGGTGCTTTTAAAGGAGCTTAAGATAAACTGCAGGCCTATGGCCCATATGATCTGTTTATTTCATATAAAGACTGCAGCCCTTAGTTAAGCAGGAGCAATGATTCTGTCACTAGAGCTTGGATTGAAACTCCAAAAATCTTGCATGTGATTTCCTGATGTACCATAGAGCCTGTGCATGTTTTCAGGCAAGACATTTTGTCTTACTTAGCCTCAATTTATAATCTTAAAAAAAAAAAAAAATAGGCGCAATAGCACAATACAACACAGTTCTTAACTATTTTTGAAAATGATTCCTTGTAAAATCCTCAAAAATCGGAGGCAAGGAGCAAGAAATAGTGGAACAGCTGGGGAATGGAAATCAGGTTATGGAAAAACAAACATAGATAACATTCCTGTTGTGTAACTTGCGTGTGAACATATTCTGCACTGACGCTGAAGGACAGGTTTGATTATTACAGAGAGGCTCTGCATCATAAATACAGGTACATAGGATCAACTGGGGTTTCCTTTTCTCTCTTCTGTTTGTCTATATTTGGATATAAAGTGTTCAAGGATTGATGCCTTTTCTCAGTATGGGCACTGCCTCCTTTTAAGGTGTCCCACTGTTGGCCACAGCCTGCATGTCTTAAGGATGACTTGGCATTTGAGTATAAACTAGAAATAAGTAGAATCAGATTGTACAAGGTTGTTGGTGGTTGCTCTGCTGATTAGAACCATAGAATCACAGAACTATTTGGGTTGGAAGGGACGTTAAAGACCATGAAGTTCCAACCCCCCCTGCCACGGACAGGGACACCTTCTCCTAGACCAGGTTGCTTTGCATCCTGTCCGACTTGGCCTTGAATTCTTCCAGGGATGGAGCATCAACAACTTCTCTGGACAACTTGTTCCAGTGCCTCACTACCCTCTCAGTAAAGTTTTTTTTCCTAAAATCCAGTCTAAATCTCCACTCTCTCAGTGTGAAGCCAGTCCCCCCTTTCTGTCACTCGATGCTGTAATAGATAGTCTTTCTTCTTAGCTCCCTTCAGGTACTGCAGTTGGGTCATCCCAAAGCCTACTCTTTTTGAGGCTGATCAATCCTGATTCATTCAGCCTTTCCTCGCAGGAGAGGTGCTCCAGCCCTCTAATCAACTTAGTGTCCCTGCTCTGGACAGGCTCCAACATTTTAGCTGATTGAGATGTGGGATACAGAACTCAAAGACAGTCTGCTGAAAAAATGAAGTCTTACAGGCTCTGCGGTTGAAACGAAAACCTTTTTCTCAGAGTTTGGGTGCCTCAGTCCCTGGTCCTGAAGTACAAAAAGACGGCTACGAACAGGTGAGTTGGTTTGGCTCCCTAAGGTGCACCATAGGGCTGATCCCATAAGTGAGATGGGGCTCAGTCTGCTCAGGGCTGTATGAACTGACTCCAGCAGTGGTTCTCCAACACTGTATGTCTCTGTGCTCTCAACAAAGGGATTCCATGGCCATAGTGTCTGGCAGCCACTGTCTGGCTAATTTGGTGCTGAAATCTGGTGGTACCTTTCATGTGTACAGGAAAAGCTGCCTCCTTCAGCTCTGGGAGCATATGGAGCTTTCTGCCTTAGCACAACGGCCATGGAAGTTTGCTGTTCCTCTTGGCTGAGAAGGTTTTGATATATCATACACTTTGTTTATGTTTCTCTAGCACAGAAGTTTGCCCTCAGCATAGCTCATTGCCTAACAGGTGCTCACCCAGGATCAATCCCTGAACTTTGGACTGCAAAGTGTTGTCACATCCTCCTGCGTGTGATGTAAAGGGCACAACAGTTCTGGAGTTGAAAGTAAAACCTTTACTTCTGGCATCATGTTAAGCAGTGTGATCATCTTCTTTCTCTTCTTTTAAGGAGATCTATTATGTATTTACATTTATGGAAATAATTTTTGAGCTGTAGGGTGGGATTATAAGTTGTTAAAAAAAAGCATGAATTTTGTTAGCAAAATGCATCCGTGCAGAAATTGAGATTTTCCTTATTGTGTTTTTCGTTGCTGTCCACAAATGTTTTTTAAACAGCTTTTTATTTTAAACAGCTCTGTAATGTTGTCTCCAGATCTTGGAAACCATTTTCAAATGTGTGAATTGAAAGTGTGGAGTTGGAATGTAAAAAAGAAAAGTATCTTCCAGGAGGGCAGAAATGCTGTTCTCTATATAACTGAGTTTTCTTTAAGTCTTCCCACTATGTGTGACTCATCATTGTCTTACGTATCCCAAATCCTTTGTTACAGAAGGCTGCAGCTCTCATGCTGAAATGGGTGAATAATCTTTGATTTCAGGCACTTTGCTTAATCTTTCTTAAGGTATTTCTGTAACAGAGCATAGTGTTTTAAGGAAGTTCTTACATGCTTCTGAGTAATGGCCTTCTGCTTTGAAAGATCCACAAGTTTTACATGCGAGCTCTAAAAAAGAGGCAAGTTTGCTCTGTGAATTGGGGAATAGAATACTTACTTTAAAAACTGTTCCAACAAGTGTTAGGTGTTAATGGCTTTGCTGTGATGCATAAAGTCCATAATCTTAAGGTCAAAACACTATTTTTGATTTGTTCTGTCTTCGTGAAAGTGTTGCAATCAGCGTTGCCTTTTGTTGGAGAAAGCATGGCACTGTGAGTAACTGATGCAGCCTGGTACTTAGTAGTCTCCAGCAAGTGAAGTACAGCTTTTCACCATGCAAATCATTTCCCAAGATTGGTCCACTTAGGGTAAAGCATTGTTATTTTAATGCATTTTGATACAATCAGAACCATGTGGTGCTGAGAGAGAATAGTAATTTTCTTTATGGGGATTTAGTTTCAAGAAGTTAGGAATCTGTATTTGTCCAGCTTTTCTCGTTGGCTTCCACTTGCTAAGTGTTTTCAGTTGCACCACACAGTTCTTTTGGGGGAGCAAATAAAGCATCTTAATGCTTTTTCTATTGTGTTAACCCATGTTTTCTTATCTCCTTAGCATTGCCTGCTTGCTTAATCAAAAAGAAATTAAGGTATATTAGTGGAACACACTAATAAATGAAGGGAATTATTAGAGAAAGGATGATAGAAAATTAGGAGGAGGAGCATTTTGTGAGCATTTTGACTGGCAATATGATCTGTGCCTCTTGCAGTGCTGACAATTAGTGTTCCTGGTGAGTTTGTCTGATTTTGTCCAGTCACTGACACCAGGATTTTCACAGGAAAGGGGATATTACAGTGAGGGTTTAAGAGCACACCAGGACCCCTTTAACTTCCTCCAGTTTTTATTTCCCTGCTCCGTTTTGCCCATGCCTTTATGTTACGATGTTGTCAGCTGTTAATTAGTTCTGTGTTGGGAATTGTCAGTATCAAACAGGACCTTGCTGAATCCCCATGGCACAGACACCCCCCTGCCCTGGGATGGCTGTGGGCAAAGCTGTGGGGTGGTGCAGGCTCTCACCCTGGAAATGCTGAAACCTCAACAGATCAGTGTTCACTGGCCCATGTCAAACTTCCTGCTGGAACCAAGGCTTTTCACGTTAACTGAATGCCACCTGATGCTCAAAGCCATGGTAGTTTGCCAAAAGTTGCCTTTAGATTTGCAGATCTAAAAGCTGATCTAAAAGCCCTGAAGAAGTACTGGTGAGACAGTGGACAGTAACAGGCTGTGGTGATTCCTGCTTTGTCTGAAGTAGGAAGTTGAGCTTAATAGAGTCTATCTACTCAAACAGTTTTTTAACAGAAAAAAACCCAAAAAACTGTGTGTGAAATGCTAACTGTTTTTTGGGGAAAGGATTAATTTTAAAAACTTCCTATTAAAGAGAAATCCTTCCCCTTTTTCTTAATTTAAAATACATTTTTTTAGACATTTTGAAAATGAAAGAAAAATTCACTCCAAACTGAATGAATTTCTTAATTTCTTCTCAAATTTCTGAAGGAAAACTCAAAAAAAAAAAAAAAAAAAAAAAAAAAANACAAGAAGAAAATACAAAAAAAAAAAAAAAAAAAAAAAAAAAAACCTCCACCAAAAAATACCAAACAAACAAAAAAAAAAAAACCACCAAAAAACAAAACAAAACCCACAAAACAAAAACCCAAGGAAAACATAGCTGAAATATTTCATTTGACCTAGTCGGAAATGCTTAGGGTGTTTTGATGTTTTGAGTTTGGATTGACAAAACGTTTCAGAAACTGTCTAGGACCTAGCAAGGCCATCTCTGCCAGCTCTGGGCATTGATGATCAGTGCAGTACAGCACTGATCTACCCAGGGAATTCCTTCCTGGTTTACTGCAGCCCAGTAAGGAAACACTCACTTGTGTTTCAAAAGCAGCATGACTGCTGAAATCCTTCATGTTTCAGCAAGGCTCATTGGCTCACAGTGTGGGGTATGGAATCAGCCTGGGATCCTGCTGGAGCAGGAGGGTGCCTGCAGTGTGAAGGGACCACTCCAATAGCCACCCATGTGGACAAGGCCAGCCCATGGGGTTTTTTTAAGAAGTAAAAGAATAATGTAATGAATAAAAGATGTGATAGGAGAAGAAAAAAGTTAACAGTCAAGTGGTTACAGGAAGGTTTGTGTCTTTAGCTGTATTTATGGGCACATTGTTTTGTTCCAGTCCTACTGCCTGCATCCTATGTGGAAAGAGCCCTGAAGATAAAGTAGGATTTCTTGTAAGAGCAGACAGGCAGAACGGATTAATGACAGGATGCACTTGCAAGTGCCCAGGAGCCCCAGCCCAGCTGCTCCAGGCCATGAGGCTGGCCCTGTGCTCCCATGTGTTGTAGGCATGGAATGTTAGTGCTGGCGAGCACTGAGCCTGGCTGAGGGTGTGGGCCATTGGCAGGAGGTTGTGTGGATATGCATCCTGCAGAGCCTGGCAGGGTGAACTGGGCAGAGCATGTTCTTGTGGCCCCAGGAGAATGGAGATTGAACATTTCTGCTGTGAACCGGGCTCCAGATTCCTTAGGAATTACATAAATGGAGGGTGACATACTTGCTGGGTATAATGGTGTAAACTTTGTGGCTAGAAATTGTTTACAGATCTGTTTTGCAGAGATGATTTGAGCCTGGCCTTTACAACCTCTCAGGGAGCACCCACAGTCTGTTTTGGACCCTCTACCCCAGCTTGAAATTCTCTTTTATGGCATCCCTCTGCCCAATCCAAACAAATTTACAAATTTACTACCTGCATGTAGTAAGATATCTGTGCCTGAATACTTATCAGCATAACCCACCTGTACTCTACTGAAAATAGACAAGGGCTTTCATGAAACTGGGACAGCAGGAAAAGAGGCTTTGCCACTATTTTCCTTCTTTCTTTATTGGATACAAAGGTCAGAGCTTGGGAATTTTTATAGGGAATCCGGGGACTGAGGCTCTTAGGGACTGGAGAACTATCACACTGTAGTTTGGATAATTTTCCTACTGTCCCACCACTCTGGCACTTGTGGGACACATATCCCATAAGCATCAATCACCTTTAAATGAAATTGGTATTTCTTACCAAATGCCTGATGGAGGCAAATGTCACTTGAGTTTGCTGCTCTTAAGAGTTTAGCAAAGACAAGAGGGAAGACATGTGGAAAGAAAGAAAAATGCTGAAGGGGGCAAGGCTGGATGTGGAGGTGCTGGTGCCAGCCATCCTTGTGTTCTGGGGGTGATAATGTGACTGCTGGCGAGTCCTGTTTCACAGTGGAAACATCTCTTCCTGGCTGATTCTGGTATCATATTGTCTCTGGCCTAAAGCATTGCTTATTTGCATAAGTCAGCAGCAGGTTACTAGTTTTTCCACAAAGCAGGATGCATGCTAAGAGGAATTTTATGGCAGGTGTAGTTGCTTCAGCAGTCCCCAGCCTGGGAGAGACACTCTGCTTTTGTAAGCATTGACTTTGGTCGAGCAGAAAATCAAAGGATGCTGTATTTCAGATTTAGCTTGGATGTGCTGTGAGTGGTGGTGGGCATTTCTAGGGACTCTCAAAGGGCAGGCCTGGAGGAAATGATGGCAGGGAATGTCTGGAAAACCCCCAGCAAGGCAAGCAAAAAGCTTGCTGTTTTCAGCTCTGCTTTACCTAATTCCCCTTTACACTGTCACAGGTAACTTGTGCATTCCAGATTGCTAATGGAGATAAGTGGTTTAGAGGTGACTTAAGAAATAACAGGTTTAAAGCCTCTGGGAGATTTTGCTCAGCAGTTGTATTGTGTATAGGAAGTGCATGTATTACGGGAATGTGTGTGAAATGGGCTTCTCAGTATGATCCTGAGCAAAGCTCCTATGATCCTGTGGTTCTTTCCAGGGCAGTGCCAGTAAAACTTCCAGCATGTGCCATGGGATGGGGTCAGTACTGCAACAGTACTGCTTGGCTGTAGTGCTCTAAACTGGGGAGAAAGAAAAACCAGAAATCCGAAGTATGGTAAAAAAATTTCTTTGAAAAGGTAGGGAACACTGGCTAACGTGTACTGCATCCCCTGTCATGTTTGCTCTCAGGTGGAGGTCTTCAGACAGTGGTTTTTTGCCATTTATGTTTATCTTGAATGTCTCTGGTGGCACGTGAGCTGTGACATTGGAGCCGTGCCTTGGAGGATGTGCCCTAGCAAATGTCTTCTGTGTCCCTTCCTTAATTAATATGGTGCTTTGGGCCTTCTGATCTCAAAGACATCCATATCAGTGCAAAAATCTGCAGCTTAAGCTCAGTTTCCAGGGTACTACTGCCCAGCCTGCTCTTGACTCCTCGAAGTTAACTTCAGTGCACTTGAAGTGAGAGATAACACAGAGCCAGCTGATCACAGAAACTCATGTGCTAGCCATAGGCTAACGTGGCTTCCCCCTGCAGTCCCAGAGCAGCTGTGGATGCTGAGCCATTGCTCTTCTCTTGCCATCGTTTTACTGGCACACTGGGAAAAGGCTGCACTTGGTTACTGTAGGATTACAGAGCTGCACACCGTTGTTAGTTCGTGCCTGTGCTGGGAGTGGATGTTCAGCCTCATCATTAGATGCAGGAGCTGAGAGGTCTTGGTTTCTGTCCTGTCTCAGACAGTAACCTGCTTTGTTACCCAATGGAAGTCTCTCAGTCTACAATCCTGTCAAAGGGGGTTTTTACTTTTTCAAGAGAATCATCTGAAGTTTTACTGACACCTTAAGTTGTATACTATCACATGGATGATAAGAACAAGAAACTCATCCCAAGCCAAAAAAAGTGATATATTTTATTGTGTTTTATTGTGTATTTCCACCACGTCTCTGATATACCAAGTTGACTCTTGGGTTATAGGATGTAGCGAGGAAATTTTCTATCTGCCTTGTACAGGGTTTTATCACAGAAAAATCTTCAGGATAAACAGGACTGGTGTAAGAGAAAATAGTACTCAAGGAAGAGGATGGACCCAAACCAGTGCAGTGGTTCTTGCTTTCTAACCCTGTCTCATAAACTCACATGTCCTTAATTTCTTACTGGCATAAGACTTGTCCCAGCCCTGTCAGTAACAGAAAGGCTCCTGTGCTGTCCTTTGGAAGGTGATTCTTTCATCTTCCGTGTCTGTTCGCCTCCACCCCATGCATGGGCTATAGCTGTGTTACAGTCCTGGATATGCTGTAGGGAAAGGAAACACATCTTTAATTTTGGACAAGAGAGCCTGGAAGCCAAAGCAACAATGAGCTTAGCAGGGAGCAGTATATGCTGCTTTCCTTCTGCAGTAAGTGTCCTAGAGCTCTGGGAGGACAGGGCTCAACAGCAGCAGCTGAGAAATTCTATAAATGATGAAGTGTGTCCCTGGAGTAGGGCAGCATAGACCTGAGGCCAGTCTGAAGTGTGTGAAGGCTCGTGCCAGGCTTGTCCAGATGTGCAGCATCCTTAAATCCTTGCTTAGCAAAGCTGAAGTGGCTCTGGCCAGCTGTCAGTCTCATTGTGACGCTTCGTCCTGATGCTTCGTGCCAGCTCCTCAGGCCCTCTTCTTCTGTCTCTCCTCCCTGCCTTTTTCCTCCTTCTGAATTACTGTGATGACTAAGATAAAGACTCTTACACTTGTTGGTTTGCAACATCTTGGCTGTCAAGGCGTTTGTGAGGAGGTGAAAGGCAATGGCTGGTTTTCTCTGTTGGTTGTGTGTGTTGCTCGTGAGTGAAAGCCCTTTGCAATCTTGGCACGTCCTGGCTTTATTTGTTGCCTGGGAACAGCCTGATTTCAACACACACTCTTGGATTTGCCTCCGTAGACTAGCTTAGGGCTAGGGGTTGTTTTAGAAAGTGCTATTAGTCCAAAGACAGGTTAAAAGCAGAGTTTAGTAAGATGCATATAGTACAATACCTATATTCTGAAGTAGGTTATTTGTTTTTTTGCTGTTCACAAAAAAAAAAAAAAATTTCTTAAAATTCTTTTTTAAGTGTTTTTCATTGTCTTGACTCTGAGAGGTAGGAGGAATGTTATGTCTCAAATGGAAAAGTCTCCAGCTTCCAATGGGAGCTCTTATTTGTGGTGCTGGACCAAAGTATGGAAACATCAAACGTACCTTCTATATGCGTGATATTGATAAACATGTCCCTAACAGGTGGACGATTTCTCCGTCCCAGATTTTATAAATATTTTTCTTTTGCATACCAACTTGTAGGGTTGGTGGTTTCTGTTTCACTAAATGATTATTAGACAGTCCCTGTCTGGAATCCCTAGTGAGCTTTTCCTTTCCAGCATATGAAGGTATAGCTTGCGCCCATACAACATTTCCACGGGTGTCTGAAATAGCTGGGGCCTCCTAAAGTAAATGCAAAGGCTGTAGGACATTGTTATGCCAGCATCTTCAGCAGCAGTGAGAGTCTTGTGACAGCCTTTGTTCTGGAGGTAAGATCCTTCAGCAGAGGGAGACGGCCTGAGTTGTGGCCAAAGTGGGTGACAAGAGGAGCTCTGTGGCTCTCTCTGCTTTGCTGACCAACTGAGAAAAAAAAAAACCAGGCCAGCAATCCATCTTGCAAGTCTCTTAAGCTATCATAAGCTATTTATAGGAACTCATTATACAATAAATTATAGATATAAAATAGCAGGTGGTACATCTTCCAAGTAGTATGTATTAAAATTCATGTTGACAAGACCAGGAAAACAGCCCCCAGACCAACTGCAGGGGAAGTAAGCTGTGGTTAGGAGAAGTGGAGTGTTAATGACAGGTCTGTGCCAGTAAACACAACAATATGCCTCAGTGGTAATTGTCATCAGAACGATTTCCTTCCCTGCTAGTTGCAAAATCAGATGAACTATTAGAAACACGGTTTGTAAAACCCAGACACCGTGTATTTCCATCAAACGTAGCAGTTGTCTCTATCTCTGAGGTTCCTGAAACAAACCTCCTTGGGGTTCTAGCTGGGCTGCTGAATACAAGCTGTGAAAATAATGACATGCTCATTTTATCCTTTGCTTTCCTTGTCCTTCTCTATTCCCATTCTTTAATCCTTACTTAGTGGCAGTCACTAATGCAGCCAAGTTACTTCTGCGTCAGGAGGATCAGGAAACTGTTTCCTCTCAGGCCAAATGTGCTGACACTGCTTTCTATAAATGATTCAACAGTGTCTCCTGTGTGCTGTGTATTTCAGGCCCCACTTAGCCAAGATTCTTGGATGCTGAGAAAGCTTTTCATCTTCCCCGTCTCTTCCTCACAATCACAACCCAGCCAGGCTTTGTCTCCTCTACCTTCATGACTGTGAGCAGTTTAGACCGGCAGTAGCAACCTCAAGATGCTTTTCCCCATGAATAGACCTTCCTCAGGTTGCAGAGTTTTAAAAATTTCTTTTAACCTGTTGAAAGATTTGGTGTGGATGTTTTAGTGAAAACGAGTCACCAGACAAGCAGTGGGAATTAAGAGCTGGGATTAATCCAGTCATTTTAACGCAGATGCACTGCAATAGTTTTTGGAATAAATAAATGTGTGATAGTACGATCAGCATTGCTTGTTTTTTGCATCATTGAAACCTTTTCTAAATCAGCTTGGTCCAAAGGGAACACGTCCATACTGCAAAGCTGGCTTTCAGAGGCAACATGTTCCAGCAATGAGAGAAGTACTGAGCTATGTGCTGCCCAAAGCTGACTGAGACTGGTGGTGATAATCTTGGTACAGGTTTTTCCTCAGTCAGTGTGGCTCTGCAGTCGATTCTCAAGTTGAGGCAACACCTGCAACAGTCCTTTCTGAATGTCAGGGCCACATCTACAGCCACAGTAAGCTGCTGACTTCTGCTGATGGTTGGTAATTTACAGCACCACAACCCTGGCCTCTGGTTTGCCTCCTTTAGCTGAAGTGGTTTAAAGACATTCGCTCTCTGCATCAACCCTAGCTGAAGTTCAGATATACTTGACCTTCATTCCCAAGCACTTTGGAAACTGAATTATAATAAATGTGTAGTGAATTCTGCCCTGCAGATAACCAGAATCTGTTTTTTTGCATCCCTTTGAAAAACGTGTTATTTTAAGCCTCTGCTGCCAAGGGGAAAGCATGGGGTACATGGAAAGTAAGAAGGAGGAGGAGAGTGTAGTGTAAAAGGAAGAAGCTGTGGGGAAAGGTTTGGTGCTAATAGATTGGATCTATTTGCAGCATTGTTGGACAAAGCACTAAAAGCTGGAAAGTAATTTGTGGCAATTTAGGCTTTTATCATAGTGTGTACGTTGCTCTTGAGGTATATATAGCAAAAGGCAAGCTCCCAGACTGAAGAGTTTGTAACCTTAAATGTGCATTTCTGCAGGCAGATTGGTGAAGCTAATAGATATCTGCAAGGCAGAGTCAGGGCTCAGGTGGATGGGCTGACCCATCAGGATAACAGCACAGCTCCTTTCTCAGGAGAACAAGTGGAACAGCTTAGGAAAAGAATGCTCTTAGTCCTTACAATTTTCATTACAGGTGACTCTGCAGAGCAGGTGTGTTACTGGGTAAGTCATACAGAAATATTTGAACACACACAAACCCTCAAATGAGAAAGTAAAGCAGCTCCTGGAAAAGACAGATATGTTTTTTAAGATTAGTACAACGTATAAATTTATCGATCCTATTTGTTTTGAGAATTCTATAAGAGGAGAAGTAGGAGTAAGTGCACATTAATGAAGAATTGTTACAAGTACCTTGTGCATAAAACAGAACCTCAGTCCTCTGTTGTGCATGTGTATGTATATGCACATTGGGTTTTTTCCATCAGTTCTTGCAGGTAGAAGTCAAAGTGCTTACCAAAAAGAGGAAAAGGCAATTCCTAATGGAAAAAGCAGAGGAAGTAATATGCTTGATCCACAGACAAATGGCAGAGCCAGAATGGACAGATTTCCTTGACTGTTGATGATAGGTCACACTGCATCCAGCCTAGAGCTGTCCAGCCCTTTGTTAGTCTGCATCAGCAGAGAATCTGTCTGACGTCCTTCAGTAAAAGGAAATGTGCTGAATGCGCTTATCAGGCTGTATTTGTGGACAAGACTTCAAGTCTTCTTCACTGAGATAAGCTTGCATGTCCTGACATAGGTTTCCATATCCAAGATGGAAGATATTAATCACAGCTTCCCATAAGGAGTGAAAAAGCCAGCTCATCCGTTTTGTGCCCTGTCCCTCATGGACAGTGTTGCTTGAAGCAGCCAAAGTGCCACCCCCTGCCATCCTGGCTCTGGGGCGTCAATAAGCCAACATGTCCCTTCATCAGAGCACAAAGCTTTTCTAAAGACACTGCCAGTTTCAAGTAATTCCTTATTGGGACGGGTTCTTCTGGATTTCTGTCTCAAGCAACAAGGTTTGGGAGAAATACAAACAAAAATGAAGCCTTCCTAATACATTCTGTGCTGTGATTGTTAGAAGAAGATGCTTACAGGAAGTGGAAAACCCCATTGATATATGTGGTCCCACATTCTGACCAGGCACTTAAATGTTAACTTCTTGCTTTTTGTTTAAATGCCCTGAACGTGGAATTGTGGGCATCTCTGGTTGAGTGGATGTCTCTTCTATTCTCTAGCAGAAGAAATTTTCAATAATTTCATTTTCTTCCCTGGCAGCAAGAGGTGAAAATGGTGATAACAGCCTGAATGGAGCAAATTCATGGGTCAACAAAAATGCTGCCCACTGCTGACATCTGTATTTTGATTGTCTGGTATTTTTGGTATTCTGCTAGTGGCTAAAATCTCATTTATTGCAGTGGACCTTCAGCAGAGAGGTGAGTGAGGTTTCAGTTCAGACTACTGGGACACGTGTTTAATGGTGGTAGAATAGATAATGAAAGCACAAAGCCAAATTTGTTGTTGGTAAAGATGCCATCTCACCATCTGGCACACGAGTAGCAGGTGTCTCCATCCTTCTGTTAATGTCCCTGTTGAATGCCTCTGTCTCCTTCATTGGCCACTCCCAGGAGGGGTGTTCCACCTCCTGTGGTTCTGGCCGTGTGGCCCTTTGTTGCAGTGGTGACACATCAGAGGGCTGTTGGGATGCCACGTGCTGAACCCTTGGCTGTCAGGAACATTGATCTTTCTGCTGAGCCAGAGAAAGTTTAATTAGCTCATTTTAACATTCATCTTTGTCTTGGGGGTTGGTAGAGTTGATGCTGGTTGGAGCCTCATTTCCACATAGCTCATTTACTGTAACTAATTATTGCTTGTAAGGTGGGATTTATTCCATTTCAAATTTTTAATTTATTTGCTGTCAGAACCATACGAAACCGCCCCCCTTCAGGGCAGCAAGATCTTTCTGTTCTTGTTAGATGTTAACTGGGCAAACTGATGGAAGGCTGTAGTTAGCACAGCCCCATGCCAGTGATGTGGTACAGACAAGGTGACTAATCCAGTGACAAAGGATGACAGTCCAGGAAATAAAAAACACCTGAACTGCTCTCTAGTTTAAGGTTAGTCGCCTTAGTGACTCTGATTTCATACTTACATCTTACTTTTGGTCATTACCGTCTGTCCTTCTTTTTAATTTGGTTTAGTTATGTGTTTCTTGCTACTCTAGTTCCTGGGAATGCCTGCCCTCTTCTTGCTGAAGCTTTAAAACAGTAAACTCTCAAACAAAAGCATTAACTTGAGTCAGATACCCTATGCAGGGAATTAATTTCTGAACAATTAAAGTCAGAAATGTCGCAAGTGTCTTGGCCGTGAGAAGCTGCAGCCTTACAAATATAGATGGTAGTGCTAGCTGGCTCCATAATACTTGGGGTTGCTCAAGGACATGTGGTAAGGAGACCCCTTTTACCCCTTTTGGAGCCACTTGGGTGTCTGTCTGCTGCTGGCACCCAGAATGTTTTCCCCAGTGTCCTCTGGTCAAAGAGTTAGAGAAAGGAGAGAAGATGTATGGTGGGGCATGCAGAGGCTATTTCAGCAAGCTAAGCAAGCTAACCTGGTTTACTGCCCAGGCATTTCTCTCTGATTAAAGAGGGTCACAAAAAGAGCACTAACATCTGTGGTAACCTTTGTTACCCTGCTTATCCCAGCTGAACTTAAGACCCTCTGCTACAGCTTGGGCAAGAAAAACAGCTTAAAGAAGAAATTGTACTAGTTCCCTGCCTTGGTTATCTTCAGCTGTTTTGAAGTGTCAAACTGGGAAGTGGGTGAGGGACTCTTGCTCTTCTTCCCTTACTTTCTGTGCATCTTAGCAATCACTTTCCTTGTTCCTGCTTGGGATTGCCCTGCAGTGGAGGCCCTGCATATAGCAGCTTTGACAGTTCCCCCAGTGGAGGGAGTCTGGCTGGAATTGTGCTGTGCTCCATTTGCCTTCCCTGATGGACAGGTTTTTGGAGCTAGTGCCAGCTTTTTTTAAGGCTGGCTTAAGGAGTAAGTGGCTCCTTGGTGGTCCTAAAGCAGGCTGGACATAACAGGGAATCTGAATTAATGAGTCTTGGGAACTAAAGCTGAAAGAAAAAGGCTCAGACAGAAGTGTACACATAAGATGTAAGGACATTTTGTAGTCCCCTACAGTGTTGAGTTCATGCTAAATTCACTGCATAGAGACTAAATAGTCAGCATATTTTTCTATTTCTTTGTCGGAACAGAGGGTTTTCCTTGTTTAGCAACCAAATGCAGCATCCTATCATCTGCTTACCCAAGTGTGATCATTTAACTTGTTAGCATGGTTTAACAAGCAGGCTGCATCAACAAACTAAGAAAGCTTGAGAAAACTTCTCTAGCTCCTGGAACACTTAATTTTTTGGGGCTACTTCCTGTTTTTGCAATACTCCCACTTTAAAAAATAAGGAGTATTTTAAGTAGGTTTGTTTTGAAAGCCTCCTGCATCTGATGGGAGCCACAGTATCCATTGTCAAAGCAGCTGTCTCACTTTTGGCTTAGCAAGAACCTGCTTACAGCCCTGGGTGGAAAGGGCCTAAGGTGGTGATGATACAAGGCAGAGCACCTGAGAGAGGTGACAGAGCACCTGCACTCTGCTCTGGTTTGTCATATCCATGTCTCATTGCTGCTGCACTGAGTCGTACTGCAGAAAAGATGGGAATGATCTGGCAGAGTAATCACAAGCACAATGCTTCCAGATCTCCGGAATCAAAAATGATTGGGTTGAATCAAAGAAACACATTTTGGATCAAAGAAATGCTGAAATTTTTCTGCTTTTTGGAAAGAGAAAACATTCAGGAGACTCCTGTCCCAGAAGAATAAAAACAAGTGCTAAGGAAAACCTGTGTGATGTAGAGGAGCAGATTCTTGTTTTGTCAGTATTTCTGTATGCACATGTATTCAATTCAGTTTGATTTTCAAGTGAACATAGTTGCTGTTTTCACAAGCACAAGTTCCAAATGCTAAAGACAAAATACTGAAGTCTAGCAAATGGGAACAGAGTTAGATTGAAAAACTACATCTGAAGCATAAGAAAGAAAAGCAGTGTGAGCAGGGTGGCAAAGTGCCCAAGCTTCTGCTGGTGAAACTTGGGCAGGGCAGGGGGAAATGCTGCCATTATTTTGGGGAGAAGTGGTGTGTGTGCTCTGGCCTTGCAACACAAGCAAAATGAGAGTTTCAGTGAGCAGAGGCACCTGTGCAGGAGATGCCTGTAGAAGCTCATGTAAGGCATAACAGGATGCTGGTCTCCTTCCCTGGGTGTCCTCTCAGCCCAACAAGCTAGAGAAGGTTCAGACTCAGCATCCTTTGAAGAGTAGCATAAACACATACATTAGCATGAAAGTTTTATTCAGGTGGTAAAAGTGCCTACTCTGCCTTGTCACTAATAAAAAGGAAGGTGCTGGATTTATGGCAGGACACATTTCTTCTGTGAGATCTATACTCGAGCAGTGAGTAAAAGCAATCTCCCGTGTTCTCCTTGAGCAGTCAGTGCCATGCTTCTGAGGCTGCCAGGATACTTAATGATGAAAAAGTGGAAGGATCAAACAGAGGTTTAAAGGAAGGCAAGCTGATGCTACAGGATGAAAAAAGGTAATAGTGTATGGTGTGGGATTTGTATGGACGTGCACATGTGCACTTGTGTGTGTATGTACTGGGTACAAGGCTGGTTTTGGGCTTGAGCTTTTATAAGCCTGTAAATCTATCAATTTCCCAGCCAGCCCCTAGTTTACTTCTGCATGCAGTCTCTCCTGGATTTATGAATTTGAAGGAAATTGGAATAGAGAATCAGATTTGGCTCTTGGCATTTGTAGGCTGTAAAAAGCAGACACACAAGTACAAGGCAGTTGACTTTCCAAATGTGAACTTCTCTCTCTCACAGGCCATGGCAGCACAGGCCTGACATGGGCTGTAGAGGCACAAAAAGTGTGTATGTGCCAGCCTCTCCTGTCCCTGAGGCGTATGATGTGCCTGAGGGTTAAGGTGCTTCTTGTTGTCTCCTCCTCCTGGAAAGCACAGCACAGGCAGCCCAGCAGTCTGGGAAGGAGCCATTCACCTTCTGGGCCTCCAACTGTGGAAGAGCAGGAGGCACCACAGCCCTGGCATTTGCTCCAGGGAGGCTCCTGTTTGCTCCTGGAGGCAGCCAGCACGTCCAGCACCCTGCAGGCTCCTGCCAGCCTCTGCCAGACAGGAGGGGCACCATAAGCAGTGATCCTGCATGCTTCAGGAATTTTCTCATGGCCTCAGAATACCCTTGCAGCAGTGCAAGCACTAAATGAAGGATTAAATTAGCCTGCAAGACTTAAAGTAACAGGCAGTTTTATTGCAGTTGCCATTTCACTGTTGATGCTATTCCACTAGCGATTAAGTGAGTTCTCAGTTGTCTGCTGTGCAAGGCTTAAATTGTCTCTGCTGCTCCCACCCTTAACTGACAGACCTAAATTATTGCTCTTGAAGTAAAGAGTATATCCATGGCATGCTCCATAGCCTATTGATGTTGCTCAGAAGCCACAGTTTAAGAAGTTGGCAAGTCTGAAATGAAAAGAGAGAGAAACAATCACACATACAAAACTAGCATTTTCTCCACAGGGTTGCTGCATGTGTGATTAGGAGATAAAACCCAGGTATAAGATCTCATGAGCATTGCTGTCTGTCCTGTGCCCTTTGTCTCTCTGTGACTAAAAGTAACAGTGAGAATTAGCAGTGGAAGTAATGTATCCCAGGTGTGTGACAGGGAAAGTTGTGACCAAGGAGGTGGGGGCTCAGCAAAAGGAGGTGTGTTTGCCCCCTGTGTAACAGCATCACCCAAAGGCTGGGCTGCCGGATGGGGAGGAGGAGGAACAGAACCAGGAAGGTGGCACAGAGGGCATCAGGAGTGGGTGACAAAGCTCATGTTCCTCTGAGCCTGTTTGCAGCATTTGGGAGCTGAGGACTCAGCTTTGGAAGAGCTGCAGCATTCTCTGATACTCAGATACTTCTGGGGCTGCTGCAGTGACTCTTCGTGCTGGTCACTGGGCCCTGTGATTCCCTGTGCATTGTGAACAAACTCAGCATTTCCTTCTGACACAAACTTCTCTGTGTGTGAGCTGTCTCTCTGAAGGGACCCCAAAACTTGAAGGTGCCAAGATGATGCTCATCTGGTGCTGTTTCTAAACAGAAGATGGGAACTTCTAACGCCCTCCTAAGGCTCTGTCACACTGAGATTACAGGTAATTTTGAGTAACCTTTTGAGTGTAAGCCTTGTTTGAATTTTGTTTTCTACTGTGAACCTGCTAATGCTCAGAAGGGGAGGCACGTGGATATGGGGATGGAGCTTGGCAGCAGCCATCTGGAACAGAGCCTTGAGGGCAGCAGGAGGCCAAGGTGAGCATGCAGGGTATTCAGGGAGAACATTTGTGTATTGATACTTGGTTCCATTAGGCTGGAACCTCCTTGGATACAGGCTCATTTTAGATGAATTTTGTACAGAGCATAAGTATACCACAGCTTGTGTTTTAGAGTTAGAAATTGCCCTCATTAGTGATTGAAAGTTAATATTATACACAAAGATGTCAGTGAGGAATGGTTAGAACAGTTTTTTAGAAAAGAGATATGAATTGTAACTCACTAGAAGGGCTTCTTGTAGTAGCTGCAGAGGAAATGTTGGCTTGATTTCTGAAGAGTGAAAAATTCTAGAGATGTTCTTGTTTTTCATTGTGCTTACTTTGGGTTGTGGGGTTGTTTTTTTTTTTTTTTGCAGTGATGGTTGTAGCACTAGGGAAGGTTGGCAAGTGGGCAGAGTGCAAGGTGGAGCTTAGTGGCATTACTGGTGTTGTCTTCTCTTTTCCCATGCAGCTGGCTCGAGTGTCTCCTGCTTAGCACTAGGAGGGCTGCAATGAGGCATCCCCACCTGGGTGATTCTGACATGGGGCTGAAGAAGGCTCTTGGCATACTTACTGTGGCATCTATTCCTCCTTCATCAGCCTTCCTTCTTAGGAATAGTCTCCTACCAAACAGTAGGCTGTTCTGCAGTCTCACTTGCAAGAAACTTTTAGCTTCCAGGTAAAACTTAGGAAAGGCCCTTGTACCAAGCTAGCCTTTGAGATTTCCTGCTTTGTGTTTCTCACTTGGCACCAATCCATGTGAACCTTCATTCATTTGTAAACACCTGTTTTGAACACCAACTGTTTGGAATATTCTCTTACTTGTATTTGGGAATATCAAGGGTAGAATTTGCTACATTTTGAAAGGATTCAGACGTGATCCTTAAGCAGTGGGAAGGACACAATGTCCTCTGTTACTGTCAAATCATGATGACAGTGGTGGTGTTAGTAATACCCCTGTGTAGCAGACTGAGTCACTGGTAGATGCATAAAACCTGTTTACAGCCAAGAAGCAAAGCAATTCAGGCAGAAATTGACAGACAGGTACCTGACTTTCTGCAGCTTTTCAGTAAGCCTCTTCCCAACTCTTTGGATGCAGGAGGTGGACCAGAGAGACCAGAAGGGGAGAGCAAGAAGGAAATATCATCCTTCCTTGCCCCTCTGTTGTGGTGAGCCACGGAGTTTCATTTCAAGGAAGAGATTGGTAAGGAAGGGAAACAAGTATCCTGTGTATTGCAGCTCATGCTTGATTCCTTTGTCAGGCTCAGCAGCCAACCTCAATACAGAACTTTTCCATTTCTGTGCAGTACTTAAGTGACTTTATAGAGGGGAAAATTAAGCAAGTGATGGTGAGTTGCTGAGCTGCATTTTGGTTTTGTGAACACTTATTGCCATTGTTTATGCATCTCCAGCAGTCAAGTCAGCATAATCCCTCCTGTAGCTCAGGAACCAGTTCAGTGTGCTAATGCTGAATTCTGTGAGTTTTGTCCCCTGGATGACGTGGAGGGAAAGAAAACATCATGGAATAGAAGCTCATCTCTTCTAAAGGCAGTCGAATTTTTGCTGTGAATCCTTTTGAAAACTAATCGTCTTGCTAAGGATTATAGCTTTTCAGCTATATGAAAAAGGAATTGCTCACACTTGTAAAAATTACAGTTGCAGTTTTCTGAAGCCCTTGCTGAGGGGTGCACATCAGCTCTTCTTTCTCAGGAGCTGCAGGGCAGCTCTGTCGTTCTGATGTCTGCACTGTCTGTCAGGTGTGACTGGTCTGGGGGCCTGCTCAGAATGCCCTTGTGTCACCTGTCTCCTCCAGTGGTCTGACAGACCACATGTCCCCTGCTCACCTTCACAGCAAACCCTGCTGCTCTCTAAAAACACCTTAGTCCTCCTGCCATGCTTTCTTGAACTTCCCTGTGGAGCATCTTGTTCTGGTTGGTGTCAGGACAAGGGTGCAGCACACAGGGATGTGCTTGTGTCTCTCACTGAGGGGGAGCTGGGAGTCAATGCTGCCTGCAAAGCAGTTGGGGGAAAAATGATCCCATTCACATTTAACACCTGTGAATAGCTTTGTAATGCAAGTCACCAGTTCCTAAGCAATACTGTTTGTAAGTTCAGCCTTAGGGAACCTGACCCTCAGAGTTAGGCCTTCTTTAAGTGTCCTTAAGCAGCTGTGATAGTAAACATGCTTTTGAAGGAGATAGTGGGAATAATGGGAATGCTGTGAGCATTCTCCATGAGAGAAGTTTGAGAGGCACAGATTGGTTTGAATTGAGGAACGACACTTAGGAGAAGAGCAGATGTTTGAAGCCTAATGTTTTTTCCAGTGTAGTCGATAAAACCTTTCATAATCATGACTGAAAAATTCTGTAGTTGTCATCCTTAAGATGAGTCCTTTTTTTTTATCTCTCATTTTTAATCCCTCAGAGCCTTTGGTCCCTTCTGAAGCAGGAAGTTATAATTCAGTCCAGTCTCTAGCCATGACATTTTGGACAGCTGGAATAATTACATGGGAAGGGGGGTGTAATACACCATGCAGTTAATGTTCAAGTGAGGTCTTGATGTGAGAAGTGAGATCCTCACATGGCTTGTCTCTTTGTTGTTTTCCAAATCATCCTTGAATTTAACATCAAAGGACTTCAGGACATTACTGTAAGATTGCTGGTTCTGCCTTTTGCCATGTCTGTGTGGGAAATCTGGGATAAATTGCAAGGCATTTGATGCCCATACTGCATCTCTGTGGGTTTCCTGCAGCATACTCTTAATAATAGCTCCCTGGTATTCTTACTTCAGTTGTAACTTTTGGGGCAAGAAAAAAAGGCTTTGCTTTTTTATACAGTTACTCTTGCACCAGTTTGGCTGCTGAAAATCCTAAGAACATCCACTCTGTGCTGAAAACAGAATTAGACACAACAGGAGTCTAAGGTTAATGGTGGCATGCCTGGGAACTAGATACTGTGTACAACAGCTTTTGCTGTGATTCTTCTTAATGCTCCATGATTCATTGCTGTAGCTATCATAATATTAGTAACTAGGTGTCCAAGTCTGGATTAGATCACTGTTGTGTTAGATGCTGTGTGCTCAAGCAGCAGAGTTGTTCCAGACCCCAAGGAGCTTACAGTCAAATCTCCATAGAGGCATGGGGCATTAAGCAGCCAGAAAGGACACACTGGTGAGACCATATTTGCCATTGTAATTAGTACTTTAGAGACTCCATAGTTCATGCTGGGAAATTGTATCCTCATAGGATATGCAGCCTACAAGGGATCAAATCCTGTTTTACTTGGGGGTTGTTTCAATTTAAAATCCAGTGTATAGTGAGTTGTGTAATGCAGGAGTTAGCCTCACTTCTCATTTGTCTCTGCTGTTTTAGTACGTTTTCTGTTGGGAACGTTGTTTTATTTAATACAGCAAAGTCTAGTTAGTAATGCAGCTCTGTTTCTGCATGTTGTCCACTGTAGCAAGTGACAGAAATGGGCAAAATAGTTCAGCTCTATTTAAAATTAATGTAAATGTTTGCCTTAGAACAGGATTTGACCACCCTGCTGTCCCTTTTTCCCCCTAGTTCTGAATGTTCAGATAACTGGCTTCCAGCTATCAGTAAAACCATCAAGTAAAGATGAGAAAACCTATTTTTTTCTGGCCTGAGTGAGGAAGATTTGGTCAAGTCATGAAAGTGCCTTCTTTTGTAGTCTGAAATGTATCTAGACCTTCTGGAGTAAATCTGTAGTTTGAAATGCCTGAAGTCAGGACTTTCTCTTGGTTTGACTTCAGCTCAGTGCTGGAAATGGTGTTGCCAACTAAACTATTTTTTAAATAAAAACAATGGGTATTATTTGTCAGTGTGGGGTGGCATCCAGTGTTGAGACTCTGCTTAGAGCTTGTGATGTTGATCACTGCTCTACAGGCAGTCTCTACCCCACCTCTCCAGGCCCTGTGGTACCCTCTCCCTTCTTGTGGGACCATGTAGCACTAGTTTTCTCATCTTCTTGGTTCCCTGTGGAAGATCCACATACTCTGCTGTGATCTTTCAGATTCCTAGTGTTTGATTATTCCTTTCATACCCACTTTGCCTTACCTGTGTTGTTCTTCTTCATTCTTCACAGAATTATCTCCATTTACTCCTTGGACCTTTGGGATTTCCTGACTTCCTTTGCATTTTCTCAGCAAATTTCTGTGTCCTTTCTGCAGTGACTTCTCTCTCTCTGTAGGTTTACCAGCACCTGTTTTATCCTTAACTTGTTTGTCTGTGCTTAGACAGTTAATTTGATCAGAAAGAGAATATGCTGTGGCTGCATGTGAGCTCCACATCTACTGAGTAGACCATCAGGATACTGCCAGACAGGAGAAATGCAGCCTGAGCTCTTCTCCTTGTTTTGTTTTTTTTTTTTTTCCTTTATAGAGGCATTTATCCTCTCTCTCTTTTATCCATCTGTGGACTTCCTAAGGTGGTAGGTAGGAGCCTATAATCTTCTGTCAAAGATGGTAGAAATTGGCCAGTGTGATTGACGATTATGAGTGTGGATAGACACTGCAGACAGGCAGAGACAGAAAGAGGAACACATGAGCACAAGTAGTGCAAGAGAATTAAGGAATTTGTGGGTTGCTTGTGTGTTCATGCATCTCTAGCTGAGGTGACTGGCAGAATCAACCAGGCAGTTGAAAATTGTGGTTTAACAGCAGGGAGAAGTCTGGAGGGCCTGTTATGTATATATGGTGGCAGATTGGTATCAAGGACTTGCTGCATACCTTGTGCTTTATGTTTTCCTAAATGAATTCTGGTGCTATATTGTGTCACATTTTTAATTCCTACCAAAGACAGTACTTCGTACAAGTATTTTTAGAACTGAGCATCCATCAGAAGAAGAAATGCAGCAAGCTTTATATAGATTCCTGGAGGAAAGATGTGGGAAGTGCTGTGGAGTATCTGTGAAAGAAGTCATTTAGAGACAAGCCAGTTAGTCAGGCCAGCAGCCCTATGGAGTCGAAATAAGAATCTGCATTTTTGTTTGTTTTTATGATCATACCAACAGCAGGGAGTCCTTAATGTAGTTTGTAAGCTGCAAGCTTGATCAGAGACTTCACACCAAAATTTTAAACTGTGGCTGTTCTATCAGTCCTGGCTGATGATGGAGAGTTTTAAGGGATCAAGTTCCCTTTCAGCAGCGCTGGAGGCCTGAGCTGAGCTTGGGGGCACCCAGGGACTGGAGCTGTTTGACAGCCACAGTTCAGGGCAGCCTCTGTCCCCAGAGCTGTCTAGCAGGCACACAGTGCCCCAGGTCCCTCTGTTTTCCCCGTGTGCTCTGGAGGACTCTCAGGCTCTGGTGTCAGTGGCCAGTGTTGCAGTCCTTCAGGCAGATGCTGTGTCTGATAAATGCCCTGCCTTGAGCAAAACTTTCTGAAACCTGGATCCAAAGGCTTTTGTTGGGAGCCAGAGCATCCTTGCACATGTGGAAGAGACAGCCCTTGCCCTGAGGGGTTTGCAGCATAAATAGGTGAGTTACACACCATGTGAATATTGTAATATCTGTTTTACAGCTGGGAGAACTGAGGCAAGTTCAAGGTAATAGTGCCAGGTGAGCATCAGAGTCCTGGATTAATTCTAATCTTGGAGCTCGCTGCCTTAACCATAAAACTGCTCTGCCTTTCTAGAGATCCTTGTGATTGTAGGAATATATATATTGCACCAGAATTGTATGAGGAGGAAAACCTTTTTTTTTGAGTGAAATAATCTTCAAGGCACTTCCATTGGTGCATGAAATTCTCCAGCCCTTGATCAACCTTAGCAAATTCTATGCAGGTGATGCCTAATGGAAGAAGACAGATTACCAGAAAATAATAAATTAACAATAATCCATAAAAGAGGTGGGACAATCATGTTCTTAGCAGCCTATAAATAATAAGAGGGAAATCTCTTCATTTAAAGTTTCTAATGTTACTAATCTCCTGGTAAATCCATGCCTATGGAGGATAAATCAAGCTTTTTCTTAAAGACAGTGTTTTTTTGTCAGTGGGAGGTTTGGATGATCATAAGCATTATTCTTCTCCTATTTACAACTCTATGGGGGCATGATCCCAGAGTCACTGCAACTAGCAGAAAGAAAGAGAGGAGGAGAGGAGGAAAAGCAATAGAAAACTATGGCATTGAGCCAAGGGGCTGTCTGAGCTGGTCCTGCTGGCCTGAACTGGCACAGACACTCCATTGTGGGTCATCAGCATCAAAGTGAGTTGCATAGAGCTCAGCCATGCCTCGTGTCATTCTGATTGTTCTGTCATCAGCTCAGCCCTCTTCTCATTTCTCTTTGCACCATGTCTCACCCTCCAGCATGATGTGCCCATGGTGTTCTGAGTACATAGGGTCAGGCTTTGCTCGTGTTTTGCCTGTGTGCTGTACAACCCGTGGAAGTTGGTGGAGTCAGTTCTGTACGTGTGCAGGAGCAGGAAGGGGTTGACATGGAAGCTCCAGGCAGTCAGTGGGTACAGATTTGGATGTGGGGCAAATCAAGTTCTCTTGACGTCAATGAAATCACCTGTGATAGATGCTCCTTAGAATTCTTCCCCAAAAGATGACCGCCAGTGATCTAAAAAGTCTCTTTTAGGATCTTGCCTGGTGGAGGTTATGACACTCTCCACATCTGATGTTCTAAGTTCAAGCAAATACACTTGTATTCTTTTGCACAGCTGAGAGCCTGTGGTGTCACTGGAAGATGTCTGTGCCTCCCCCAGCCTAGGGAGGGTGCAACCTTCCCATGCAGCCTGTGCAGTTTGGATAGGGCATCTCCATCTTTTAGGGTGATGCCGGTGTGTGGGTTTGTTTCCTCCTCTTGGGGAACCCTTTATCATCTGCAATGCTTAACTCGTGTCAGGTAAAAGTACAGCTGCAAGTGCACACTTTACACACAACATTCAAAATGGAGAGAGCAACTGTTAATGTTGTATAAAGGTGCAGGTGAAGGGTTGGGAGAGCTGCCTGCTCCACTGAAGCTATATCAAAGGTCTATTTTATCCCCCTTGTTTCACCTCAGTACATTTTCCTTTTGAGAGGGTGGTATCCAGGGTTTCTGGCATAGTTCACGTTCGTGCCATCTCTGTCTCTCTCTCTCTCTCTGGCTGATAGATTTTTCCTCATGGAGCTGCTGCTTTTGAAGCCTAAAGGATGCCTAATGCTCCAGTATGGACAGTGTTGTGGAGAGGGTGATTGATCTTTCACAGGGATATTCATTCTGTTCTCACCTTCAGTGAGATACAGTTTGGCTGGTCTCTTAACTACAATAGCAGTCATTTTCCTCCTGCAGAGGAGCAGATCTGTCTTTTAAGAGAGGGTTCTGTGACATGACTCCTTTTGAGTAAATGCCTAGTAAGTTGTTCTGTCTTCCCCCTTCCTTGCCCACCACTGCTAGCAGGCTGTTCTTACAGTCTGCATCAGTTGTGGTATTTAACACATGCACTGCTGACCAAGCTCCTTGGTGTGGTTTGTTGCTGGCTTTTGTTTTGGCCACAGTTTAATTATCTGATTTGGCATGGCTGAAGGCTTGGGGTGCAAACTCTGGCTCCTAGTCAGGCTGCAGGAATGCAGCATCCATCTCCATTAATCCAAACATGAGGCTGTAAATTAAAAAGAAAAAAAAAAAAAAAATCAAGAGGCCTAGAAGATACAGTGCTATCACTTGACTTCTAGAAGTAAATATTCATAAAAATCACCATTAATTTATGAAGTCAACAAATTGGTAGGATGAAGGGGAAAACAGAAGGTTTCATAACTTTGGTTTATCTCAGATATCAGCAAAAAGCCTTTTTGTCCTGGGTGGGTGTCAGAGTTGCCCTCATGTTTAACATACATGTAATGGTCTGGTTTTCAAATCAAACTTTTTATCATGGTGCAGAACATGTATGTGTCCTTCCTTGAATGGAATATTGTATAAAAGTACTGGACAACAACCAAACTGTCAGCTATATTTTTTCCTGAATAAAGTATTCAGCAAAATATATCTCTCTGGGTGTCTCTGCTGCCTCTTACTGCAGAAGGCTGGGGAGCTTGTGAGAATGCTGCAATGCAGCAAGTGTACTACCACTGATTAAAAGTATATTTTTTATTATTTTATTTTTTTTCTTGTTTTGTTGTTGTTTTTACCCCCTTCCTGCAAGCTTGTGGGTGGCATTTTAATCGAGTTCTCATGGTAACAAGCATAATTTAAAAGCACCAAAGCCTACAAAATTAGACTTTTTTCTGTATGTGATTGAGGTGGGTGTTCAAGTCATTACAACTGCAGTGATGCTGGTTGTTTAAGGGTTTCTGGTGCAGAGATGACAAGGGAAGTAAAATGGAAGCAGGTGCTGCTAAATGCAGAAAACATTCATCATCTATTTACCAGATTCCATTGTTGTTCTTTCTGTAAAGGGAGTGCAATTAAAGTAGTGTGTAATGTGCTCCTTACGTTGCCATTTCATTCTTTTAGATGTATTCTGGCATCACAGTGGTGCCATGTTTGTAATTCCTGAGGGAGGCAGTTTTATTGACTGATGTTTTGATTCGCTGTTGCAAACATCAGCCCCCGTCAAAGCACACATGAAAATCCTTGAGAAACTGTGGAATTCTGTATGGAGTTGCCATGTATTTCTGCATGTAGGAGAAGATGCAGAGAAAAGCAGCAAGAAGGGGTTAAAATGAAATCATATGAAGGATCTGAGTGCCTAGCCTCCTGTTAATTAATTGATCTTGAAAACTACATGACTAAAACATGCTAACTCATGGAAGTCACTTGGTTGTGTCCAGTGCTTTGCCACGTGTGATGTCAACGTGTTGTGTTTGATGCTGTATTGCACCCAGTAATTTTATAGTGCCATGTATTTGCAGTCCTGCAAAAAGGCAGTGACCAAGGTAATGCAGGTCAGTAATCCTGTGGGGGTGCTAGAAGATTTAAGATACAGCTCACTCCTAGCTGCTGAGGATAAAAAAAAAAAAACTTGATTTACAGTGAGAAAAATGTACTGGGTATTTCCAGCTCTTAAATACATGAAGTTCCATTTTGTGTGGTATTTTTTGTAATTTTTTTTTTTTTGTGGTGTTGGGTGGTTTTTTTGTTTTGCTTTTTTTCGGCTTTGTTTTGTTATTACAGCCTGCTTACAGGACATGAACAGGGAAGGATTGAGGGATTTAACAGTGTAACACCCCCCAAATATCCTGGCCTAGCTTATTTGCAGAAGAATTACATTCTGTTCTCAGGAGGTTGTATGTCAGGGATTGTTGGTGCACGTTGGTGATTTCCCAGCAGACATGCCTGGCTCTGTTGGTAGGACCAAGCCCACACCTTCAGAAAAGTGTTGGAAGTAGGATTTTTCAGGCACACCAGGACTGCCAGTAAGACAGAACACTGCACTTAGGGGTTGGGTAAGGATAGAGAGATCTTGGCTACAGAGAAGAAAGTTCTCCTTGTCTCCCTGGCTTTCCACGCAGGTATTGATCTGTTTTCCTCCTGCTCAAGAACATGTTGAGTGTTTAGACTTTTTCTTGCCTGGGGACTGGCTATTCATTTTATTGTATAGAAGTCCAGTTCTGCCCTTTTGTACCTAATTTGGCTTTGCACTAACACTTCACAATGATTTGCAGAGATGGGGATGTTCAGGGGCCTTAATGTATATATTCTATACCATGGCTACAGCACTGGGCTTTGCTGCTGCCCCTGTTGTTGTGATCATGTGTCTTATTTGGTAGTTTCTGAAGTGGAAAAATGAATGTTGGGAGTTAAATTGAAATGAATTTCTCTAGATTTTAAGGTGTTCTTGTACCATGTCTTTAGAGTACTTTCCCTGACTGTTGTTTATACCACTGACTGAGAACTGGGCTGGGAGTTTGAGCAGAAGACTACAAATGCTGCACTGATCATCCCTAATGTGAGCTCTTTCTGTACCTTTCTGGCTGCAGAAGATTGTTCTGGTGTGATAAGGAGAGCTTTGGACAGTGTTCATAAATCTTCCTGTTGTCTTTGGAAACATTTCACATTAAAGCCTCCTGGGGTTTTGAACAGGTAAATCAGTAGAAAAAGCAGTAAAATGTCAAGAGCCAAAGAAAATAGAGCTGTGTTAGGTTTCATACTAGGAACAAAGAGAGCAATGAAATATTAACTATATGCAGAGAACTGATTAAACAGTAACTTCCTGTCACCTTTGTCTTTATTTAGTACTGAGAGAAATATTCTGTTTAAAAGCAGACCTTAGTAGTTCCTTGCTGTGGCTAAAGGAAGAATAACACCTGCATTTCAGAAGCTGCAGGTGGTTATGAACAAAACTTCCAGAATCCTTGGAAGCTGTACAACAAAGTGAAGTGCACTGCATTCTTCATAGCAGCATATCATTTGAATGATTGATGTCTGAAATACCAGCTGTATTTTTTAAATGGATTTTTTTTTTTCATTGATCACGGGCTTTATGTCAAATATAATGAATTGGATATTGTAGTCTTTATTAGCTGGATGTTAACAATATGCACTTCACAAGTAAAGACCTCTAAACTGATCAGAAATTTGAAGAAAATTGAAATATCTTGAGGACTGCAAAAATTTGCTTCAAGGAAAATCTCCTGACTTTTTTTTAATATTCACAGAGGAACACTGACAAAGCACCAGAGTAAACCCTCTCTGAAAATCTTTGCCAATTGGCATGCACACAGTAGGGTTTGATCCTAGCAGTGCTTCAGGAAAAGGAGGTTTTAGAATTTCATTTTTCTGGTTTGTGTTGCAGCCCCACTCATGTAAAGTGTTCCAAACTGGTAACAGCTATAAGGACAGCAGCAAAGTAATTCTTTTTATAATATGTAAGTATTCTGTCAAAAAAAAAAAAAGGAAAAAAAGAAAAAGAAGGGGTTTTCATGGGTCTTTGATAATGCATATGTAGGGTACCCAGTGATGCTGAAAAATACTTCAGTCCTCTACCCTGGAAAAATGACTTCAAATGCCACATCAGCCTAATAAAGTGCAGACATCAGGTGTGGGGTGGGAGGGAACTATGACAATCTGTGAATTGATCAGGAAGTCTCTGTCCCTGAACCTGTGTCTTCATCTGCATTTTCATGGCCCTAGGGTTGTTTCACAGGTTGGTGTAGGGCTGGGCATGGGCCATATGCTGAGGCACATCTTCTGTGCCCAGAGAGGGGCTAAGAGGAGTAAGACTGAAGAGGGACACCTTGGCACAGGTGCAGTTAGTTTATGTCTTACTGAATTTACTGCCTGTTTATTCACAGCTGCATTCTCACAGTTTTGAAGGGGTATCGAATGTTTGATGGGGGAAGGTCTTTTGTTTGACATGGTGCAAGTCTAGATGCAGAGAAAGCAATGGTGGTTTATTGCATCTGATAGTTTTTGGAGGTGTGGCAGGTTCTTTTCCTGGGCTTCCCAAAAAGTTGTCATGATGTTCTGCCTGGGGTCTGTTGCATGGGCTGTTAGGAGCCTCAGTAGGACTTTCTGGCACTGCCCAGGACAAACCTCATCTCAGGGTTTAGGCTGAGTAAATTCAGGTAATTTTGTACCTTTGAGGCTGGATCTGGGACAAGTATCTTGCTGCCTGTTACTCAGCACTGGCTTGCTGGGAGATGAGGGGGAGGCCTTGGCACGTTGTGCCTCTTTTGATGGCCAGGACCTCCCTGGGGGGCAGCTGTGGCTCTTTGTGGTGGCAGTGCCAGAGGAAGAGATCAGAGATTATGGAGTCCACATCAGGAGAAATGAACACTGGGCCCCTCAGCAAGAGGGGCCCAGACAATCCAAAACCTCTAAACTTCCAGAATTCAAGTTGACTCTTCCTGAAAGCCATTCCATCAGCACCAGGAGTTTGGACAGGAATAGAGCCCAGATCTGAGTGGCAAACAGCACTTTTCTGGTGAAGAGTATATAGCAAAGCCTTTGAGAGGCCTCTGTTGGGAGTTCTTAGCTTTCCCCCAACTGAATCAGTACTTTCTTTCAGGGGATACAAAGAAGGGCTGTCTGCCTCTTCAGAGAAGTTTTTGCAGGTCTCTTTAGAGCTTGTACTTCAAATCAGACAGTCAGACTCTGACCTGCAGTGTGGCCAGTGCATGGCTTGCCATCCATATGGATGTGGCAGTCCTATCTGCTCGTGCATCTCTGAGCATAACGTGCACATCCCCTCACGCATTTTCTGATCAGGGTGGTGCAGGTGAGGCCTCCAGCTCAGGTAGCTTGCTACTTTCCATTATTAGACCCTGTTTCTCTTACCACTTTGCCAAACTTTTTGTGGCTTAGGTTGCAATATTCCTCTCTGGCAGTCAGGCTCGTATTGCTCTCTTATGGACGTGTTTTGGCCTCAAGCGGCCCTTTCCTGGAGCAAAGCTGCCTTCCTGGGCTGCATTGAGGAATCCAGGTTGGCTGTTCTAACTCAAGTTAAAACTTGGCTGTGAAGTTCTTTCATGACCTTGATGTTGAGGAAGGGATAACACATCTTTTCAACATTTGCTGTCGGGAGAGACTTGCTGAAGGCCCTGCTGCTTTGGACCTCCCTGAGCCTGACCAGCCATGTCATGTCATAACATTGTGGAGGGGGGTGTGGAAATAATTACTGCCTTCTTCCTTGCTTATAGTCTCTGGAAGAGGAGAAGAAAGTGTGTGCTTTAAAAGTCAAAGGAAACCAAAGTTAGAAAACACGTCTAAGAACTTGTGGAAGCAGGGAGTGAAGGGCAGAAGAGACCGCTTGGATAAAAGGTTTGTTGGGAAGGGTGGGGATGGGAAAGCAGTGAAATAGAGGCAGGTTGGAGAGAGGGGATGAATGGGACAGAAGTCTAGGAAAGAAACCTGGAAGTTAAAAAAGGAATGGGAAACTACTGCTTGGAATGAAACCTTCAGGAGAGGACCTGGAAGTGGACATTGGTGTGGGAAGGATGACACTCAAAATGTCTGCAGTGGTGAAAGCTGCAGACTGGACAGCAAACATGGACAGGCCCTGGGTGAGGGACTGAAGCCCAAGGGGCAGTGGCTGGGCAGCTGCTGCGGTCAATGCTGAGATGATCTAGACAGAGGGAATGGGAAGAATAAAATATGTTTCTTGAATTAGGCAGTAGCCTCCATATGCAGAAAGAGACCAGTTAAAATTATGCAGTTATCCCTCTCTTCTTTCACAGCTCAGCTCCTGAGGTGTAACTGTGCAACTTTAATGACATTTCAGACAGCTCTGTATGTGTGATAGATGTTGATGCACCTCTAGACAAAGTCTGATTTGTGACAGTTTTACTAGTTTTGCGCTTTTTTTGCATTATTGGCAGTTTTTAGTATGCTCTATCAACAAAAGCAGAACAAAACTTTCTATTCCTAAACAGATGAAGTTAAGCACTACCCAGATGTGTATATTCAAGTGGCTGCCATGGCTGGATTTTGTTGCTGCCTGATAGACAGTGATTTATTCTGTAAGTTTTGTGCCCTGAGCTTTCAGAAATACACTACTTTTCGTCTTGAAGCCCTGCAGAAGTCTAGCAGTAATAATTAGCAAGCCATAAAAATCGACCTGATTTGTGGGAACCACTGAAGAATGCAAGGAGACATTTCTGTTCAAGGAGCTAGGAACAAAAGCGCGTGGTTACTGACCCAGTCATGTCAGACCTAAATTTTGAGGGAATCCCAAGTGATAAGTGTTCTGCAGTCTGAATACTGCCTATTCATTCAGCCCTTCTAGCAGAGTGAATGAATCATCTTTTCAACCAGACAGCCCCTCTAGGTCAGAGTCGAGGTCATTGGTGGGCCATGTGTTTCAGACTGCTTGCCCTACATGAAAAAGAAAACGTACAAGACTTTGCTTACACTGTTGGAGCTCTGAGCCTCTCAGCTATAAAACATTTACACACGCTGTCTCATCAGACCTCTTAAAAGCAGTGGCTCTGGGTACGTAACCAGGTCCTTCTAGAAGGGCCATTTGTCTTCCTTGTTGCTCATGGGCTGTTCCTCTTCAGCAGCACCCCTGCTGCAGGACATTTTTCTCAGTTCATCATTCCAGTGATGTTCCCCCACCTGATAATGACCTCTGTGCCACTGTAGTCACCTCAGTGCTGCCTCTAGATTTTTAACATGAGGTGATCAAGTTGATTCCGCAGAACGCGTTGAAAATGAGCATCCCCTTTCTTCATGTAGTGAGCCAGCTCCATGCAAGTAGCAAGACATGGTCTGCAGAACCTCTTTTACTGCATCAAAAAATTTTGCTGCATATCCAGGGATATCTGGGATTAATGTTGTGTTTCAGTTAGGAACTTAGCAGAGCAACAAAGCTGTTCATTTGCTAGGGCCTGCCTGATCAATAGGTGTGTTTCATTTGCAGAGCAATAGTCTATGTCATAAAGTGTTTTTTCAGTAGAAGTTGTTAAACATTGTGATGCTCAGAGAGGGGATGTGACATTTCATCACACTTAGTGGTCTTTCAAAATGAAAACCACACAATTATTTAATGTCAGTATTAACAAAGCAAACAAAGCCGCTAACCCACATTAGAGCTACATATTATTTATGTGGTAAAAACATTGCTTTCCCCAAAAAGAGATTCTCACCTAGATTGAGAAACTATGGGAAAAACAGTCAAAGGAAAATTCAGTAGTTTGCTTTTGAACCTCTGTAAAATTCCGTCATGCACCACCTGCTGCACAGTGTAATTCCATAAAGTGGGAAGAATCACTGCTGATTTTTTTTTTGCAGGGAGCCCATCACCAGTGAGTTCTGTTTGATGCACTGTAGCTCTTTGTGGAGAGAGGTTTGTTTTCTCTTCTCTGCTTATCTTCTCCCTGCACACTTGTGTGTGTTTTTGTAAACATTTATCCCATCCCCTCCTTTCCCAGGATGAGGAGTTAGCATGTGAAAGTCGTTCCTTTCACAGAAGCTTCTCTAGGTCTTTTATCATCCTTGTTGAGCTCTCTGTACCTTTTCCAGGTCTACCTTATTTCATTTGTGATTAATAAGTAATGTTTTCAGGCAACCTAAACAAACATCGGCATTAGTGCTGCTGACAGACCGTGCAAAAGGAAATGTACAGAGAAATTCAAGATGAATCCAGGATCCAGGCTGGATCCTGGGTACCTTTCAAAAAAGACATCAGAAGCCCTCAAGCATGTGTATGAATATTCTGTGTCCATTAGTGCTCTGCATGACCCATTGGACCTGTTGTGGGGTTTTTTTTATGTTTTCTTGGCCTTTTAGTGGAACTTTCTGACTGCAGTCCATGGAAGGACACAGCCTGCTTTCCTTGTCTGGAAAGTCACCCTGGGGATACCTTCTGTGTGTAGTGCTGAGTATTGGAAAGAGTGTGATGATGTGGATCCTGGCAGACGTGATGGCACCCTGCTCTGATGGAAATCACCTGAACTGTGTCCCTTGGTAGAGACTGCCTTGAGAAAATGCAGATGCTCCTTGCTGCTTCATGTGGCCATTGCCCATGGCAGGAATCTAGACTGGATGGTTTGATTGGGGGTTAACCTAGCTTTCCTCCTTCCCACTGCCTGTCTATGTTAAAACAACACACACTCTGCCCTATGGTTTGGGGTTTTTCCAGACCTTTTCCTGAATGTGTTGGCCAGTTGCATCTCATCATTCTTTACAGGCCATTTCTTCATCCAATGCAACTTTCTTAACCTTTCCCTCCTCCCTGGCCCTGGGCTTGTTGTGTACCTCACACAAACTTATTCACTCTTCATTTTATCCCAGGAGCATGCCACTGACTTAACATTCATCAGCTCCTTGGCACTGGGTGGCAAGAAAAGGGGTGGCAGCAGATCAATCCTGTAGCAGGATTTAGGTAGCTGCACACACCCACAGGAGCTTAGGGAGGAAATGAGTCTCAGCAATAGGTCTTTGCTGTGACAGGAACTCCTGCAGTTGAGATTTCAGAAAGGCTGGGTGACTTGGTGACTTGGGTCCTGCTCATGCTTTAGATACCTTAATTTTCTAAGTTGAAAACCACAAGGAATTAAAATTTAAACTTTTAAAATATCATTATAGTTAAAGTACAGGCTGAGGCATATATACTCCTCTTTCAGTGCACAGTCAAGAGCTTAATTGAAACACTTTTGAGGGAAAATCTTCCCTCAAGCAAGAGCTGCAAAATCCTTGGAGTTCCTGTGGCTCCAAGTTCCTTCAGTACTGTCTCTGTCCTGCATGCCCTTTTGTCTCTTTGCCTGAACAGGCCAGAGGGTCACTGCCTGCTTCATTTTCTTTTGTAGGTTGGTTGAGTAAAGATTTGGCAGGGTAAACCCACCACATGATAAAACTATATCCCAAATATTGTGATTTTTTTGTCTAGAGCATTTAGAGCACAGAAGATTTCTGGGTATTCTCATTTTGAGACTGGAGAGATTATTTTATTTACCAGGGTATACAGTTATTGGTCATACAAGTGGGTGGCTGAGTGTGGGTGGACAGCATATTTTTAAGTCATATAAGTATAAGGGTATATTTAATTTAAAATGAGTTCTTTATTTGTAACATCATTAGTTAAAAAATAGTATGAAGTGATGAAATCTTACCACTTCTGGCCAAGGTTTTGCAGAACAAAAAACAGTACTCAGGCATTCCCTAGGAAAGAAAATTCTAGCACTAACTAATCTGTGCCAAGTTTGTTATAAATACAGAAAATTTAGAAATTATAAATATAGAAATTTTAAAAACTTCTAAATATAGAAGCTGAATGTGTGAATAACCTCCTTCCCAATCCGTTTTCCAATGCTTTGTCTCCTTATTTCTATTTATTTATTTGGAGTTAGAAGCTTTGTGCTGCAGCTAAAATCTTGGACTCCCCTTGGCTGTAATGGTTCCTGGGCCCTTTAAGGATTTCCTGACCATGAAACTGAGAATCAAAGCTGCTTAAGTGAGTCCGGATGGAGGGACCTGGGCACCAGCTTTCTTTTGCCTGGTGCTCTTTTTCAGCATGAGTAAACAATGTCTCTGGTAAACAGTGCGATGCTTTTACTTGACTGTGTGCCTGGCATGATTGCCTGGTGTGTCTGAATGTTAGGAAAAGAAGCTCAAAGCACTCTCAGCAAAAGAATAATCTGCTGTCCTTGACTTGGGGAGGAAACTTCTTTCACACAAGTAAGAATCTTTTCCCAAACAAGCTGGAGCAGCTTTGAAGATCCTTTCCTGTTAGTGCCTTCATACTTCATTTTAGCATCATCATCTTGGTTGTGCTTGTTCAGTTGCAGAACAATTGACCATATTCCTTTAGTTCAGCATGTGGAAGGACAGAATTAAGTTAGGATGGCAGCTGGATCAGGAACTCCATCCTTGGATCCCCTTTTGGGTTCATGGCCTTGGAGAGGGTGCAGAGAGCTGTGTTTCAGAATTCTGCTGTAGGCTGGTTCCCCTGCATGTATTTAGAGGGAAAAAATCTGCCAGAAATTAGCCCAGGACATATGTTTTACCATTTGTAGTAGCTGACATGATGATATTCCCAAAGATAGCATCTGAGTTTTTTCGAAGATTATGTTGTAGCAGGGGTGGAATTAGTTTTCAAAGGTAGGTAAGACCTTCCAAAAATCAAAATGTGCAGACACATTTATAGAGGCAGCATTTTTTTTTTTATATAATGAAAAGCTCACTGAATAAAGTCAGGATCATGAGTAAATGTGTCATGCTTGATGAGATCTTGGTGAAACCAGAAGAAATGAGGGCTGTGTCAATAAGTTACGTGTGCAGAGAAGGCAAAGATGTACCAGTGTAGTTAAAGTGCTTTATTCCGGATAAATGAGATTTTGTTGTATTTGTCTTTGCTTAGCAGAGGAGTTTATATGACCTCTGCTGAATGGTCCAGGTCTTTCACATGCATGAAGAGCAGCTCACCTGCAGTGGCAAGAGCATAGACCTGTCCTATGTGGAGAATATGCAAGTAATATATTAGTATAATTAATTAATTCCTCACTGCCTAATGTGAGCTGTCATCCATCCTGGAATCTCTTCAGAGAAGAGATGCAGCATCAAATCAATGTGTCTTAGTAAGGTCAGTGTGGGGAAGACAAACCCTTAAGATTTTCACTCCAGTCTTTTTGTGGGTTACCTTTTCCAGCCCCTGTCCAAATCCAAGTGCTGATCAATTGTAACTTGAGAGCAAAGGAAGCACGTAGCTGTGTGGCCTGTTTGCAGGGTCTGTGGCATAAATCCAAACTGGCTGACACTTCAAAAAACAGGTTTGAAAATGTGAGGGTGAGAATTAGGTGGTTGTACTGTGCAGTGTATGCTGTAGCTGCTTTCTGTACCTGTGCAGTAAATAAGAAGATGATGGCTTTGTCTCAGCTGTTTATAAATACAGAAAGTTATAATGGAAATGGCAGTGTGGAGGGGAACCAAGCATTCAATATTCATTTCTATTAGCCAGCCGAGGTTTTTAGCTGGCCAGACTTGTGGAATGTTTGCAGCTTTGACAATGCTTTTGGTGTGATGTCTTTGTGAGTTTTTCTTGTAGTTCTGTCTTGTTTTCCCTAGCCTGTCATGGCTATATCACGTTGTATACTTCTTCCCTGATTGATGGAGAATTTTCCTCCTTGAATAGTATTTTAAGTATTCTTGTCTTATATAGCCAATCCTCCAGCTCAGCTGTGGTGTTGTCATGGATCTTCAATGATCTCCTTACTGAGGTTTGAAGTGATTGTGCTAAGAGGGAAATAGGAAAAAAAAAATAAAATTCATCTTTTGGAGTCAGATTTCCTGGGTGCAGTCTGAATCATCTTTTGCCTTCAAAATCACCTCCATAAACTAAAGGTTTCCTCTGTTCTTAGCTTTTTGAAGAATTGTTTGTATAAATGAGGCAAATATTTTATAATTATTTTGGTAGGAAAAAACAGACTCTAAAAGTACAAATAAGGACTGAGTTGTTGAGTGTTAATTTCATTAAGCTTTCAGTATAGACCTGAAAATCTCTGAAATGTACCATGAAGAAGTTTGTTTTCCAGTTAGATAATTGCAGTGTTTTAAAAACAAGGGGGTTAGAAGAGGAAAGCTGTGCAGAAGGTGACAAAGTGTTTGAACTGGGAGAGGACCCACTGCTTGGTGCACCTACCCTGAGCAATCCTGCGTAGCAAAGCAGTGAGCTGAATTCCCTGTGAAAAGCCCTGGGAGGGCCATGCCTTTGGATGTTTCCTGTCTGATTACAGCCCAAATGACTTCATCTGCCACAGCCCTTGGAGCTAGAGCTGTTTGCTTAGGGTGGGTTTCAATGTGCCTTCTGCACTGGGGGTGAAAAAGCTGATGTAGCCACGAATGGTGGTGAATCTTTTTCTCTGCCAGAATTGAAGTCAGAGCCTTGGCACAGGTTGTTTAGATGGCTGCTGGCTAAGGGCTGCAGAACCTCCTGTTTCAGACAAGCCTGCCAAGTGCAGTGCCTTCTCTGAAGTGCATGGTGCCCATTTGCAATTGTGCTTGGTGGAAAAGTCAATGCAGTGTGTCTGACTCAGAGATGCTCCCCTGAGAGGAGCCCTGTTCTTGTTCAGGCCTTGTTTCAATGACCCTCGTGGAGACAAAAAGCTCCTCTGAGAAATTTGGGAGCTGCCAGGAAACTTCCTGGCTTCCCAGAATCACTCCTTCCTGCCCTCCAGCTCCATAAGACAGGAGGGATCTCAGCTAGGATTGAGCAGAGACTGCCTTCTCTGTTTCCTGATCAGAAGACAGGGCTTTCATGGTGCCTCATCTTATAATGTGCAGGACTTTATGCAGTTTAATCCAGGGACACTTGTGTTGCTTTGTGTTGGCACCTGCACTAACTGCTACGGCTTCTTTGGTGCTTTTCCCATCCTTATTGTGGACCAAATTTATCAGTAATAAGTTCTTGCTGTATTTCGTGTTTCAGATATCACTTGTAGTTGTCATGGTGCTGTTGTTATGGTTACCATCTCCTTTACCAGCTAAAATGCCTTTCCTGTACCCTGCAGGAAGCAATTATGATAGATAGGAGTGCGAGGGTTTGTTGAAAAGGGTTGGTGTTGAAGCAAAAAGGGGTGTACAGGGATTCTTTTTTATCTAGAAACAAGCTTCAGTAGATTTTTTTAATTGAGTTTTTTTTTTTTCAGTCACAAGCTTCTAGTACCATGATGTCACCATTTCAAGAGAGAAGGGCACTCAGTTTTACATTTCTGGAGTTGGAGCAAGTTGATATATGGTCCCTGAGCGTGGGTGTGAGGGCAGCCCTCCAAGCTGGGCAAGCATGTCTCAGAGGGGAGCATCCAAGGGGAGTCAGCTGAGGTGCCTTTCACCTTCCCAAGGGAGGAAGGAGTAACTGAATGGCTCATTCTTGTACCTGTGCCTGTGTTCTGCTTTGGGGCAGACCTGCTTCCTGCCAGTGGAAATGCAACCTGCTGCATCTCATCCCTTCTGTTCAGCCCCTGGCTGCACCACCTGGCTGAGCAGGGTTTGCAGCTCAGCACAGAACAGGGCTTGGTCAGATAAACATTTCTCCAAGTGAAAGCATTCCCCTTTCTTTAGGACCTGGGCAATTTCTGCAGCAGGATGGCCCACCCTTCCCACCTGCCTGGCTCCACTGGTGTCCAGCTCAGCTGCTGAGAACTCTGAGAAGGGTTTAAGTCTCTGCTGTCACAGGCCTGGACACTGCGCCAGAGGATCAGAGGATTTGTCTCTGCTGTGCCAGTGCTGCAGGTCTCATCCACTGCTTTTGAGGCTGCAGCCACCCCTCATTCTTGGCTCTAGCAGCTTGTGGTTTGTTTTCTTCATTTTCCCACAGTAAGCTTCCTTTGTTCAGCCTCTGGTCCAGGTATCATCCATTGTTTCTCATCTGTTTCGTAACCAGGGTTCAATCCAAAGGATTGTCTACAAAGAATATGTGGCTGTTGACTAACTGTTAGCAGTGTGGAAATGGAAAAGCCTTTAAAACCCACCAAATGCTAGTACAAGTGTGAGGAGATGAACACTGCATGTTTAAGGGGATAGTCTGGTTCCTGTTGTTGAGAACTAGGGATCTAGCTGAAAGCTAATAACTCAAACAGTGGACAAGGAAGAAATTTGTTATAAAATATCAGAGAAATTTGTTCATTGTTTATTCTGCTAGAGAGGTAAAGTGACTCCCATGGAGAGAATGTATGATTCTCTCTAATAATATTCCATATTACTGCAATTGCAGCACTTAGACATTTAGCATCAAGTGTAGCTTTGGTTAATTGTTTTGTGGCTTCTGGACCACGACTGCATGTTCATCTTAGAAAGCTGACATGATCCCCTTCAGACACCATGAGACTTTCTCCCTATCCCTGCTGTGTTCTGTCATTCTGCTTGAGCAGTGGGAAGCACACCTCTCACGTCTGAAAATAATCACATTAATTTGAGAGATGTATGTTAGCTGAAATGCAGGAGTGAAATGGCATCCAAAATTTGCCTTCTTGTTTTGTGAATGTGTGGAGAATCCATGAAGACAACAGCATTGGTAAGGTTTGTGTACTGTGTACTGCAGGCTGAGCTTTTGATGGTGGCAGGAGGTTATTGGAACTTGTCCATCTAAAATTTCCACCTTCTGCCTCTTGTTTCTATTCCAGCCTCCTGATACCTCCCTGCTTTCCTTGGCTCTTCCAGATGTAAGTTGTTAGTAAGTTCAATTTACTGGCAAATTCCATGGGGACCTTTTAAATCACTGTGCTTAGTATTTAATATTTAGATCCATCATCCCTCTTGGACAGTTGGTGTGTGGCCATGAAATTTCTTCTGTGGTGTTATTTACTAGTGTAAGTTTGATTGCACCCTATTTGTATATAGTGTAACTCATTTTGAAGGTATCTTAATTTCTTCTTTAATTCTTGGTGCCCTTCTTTCTGCAAAGAATTACGAACATGTAACCTCATTAATTTCTTTTCACTGAAAGAAATACTCTGAATTTCTTAAATTTCTTTTAAAAATCTTTCCTAGGCAGTCTAGTTGAGGAGTTTTGGAAGCCCTGGATACCTGAGGTCCTTAGCCACATCTGTGCACTCCAGCCTGCATCTGTGAAGCAATCCCCTCCCTCTCCTGGCTCTGGGCTTGGAAGCAGCTGCAACTCAGGGCAACTGAGTCAGTGCTCTGGTCCATCTGAGTTCAGTTGCCCTCTGGGAAGCAGGATTTGGTCCTGGAGCCACACACAGGGCATATCCCCTCTTCTTCCCACTGTGCTGAGGATCTGGTCATACACCCTGCCAGAGTTTTTCTCTTTTTAAAGAGTGTATTGTCTCTCCCTTCAGTAACTCCAGTGATAATTTTTGCCTGAACTAGAATTGTAGCTCTTCCTCCATGTATCCAGGTGGCTGTTTCTCTTAGTTGATAAATTAGCTTCCCTGAAATTAAATATCCTCATTTCACTGTGAATGGGCTCATAGATACAAGAGCAGGTAAAAAACATGGCTTTGAAGCAGGAAGGCAGGCTATTGTCAAAAGTCTTCAGTATTGGCCTAATTCTGTTGTCTTAAAAAGTAAGAAATTGGTAGAAAATTCATCCGTTTATATGCAAAGGCAGTGTTAATATAACACTAAGATGATTCTGGACAGCTAGCACGACAGGAAATTTAAATCAGCATTATCTTGGGGTTTGTGTATCGTGGCATATCGTGCTGTATTACCATGGGTGATTTGCTGTGCACAGAGTTCAAAGCGTTCAGGCTCCCTTCAGCCCAGCCATGGCAGCAGGAGCTGGTGTCACATGAAAGAGCATATGGATTAATAAATATGTGTAGAGTGCCTGCAAAAGGAGGAGGTAACTGCGACATCAGACCACATATCCCCCATGAGATTTGTGCCTCTGTGTTGAAGTATTTTCTGTCTGTGTACAGTTCCCAAATGGCTGAAAAAGCTGGGAGGGTTCATTTTTATCACCATTTCTACTCCAGGTTATTAGTTCAGAAGACAAGGTGTCCAGTTCAGATCCATAATGCTGTCCCCTCAGTGCACTGCCTGAGTTACAACAACATGAGCTTAAGGTCTGTGAAGTATCTCATCACTGCTGCTGCCAGTGGAGCATGATCTCTCCAGACAAGAGATGGGTTCAGTAGTGTCCTCCATGTCATTCTGGACAAGGAAAGCCTTTTTGGGAGGGCTGTGCATGGCCCATGGGTGTGGATCAGTATCACTGATGTGACTTGTGGTTCTCAATAGCACCTGCTTGGTCCCTCTGGAAGGAGGGGACATTTCCCACCCCTGTCTTATACTGTGATTTGCATGGGTGACTTTGATCAGACTTCAAGGTGAGGAACATCCTGAGGGAGCAGAGTTACCACAGTCCTGTGCTGTGTAGCTAACACAGCCTGCCCCATGGCTTGTGGGCCAGAATGGCTTTGAAGTAGGGGGCTGTGCTGGTGGGTGGGTGCAGCCAAGGCTGGTACTGTCTGTGAGCAGCACCTGCCTTGGTCACCCCCTCACTACCACTGACCGATGACAAAGAGTGAGAACATGCTGCAAGATTGCTGCTGTGCATTCCCTGATAAAGCAGTTCTTTTGTAGTGGTTAGCAAAGAAAGGCTCATGAAGATCCAAATCAATTTTAAGTAAAGCAGCATGACATTCTAGAGGACTGGCTGTGCCTTCTTATCTGTGTTTTTTTTTGAAAGCCTTCACTGCAGCTTATGCAAAGAGTAAGAAACTCATGGTAAAAAGAGGGACTGTTTGCTTCCCTGAAGTACAGTATTTCCCTAGGTTGTCCAAATTATTCCAGTTTCTTTCTTGTTACATAGCTATCACTATTTAAATTCTGCTGTATTGTCTGGCCACTCTTGGTATTTCTGTCAATATTTATATTACCTGATAAATTTAATTCCATTGTATGCTAATGAAATGAAAGAAAAACAACTCACTTGATGGTGCAAAGCACACCTGTGTATTCTGGATTTTAACCCAGGCTGTAGATGAATCACAGCATACAGCAGATAGTCATTGCTAAATTGCTGAGTACAAAGATGCATTGTGTGACTCACTCGCTGTTTCTCTCCTACCATTATAAACCCTGAGAGCACTTGATGAATAACAGAGAGGCAAGAATGAATTCATCCATGCTTTACTCTGTAACCATCTTTTTATAAGTACTGAGCCAAATTCTGCCTCCAGATACACGCAGCTCGCATTGAAGTCTGCCCACTGTATTTATTTTTAAAGATAAAAGCACTTTTGTTATTTTCACTGGGGACTTCTATGACACAGTCCATTGTGAGGATGTGAATATCCTTCCTCAAGAGCTTTGAGTGAAGCAGGGAGTGTCTGCCTGGAACCAGGAAGAATACTTCAGGGATAATAGCTACCAAACTACGGTGGTGGAATATAACCATTCCATTTGTCCCAGTGATTTTCAGAGCCACATTCCCTATACTTGGCTCTTTCATAACCCTCCCTGTCCTGCTGTGGCTCTGGCCTCCTCTCATGGGTGACCCAGGGGCTGAACTGGTGAAGCTGGTGGGCAGGTTCATCCTGCTCCTGGGGTCTTGCTCTCAGCTTCAAAGCACGCTGGGTTGGTGTGGGAAGCCGTGAGTTGGGGCTTGGGCTTTTTCTTTGGTTGTTTTTTTTCTGGGTTTTTTGTGTTTTTTTTCCTGAGCTTCCCTAAGGGACATAAATGAGAATTGTCACCTTTTCTCCCCCCAGAATAAGATTTGTTCTGTCCTCGTATCCCAAATATTGGTGGCTTTGAATGCGTGCTGCTCATTCCTGTAAAAAGGGAGGCATTTGTCTCATGGCCTCATGTTTTGGAAAGGCTCTGATCAGAAAATGTTCTCTATAATCATGCAGTAAACAGATCTAGAGGCAGAGGTGTAATTTTTTGTAGGAGGGGGTTTTGCCCATCCTGGGCTGTTCTTTGTAATGATGCCATCAGCTCTCCTGGTATGATGTGAAATGGTGGGGAAAGCAAGGGGATGTAGAGCGTGTTTACTCTTTCCTTATCTATGGTTGACTGAGGCATGTCTCCTTCCTATGTGATACTGCTCATCCCATCATTGTCATTACAGCTCAAAGGAAAACCTGGGCTGCAAGTTTCAGCAGCTCCTTCAGTCTTTATGCAGTTAGTTACCTCCAGGGAGTGATGCTGGGTCAGGGTGGGAGCGGGCAGAGCACTTGCTAAAACAACAAGATTTCACCGTGAAGCAAAAGAGTTATTAGCCCTTTTTGATATGGCACTCCAGTTTGAGTCACATACTGTGAATGAAATCTAATTTTGTGATCACCGTGAGTTTTTAAAAAAACCCAAAGTAGCTCTGAAATTTAATTATTATTAAATTATAATGTCTGATCAGAAAGAGGTCAAGTGATCAGTTATGAATGATTATCTGGCAAATAGTCTTTTTTCATGGTTAGAGATTTTCTTCAAACTGACATGATGGAAACTAGTTTCTTTTTCTGGTTTGTTTTTTGTTAAATGCCTGCAGAATATATGCACTATCCAATTGTGCTGCCTTTTCTAGACTGCTCAGCCTCTGTGATACGTGGCTGGTTGACTGCGTTCAGCTCTAGTTTCTTGTTTCTTTTCTCTCAGGGAAGAAAAGAGGTGACAAATGCTTTGGGGAAAGGCCTGCTGGTTTCCACTTTGAAGTAGCTAACTCAGGGCAGGTCGCCTTCTCCTCTCCAGAGGCTACTGTATCATCAAAACATGATCATGATTTATTGCCTTCCTAGGTTTACATATGGAGGAGCTACTATTGCATTTATCTGTCAGGAATAGCCAAGCACTGTGGCTCATGCAGTGGATTCTTTCCTTGGTTTGGGCAAATGAGAGCTAACTGACAGGAGTGAAATATGTGTGAAGTAGCAAATAATGATTAATTTTATTTCTGTATAAGTTCTGATAGTCAAAAGAGAATGCAAATGCTTGTGTGAGAAACAAACTGTTCCCCATGGATTGTTTTGGACAAAAGGGTTGGACAGTTATGTGTGACTGTTCACATGACAGCATTTAAGAGGGGATTTAACTGGAATCAAACAGCATGGGTGTTCAGGAACCCAGTGCACGTTCCCAGACCTGGCTTCTGTCATGACAAGTGGCAGATTGCATATGCTGGAGAGGCCACATCACCTTGTGCTTCTGTGCCTGACAAGCACCCCCTTCAGCAGCAGCAGCAGCCTCACTTGTAGCAGTTGTGGCATTCTTCCTTCATTACCCTGGGAACGGGTGCTGGCACTGTGATGACAGATTCACTCGTTAATTGGGTTGATATTTTAACTACAATTAATGCGTTAAAATCAGATTAATGAACGGGCAACCATCAAGAAAATGGTGCTAACAATTGCAAGGCATGTGAGAGTCGGGGAGGACTTGACCCACAATTTTCACTGCTGCTGGTTTCTTTTGGGTTTAAATCAGTTCACTCAGGGCTAGGACAGACAGGCAGAGGTACTTCTTTCCTGTGCCAGACCTGAATTTCCCAGCAGCACTGCTGGTGACACGCTTGTGCTGACGGTCAGGGACACGTCCCCCTGTCAGTTTGGAACTGACCTCTCCTGCTCTCATGTCGTTACAGGCCAAGCGCTGAAGGCAAGGAGCCATGGCCGAGGATAGGAAAGACGAAGCCAAGGCACCACACTGGACTTCAGGTCAGCTAACAGAGGCTTCTGCACACCCACATTCACCTGAAATGAAGGATCAGGGTGGCGCCAGCGCCGGACTGGTCAGAAGTGCCAATGGATTTCCCTACCGAGAGGATGAGGAGCTGAGGCCGGGCAGCCACGAGCAGCCAGGGACGTATGCTCAGACCAAAGAGAATGGGATCAACGGAGAGTTGTCATCAGGGAACAGGGAGACTGCAGGTAATGCACTCAATGCCCTGCTGCAGAACACAGGGCTCCGCACACCCGTGGGCATTTCTCCAAGAGGAAATGTTAGGTGGAGTCAAGCATGGCACGAGGAGCTGACGTGAGGGTGTATGTGCTTTGGAAGGGCACTAGCTGGGGCTGCATCCTCACCCAGGGTTACACAGATGATGCCTACTCAGGATTCTGGGCAGTGCTCTGAGAAAGCTTTGGGAAAGCCTTCTTCATAAATGAGACAGGGTTACCTGTCAAGGGATGTGGCAACAGACTGGTACAGAGCAGCTGCTCAGGCCCTCTGGGCTGCGAGGGGGTAGGAAACTGCCCAGCTGTTGCACATGGATGACTCGTGCATTTGTGTGTGTAAGAAGGATGGATTCTCCTGTTAATGCTCACGAGTAACAAGACCTTCTTGAAACCATGTACTATTTGCAAAACAATGCATTGCTCATTCTGGCTGGGAACACCACAATTTCAGTATCAGCATTTATTTGTCCTTGCCCAGCCACATTTCACTGGATGCTCACTGGGACTCAGTCTATTTGTAAACTATGTAAGGTTTTTAGAATTCAGCTTGTTATTTGCAGAAAAAAAAGAAGAGTGTGACTGTGTCAAATGAAATATGCAAAGCCAGTTTCCTGTTATAGAAGTAAATGCTAATTATCTTTGTGCAGAGTTCCCACTCCAAACCCCAAAAGCACAGTGCAAGAAGAATTTCTCTTGTATAGACACAACTGCCCTTGATGCATCCATTCATGCATGCTAAAGACATCTTTCTAGCAATGGTTTTTTGGCTGTTGACAGCATTTGGAGATGCTCTCCATGATTTTTCAGCAGCTGGAGAATTTTAAGGCTCCTGGACCGTACAGTCATTTCATAAGCAGTTGTGCTGGAAATGGAGATCTCTACTAAAAGGAAGTATGTTTATATTTCAAGTCTCTTCTTGCAGATTGGCTTTCAAATTTTGGCCAAGGTAAAAGAAATCATGTGTGAGCATTCAGGTGAACATGGTGTTGATGATTGGGGAGATGATAACGAGGCCTTGTCTCTGCTGTAACCCAGCTTTATTCTGTGTTTATCCAGCAGATAAGCAGGAGAGGTGAGGTGCTGTAGTTCTTAGCAGTGAGGAGACTGAGTGCATTTCTCTTTGCCATAGATTTGCCACCCCATGTTGGACAAGTCCCCCCATACCTATGGAAAAGTGGGGATAACTTTACAGGACGAAGAGGAATTTCCTGTCCTTAGAAAGAGAGGAGAGAAATGTGTTTCTCAGACTATCTCAAGCTCAGGTTCTGAGTGCTGGTCAGAGAGATATCCAAATGTTTCATTGAGATTGTAGCTAACAGGTGGCAGGAGGAGGGAAACCACTGCTGGCCATCAGCAGGCATTATAGCATTATAGCAGTGCCTTTTTGTGTTGTTTTTTGAGGCAAGTGGTTAAAAGCAGAACAAGACAAAATGAGGAAGCGTGCTCTAGGGCATGCAGTAGTGCTGGGGACACCCGTTTGCTGAGGGAACAAGATTGCTCTTGATCCAGGTGAAGTTTCCTTCAGTCACCACTTTGTGGCCTCGTTTCTTCCTTCCCTGCAGTTTCCTCAGTGTCTGCTCAGACTCTGAGATCTCTGATGTGGAACTTACTGTCAGTATGTGCAGCTTTTGTTTGGGAGTCTTAATATAGCTTATCTCATGGCATCTTTGTCTTTGAGCACTGGAAAGGTCCCTAGAGCTGCTTGCCTTCATACCTGAATTCCTAGCTCTCTGGAAACTTGTGCACTGCACACTCAGGCGCTAGCTAAGCCCACGTTTAATTGGTGCAATGTAAACTTTCATAGAATACTTAAGGTACATTTCTTTCCGTGGTTTTTTCTCTTTTTGAAGGAGAAACCAGTTAGGGACTTCCTGTAGTGATAGAAAGGGACCAGAGTGTGTATTGCCACTTCTTACTAGTATTTACTAGCTGGATGTGCTTAATGCAATATGGCACAGGGCTTCTAGATTTTTGGTGTTCATTCCAGAATTTGATCTTGAAATCAGGATTGTTATTTGCAGCAAAATTGAGTCATCTTTGCAGTGTTTGTCTGCTTGCAAATTGTAACTTTGGGTGGGGTGTTGCATCAGGTGGGGTTTTAAAATGCCACTCTGATGCACATAATTATCAATAATGTGAAGCATTTAATCATTTGTAGTAGCTAACTAACGCCAAACATCTGAGGAGAAAATGCTCAGAAAGCCAAGGTCGATGGAGATAATTAAGCCAAGCTGTGGGTTTGAGTAGATTTACAGGGATTTTATTTTCTCTGGTACAAGTCCAGCACTGTAACCTAGGAAAATCTTTGGCTTCTCAGCCTTCATGTTGGAGTCTGTAAATCCCCAGCAGCTGCAACAGCCTTATGTGCAGCAGAGCAGTAGTTTAAACAGGGATTTCCCAGGCAGCTGTCCATCACCCAATCCCTGGTGCATTTTGAGGTGCTTCCCCTAAGGAAGGGCTGCTGCATCTGACTGACCCAGGAGCTGGGATTTAGCTACAAAATGTCCCTCTCCTAAGGAGGGCAACTGACCCTTCAAGGCACAGCAAAGCAGTAGGATACCCCTTTGCAGTGCTGTGAAATCAGAGGGCCTTCAGTGTGTGGAGGGAAAAGTTAGGATAAGGCCACCATGACAGACACCTGATGCCAACACTAATGCAGAGGCAAGGGATGGTGATGGGGGAGGAGGTAACAGTTCTTCCCAAAACGTACCCAATCCATCACTACCAGTGACATTTTTAGATTTGCACAGTTAAAAATTGCCTTTGTGTACATATGTCTCTCTCTCTCTCTCTCAGTGTCTAAGAGTTACTGAATCTGACCTCAATTTTTGGAATCATCTGAATCTGGCTGTTGTGTTGCCTTTGATTGATCTGTCTCAGCATCGTGCTGGTAATGGCTGCATTATGGAGACACATCAATGCTCTCCTTTCAAACAGACCGATAGGAACGTGGGAGAGAGCACAGAGCTGTGGACAGGGCAGCCTCAGGGCCTGATCTGGCAGCCACCCAAGTCAAAGGCAGATATGTGCAAAAGAACAGGCCAGGGTTTTTGGCATAGCCCACAGGAAGCTATTAGGGGTGTGATATAAGTGTGGGTGGTAAAGCACCTATTTCTTCTTGTGTGCATTTTGTGGCTATAAATTCGTATACGTACTTGGGCTACCCCTGGCAGACACAAATCCCACGCTGTTCTGGAGGTGCTGCTGAGGACACCTTGCCTTTGGTGCAGGCTGCAGCATCCCACAGCCTGAGACCACCTGAGTTTTAATGTGTTCTCCCTGCCTCGTGCCTGTCCACGTCCCTTCTCACGTGCACACACAGAGCATCTTTGGTGAAGACCGTGGAATTATGGAGAGTGGAGAATGAGATCTGTAGGTTTTGTCAAGCCAAACATTTTCGTACCATGTGAAATGTGTGATGTGAAGGGACGTGATAGCGTGACCCTCAGAAACTCACTCTGAAGTAGGCTGACAAGGAAAGCTTTGCATTGGACCCAGTGGTAGAGCACAGGATGTGCCTGACTTGCAGTGAAACACGAGAGGGGCGGCCTTTTCTTTGCTCATTGGAAAGTTGGGGTCAGCTAACTGGGAGGAAGCTGTGAGGAGGACTACAGATGCTGCAGCGTTCTCTGGGAACCAGCAATTCAACATAATCCATTTTGTTAGAATTGCAAGAACATCAAGCTACAAAGGTTTGGCTTTTTGCACTTAAAATGCATCTGTTTTTTCAAAAATGCAGTAACTAACCAGTCAAATTTATATAAATAGTGGTGAACATTGTGAAACGTCTTCTATAATATATCTTCATATATAGTGACTCAACTGATTAAGTGCTTTCTTCATTATATGCCAAATTCAGGTTTGTAATTGGAGGGGGCTTGGATTACCCACACTGTTATTTGATGAATTATTTTTTTGACAGATGAAGGGAAAGCATTTCCTGAAATCCTATTACCAGAGCCTCAGGACAGTGTCTGTGTCCTGGTGTCAGACAGTGTTAAGGACAGTAACATGTCATACCAGAGTGACAAAATGTAGCCCTTCATTAATTGGCAGTGAACCCAAACCATGTGGGATGCAAAGGGGCTCTGTGGTGAACTGTAGCAAGTTCCCTGACATGGCACAGCAATCTGACTACAGGCTGGACACTTTTGACTCGGAGTCATGAGGAAGGTGGGTGAGAGGCAGCCCATGACAGATCCGTGGGAGAGGCTGGGGGAAAGCAGACACTGGAAAGCAGTCACTCTGTAAGTGAACCCTAGGAGGGAGCCCTAGACATGTGAAGAGGAATGAAGAAGTGGCAGTATTGATCTGAGGGAGGAGTAAGGGGCTGAGGAATGTGGGGAAACAGACTCAGCAGCAGGAGAGCTGGTGAGATGGAGGCCATGAGGGAGCAAAGTAGGGATGGGAAGAGGCAGGGAAAAAAGGAAAATTGTAAGATAAGCTGAGGACAATAGAAAAAGGTCCAGTTTTATCTGCTGATCCAGAGACAAACCAGCCTTTGTGTGATGGCAGATACTACCCCAGAAGGGAGTAGATTCAGACAGCAGGAAACAACTGAAGAGACAACTGGGAAGGGACAAACCACATTACAACTTGGAATGTAATTTATCCTAATTCAGCCCTTTGTTTCAGGTTTTGTAAAGCTGGACTGAACGGGTATCTGGAACAGACTTATTCCTCTGACCATCCACTCTTTTAAACAAGCATATTTCTATAAGGTGCAGGGAATACGAGCCTGAAAGACTGCCCTGTCATAGCAAGCAGCACTTGAGCATGGTCCCTTTAGATTAGTTATGCAAAAAAACCCAAAACAAACAACCCTACTGAAGGTAGGAATTGTGTTTGTTTCAGCCTCCTGCTGTGTGTCAAGGAAACAGTCTGTATCCCATTGTCTTCCATAACCTTGCCTTGTAGTAGCCAGTCTGCAGGTAAAGAGGATCTTGTTCACAGCCCTCATCAGCACAGCAGGGTTAGAAAGAAAATCACCATGGTGCTTAGCTGTGCAGGCTGAGGGCCCTCAGCCCCTCTTGTCTGGGCCTGGAGCTGCAGAATGGCAGCTCCGTGTTTGGGGTCACTCAATGCAACAGCTTCTCCAGGCTGAAATGCACTGAGAGTCACAGCCTGGTCCCATGGCGTGCTGGGGGTTTGTTCCCTCCTCTAGTGACATCTCATTTAATCTCCTTTTCCTTTCTCTCTCTCTTGCCATACAAGTGGTGATATTCTGATGGCACTGGCAGTGGACATACAAACAGGCCTCCTTTGTATGGAGGCATTTTTGCCCTTTCCAACAGGACTGCTTTTGTCAGAGCTTTCCTTTTCGTTTGGCTGTTTGCACTGGTTGTCCTGCTGCTGCCCAAGTCCTTGTGGAGCTAGTAAGCCCCCCCCAATAAGCTCCCTGAATGCTCCCAAAAGAGCCTCCCAGCCTTGTTGTCAGATGTGCATTTTCAGCAAGTGACATGTCTTGAGCAATGCAGACAAAATGCACAGAAGGATGTAAAATCAATGACATTCAGAGCTGAATGCGACTGCTGGGTTTGTCCCACTTCTGTTATTTAATTTACAGAGCTGGAAGAAGGTGTCTTACCATGTCATTGATGGCTCCCATGGGAAAGAAGCTGTTAATTAGGCATTTTGATCTCCCTCCCTTTGCCCAGGAAATGTGACAGTAATTACTGTACACCATCATCTCTGCCAATTTAGATACAGGCAAACATACCAGGCGTCTGAAACTTTTCTTTCTGTGTTCAGTGTAGTACAAGTGTCATTTTCTGGGACACGTTATTGGAATGTTACAGCCCTATTCAAAGTATGTTGCTGAAGACAGTGTAGGTGGGGGCAACAGGACCCCTCTGGGTAGAATGTGCTGAGGGGTTTACTATTCTCTGTCAGCCTTGCTACAAAGGTCCTTTTGAGTTGTTCTCCTGCAGAGGACCAGGAACAAAGGCACGGAAATTCCATCTTTTCACGTTCCCTACCCACAGCTATCTTCTCCCTGACTCTAAAGTATTGAATAAGTACTATACAGACCACTCTGTGGGTTTTTCTGTGGCTGGCCCCATCAATCAATCCAGAAAGACATCATTTTTTGTCCAGTCATAACCTCTCTGAGGGGATAGCCCTGCCCTCCCACCTCCTCTTAGGGCTTCAGAAATCAGTGATTGGCATGTGTTGGTAGGAGCTGGAGTGTAGAAAACGTCGTAGTTGTTTGAGTCCAAAAAGAGATGTCCTGAGACTGGGATGTTCTCAAGACACGTGGTTTATTAGTAGTGGGAAGGCAGCCTAACTAAGGGGACAAGGATCCAGGAGAGCAAGCGAGCAAGAGAGGAGGGCAAGAGCGGAAGGGAGCAAGAGCACAAGAGCAAGANGGTCTGGCACAGTTGTGGGCAGAATGCAAAAATTACTGTCTGAAAGGGAGCAGGGTGAGATAACCTGGTGTGCAGGTGCTGTTGGTTCCCATGGCTGGGACTCAGACACGTAGAGAGCATCAGCCATCAGTCTCTTTTGTCCCTCAGCTCCTCTGGGAGTGTGTGGCTCAGATTGGCTTTTGAAAACTGCATCTCAAGCCAGCTGCAGTAACACCATTACAGCCAGCTGCTGCATCATACCACATCAGTGCTGCGTTTGGCCAAGAGAAGACATCAACAAGCCATTTCCTTTGGGCTCCCTGTTGGTGTTTCAATCCACTTTGGTGTTTTCCTTGTTACAATACAAGCATTGCAAAAGCAGCTGTGCTTCCTTAAGAAGTGAGAGCAGAGCGCCTGTGAGCGTGTTGGCTTGGCAACCAGCACGCACTTGGTGCTGTCAGTGCTCCCAGAAAACATCATCTATAACCTCAGAGATGTAACAAGGAACAACAAGGCTGGGATATGGAGGAAGAAGCATCTTTCATAACATGTTCCAGCCACGCCATAGTTTAGACTGTATGCCATGAGCTCTGTTTGTCAATGTTGCCTTTTGGAAACATCTGCAGCCCTTTTTGGGGGACTGCTGTAGCCAGCAGTTACTGCTGCTGAAAATGTCAAATATCAAATGCATTCTGGGAGTTTCACTTCTCTCTGTTTTTTATGTTTGCCTGTGCCCTCCTTCCCCACCATCCATGTTTAAATACCTGTTCTCATGAGGGCTGTAAATGCAGGCTGCCCTGTTTCTGTTGGTCAGATCTCGACCATCCAGCAGTGGCATTAGCTGAGTGACTGGTGGGGCAGTTGTGCCCAGAAGACACTTTCTAATTCGTGGCCTGTTCTGCTGGAGTCCTTTTCAGTTTATAAAGTGTGTGGTAGGAGACAGCTTGTGCATTTAAGAAGGACATACTCTTGCATAAAGTAGAGAGGACTTGTAAAAGGCAGGAGAAAAGGCACAAGGGTGGAGAGAGCTACCTCAGGTCAGTCAGGAGATTTGTGCAGAGCCATGGACAGGTGGCCCAGCACTGTGCAGGACTCTGCCACCTCCCCACAGGCTTCTGCCCTCTGGGCTGGGCTCAGCTCTGCCCCTTGAGAGGGGTACAGATGGTGCACTTCAAAGGCTCGTTCCTCTTCTGTTTAAAGGGTCTATCATGGTTTCCATCACCATGATGGCATCATAAAGGACATTCAGAAACTCTGGGCGATATTTGGCACCAAGCAGCTGGGAGGTGGTATTGCTGGGGATTTTGCCAGCATATAATCTTTCATTCCAGTTCTGGTCTGAGGGCAGAAAGATTTGGAAGAAGGTTCATTACTAAACAACAGAGCCTTGTTTTGCAGGCACACAGCTCCTCTTGTTTCAGGCAGAGCTGAAATGGCATCTTCTTATCCAAAGTCACCTTGAAAGGGAAGCAGCAAGTTCTTAGGTGACGGCATGGGATGTGCTGGTGAGCATGGCTGGCCCCATTTCCAGGTCCCTTAAGGGTCCTGTGTCACCAAGGTGGTCATTAATCTGCTCAGCCCCACGTGTCACAAATCCTTTCCTTCTGTTTTCCCATGGTGGTGTTAGGTTGATGCACTTTCCAGCCCAGGACAAGGTCTGGCTGATGGGGGCAGGTCCTGCCAGCACACAGGGTGGACATCAGCCCTTCCTTCCTCACCCGCTGGGCACGGGTTTAACTTCTGGTGGAGAGAAGGTAGGTACCATCACATCTCCCACAAAAATGAGAGTCACACCAAGTCTGCTGCTCCTGGCAAGGAGTGCCAGGCTTGCTGATTCCTTTTCTCCCCCCGTTGCCATGCCAACGTGGCCCTGCTCTAAGTGAGATCTGTTTTTAAGCTCTGCTCAGGGAAAGTATGTAGCCTAGGAGATTATTTAGCATTCAGGAGTGCACAGGCTCCCTGTGACGTCTGCGAGCCACAGTCAGGCTGGCTGACAAAGGAAAGGAGGATTTAGTTTTTTTTCCTCTTTTCCTCTAGCATTTGCTTCTCAAGGTTAAAGGAGATAAGGAAGACTGCAAGTACTTTGTGACTGGGACCTCACTCTGTAGTCCTCACTGAGGCACCACTTCCATGGAAATTAAAAGAAAATATTACTTTGGGGTATATTTTCTGTACAAAGTACAAGTATGAGAGAGGTATATGTGCAAATTCCTTGACTTGACTAACCGTGATGAACTACTCTATTAAAATTAGAAAGCAAAGGCAATCTGGGTATTAATGTGAGTGAGAAGCTCAAAGGGAATAGCAGAAGGAAGCAAGGGACAACCCCCTGTCTTTTTCTTTCCTGCTGTTTTAATCTGTGAGGTTTCAGTATGGAGAAGAAATTCTCTCTTCTCTTGCTGTATTCATATCCTGGGTAAGGGCAGCAAAACTTAGTGTGTAGTGGTGTTGTGGTTAGGGTTTTTTGTTCTGTGGAGTTGCTACTAGTAGATTAACTGGTCACTTTAAATTCAGTTCTTCTAATGATAATACAGATTTGCTTGCCTTGCCAGCTGAAGAGATGGAAATCAGCACAAAACAGCTGGCATTAGCTGGCAGAGGAGCACTGATGATCCAGTGTCTGTCCCTAACAATGGCTGATCTGGAAATTCAAAGACAAGCCACGACTCAAAGTGAGATGTCTGTGTGATGGTGTTTACGTTCTTTGGGAGATTCTGAGCAAAACATTTATATTTTCTCTGCTGTTTCACAGGGTGCCTACAGAGCACAGTCGGTGGTGCTTGGAAAACCTCTTATTTAAGTAATGATTTAGAAATCTTTTTGGTTTGTTCTTGGGATTTTGTTAGTTTTGAGGCATTCCTCATGACATACAAAAAGTGCAGGAAACTCAAGGCACCTCCAGCTGTTACATTAGATCATGGGAGTGAGCCCTTCTCCTGTGCGTGGAAAATAACTGTTCAAAACTTTAGTTTTAGTTGCATGCAGTATATGGAAACTTGAGAGATATCATTAGCTCCAGGGCAGGAAAAGCTCTCAGCTGCTTCCCAGAGAGCAATTTCACTCAGGACTGGGTAGATTGAATAGTTCATGGCAATCCGTTTCACTGGGAGGCACTGTGTATTTTGGGAGGGAAAAAAAAAGAAAACTCCAGGTACTTCACTTTTTGTTCTTTCTTTCCTTGGCACTAATTCATAATGATACAGGATCAGTTTGGTAGAGCTTCCAACAACCCATATAGCCTATGGCAGTTAGGATAAAACTGGTTTGCAGTCTGGTTCTCTGTCTGTGCATCTGGCCAGACAGATAGCACTGGCGGCTGATAGATTCATAAAGAGGAGCAGAAGTGTGTAAATGTGGCAGTCCTGCTGATGGACTGAAACTGTTTTCATCCACAGCCTTGCACCACATAGGAGAAGAGAGACTATTATTCACTGGTGACTGTTGCTTTTTTACCCCAAATTCAGAATATGTGTCACCTCTAGGGTAGCCTGCACAGGTTGTTGGTGAGCTGAAACTAGTCCTTAGCTGCTCCTCTGTATGAGTTACTTTCTCTTCCCTTTCCCTGTCATCCTTTCTCTGTATTTAAGAGCATGTTATCCTTCTCAATGGTTGCTGTGTCAGTTCTTCCTTCTCTTTCTCCTTTCTCACTCATGTTGTCTCTACCTTTTTTTAATCTTGTTCTCCATATGTGCTTCCAGCTTTATCCCAGCCATCCAGTGTAGCTCCTCTGCCTCCTGGAATTTTCACAACTCCTCCTTTTCAGTGCACTAAGGAGCTCAGCCTCTGGATGCAGCTCTCTTGGAGGCTGCAGTGCCCCCAGCCCTGGTCTCAGCCCTCCCCTCAGCAGCTGGACGTCTCCAGCACTATGGCTGCAGAAGCTTGCAGGTATTTAGGTGCCCAGAGAGGACAGCTTTGGCAAAAGTGGAAGGGGTAGTTCAGAAGCTCACCGAATCATAGAATGGTTTGAATGGGAAGGCACCTTAAAGCTCATCTCATTCCAGTCCCATGCCATGGGCAGGGACACCTTCCACTATCCCAGGTTGCTCCAGGCCCCATCCAACCTGACCTTGGACACTTCCAGGGATGGAGCAGCCACAGCTTCTCTGGGCAGCCTGTGCCAGTGCACTGATGATGCACTGAGGGCTTTGATGTGCATCTCTCACATTTTCCTTCAAGAGTAGGTGCACGTTTCTCTTTCCTAAAACCATTGCACACGTGGAGGTGTGAGCTGGTAGTCTCCAAGAGCGGGCAGGCAGTGCATAGAAACAGGCTGTGTGAGCATTCAGGGCTGAGTCCTGGTCAGAGGCAAGGCTTCATTCAGCTGGGGCAGTGCCAGAAAAGAGGGGGAGAAATGGGAGAACTGCTGACCTTGGCTGAGAACTGCTCTGAAGGTCCATCCACAGCAGAGCTTCTGTGGGACTGGGTTAATCTGTACATGACACAGGCCACATTCAGCCTGCCTGTCTATGGGGACACTTGCACATGCTCCTTTGGAAGGATACAGCACCATTCCTGTGTTGGCAGGACAAACACAGCTGCCTTGGTACAGGTGCAGGCTGGACTGGGAAGTAGGGCTTGGAAGAGATCAGCCATGCAGTTGCTGCTGCAGTGCATGTTGCAGCAGCCCTCTTGTGAGAGGGTAGAAATGAGCCCAGACACAGACTCCTTGTTTGTCACAGCATGAAAAGGGCCCTGGTTTATTCCTCTGTACAGCTCAGCCATCCTGACCCCAACCATTCACTGACCCTGCCTGCAGCAGCTCCTGCTGGAGGTTTCCCTTGCAGCCTCTGACTGCTGGTTATTCCCTGCTGAACTCTGACTGCAGGGATCAGTTTGCAGCCTCTGAGTGCAGCTTTTACCCAGCCAGACTGTGACTGCAGGTTCCAACAACAGCTCTGACTGCACACCCAGACTGACCTCACTGCAGGGATTCTCTCTGCCCAGGAGCCGCCTTCTTTATAATCCTCAAGGTTCCCCCATGATTCCCCCTCACCAGCTCACCCACTCCCTTTTATCACACTTACCTTTATTTGCTACACCTGTGAGTGATCAGGGGTGAGGCTGTATTGGGTAATTAACACAGCTGTTACTTATCAGGGGCAAGGTCACCTGTGTTCCCTTCTCCTCCAGTGCAGAGCTGGGCTGGACCAACAGCGTGAGCAGGGCATGGCATTGTTGTGTTTTATGTGTTAAATATCCCTTGATGGGTTAAACCAGCATTCTGTTGGTGTTGGCAGATTGATCTTCAATCCTTTTGACCAGGCATGACTAAATCCTATATACTGTGTGCACAGCTTAATGTTAATTTTAAACTTAAATCCAGCAAAGTTTCTATAGCATAGTGTGAACCCTTTTTAAAAAAGATCAGAGAAAGCACTGTAAAAAGTGTTTAAAATCATCCCCAAAGGAGCTAAAAATAAACCTTAAGGGATGCATCAGCTCCTTCTGTAGGTGGCTGATGCTTCATTGACTTCTGTAGAGGTTCTTAAAAGTCAGTTTGTTTAAAATGTTAACTTGTACTAAAGACCAAAACTAATATTGATTTAAAAGTGAGTCACTCACTATGTGTATTTACTCACATTGAAAAGATGAAATACCTGGTTCTTTGTTTTGAAGCCAAAGTGGTTTATTCTGTGTGAGTCCTAGGGAATTAGTACTTTTGGGGAAAGATAGATAGAGCTGCTTTGTATGTGCCAGTGTTGTTTTGAGCTGATACCAAGTCCCAGGAAAGGCAGTGGGACATCACTGCATTGCCCTGGCTGAGGGTTTGGTGTTTCAATATTGCAGTTAGCTCTAAATTGTGTTGCCCATGCATCAGACAAAACAGAACTGATAGCTTTTCCCACCTCTGATTTGTCTGGGAAATGCTGACAGTACATATTTTGTTCCAGGCAGTAGACTTAAGAAGATGGACTCGGGGGATGCACAGGAAACAAGTATTGCAGTAATGAGGGCTCATTTTTAAAGCGTTGCATTATTATACTGACATTGCTATGACTCCTTTTTAACAGACTTACATATTTCAAGGGGGGCTGAGCAGGGGACTGGTCCCTTGGTGTTTTGTTCTACAGCTGCTTGACAGTGTGGCAGAGGCCTCTGCCTGAGAAGCGTGCTAGGGAGACAGAGGAAGGGGCTCACTGGAGCTTTCGAATGGCTCTTGGCTCCTAGCATGAGTTACTTCAGATTTTGCACTGTGTGCCTTGGAGATTGGGACTATGTGTCCAACTCTCACTGAAGAAAGTGACCAGGAAAATTCAGTCAGAGCAGGGGAAGCGAAACACACACAGAACATGTGGAAGCAATCCAAGGACAGGCAGCCTGAGCTTTCCTGCTGCTTCCTTGAGTGCTGCAGAGCAGCTGAGGGTGCCCAGGAAAGCCACCCTCAAGCCCTGTGTTTGTACCAGAGCACAGCCAGGCCAGCGCTGCTCAGCTGCAGCCAGGACTCCAGCTGTGCACCAGATTTACTCTGATATAAAGCAGATAGCACTAGAATCACAGAATCACTAAGGTTGGAAAAGACCTCCAAGATTATCAAGTTCAGAAGTGTTAAGGAGCTGAGTAGTGGTAGTTCAGATTTACAGTCTAGAGTTTAAGGACAACACAGGAGAGGCTGTTGAATATCCCAGAATACAGAGGTGTAACACATTTGCAGTGGGGCTCACCAGGGTATGAAGCTGCTGTGCCAGGTACTCAGCTGTAGCTCACCTGTTCCTGCCCTTCTCACACAGTGACTTCACTACACCCTTCCCCAGTGGTAATCTGAATGTTCATACCTTGGGAATCCAGTGCATTAAACCATCAAAGCTCTTTCTTTTCCAAAACACAGACCCTTTTCTGGCCTGTTCTGTTGGTTAGCTGGTGAATCCTGGTGATTAAATTAATCTGTCACTATCCTCATGCATGCTGCAGTAGCTTAAAGTCAACGGGTTTATTAGGGAAATTATACTTGTCAGTTGTGTTGTGGCTGCATTTAATTTAAAAGCTGATGTTCCTATTATTTGCCTTCATACCTCCTGCCAATTATTGTTAATATTGCCAACATCCAGATCAAGGACCTACTTACAGCAAAATATTTACACTCACTAAAGCCGTTTGAAAGCCAGTATTTGAATTCTGTAAAGCTGTGTTATGGCTTTTTCCTTCAATCTCAAGCACTAATCTGTTGGCACTTTTTGGGGTTTATATAACTTACTCATAATACTTTGATTGCTGCTGTGCATTTACCTTCTAATCTGCATGCAGAAAGGCAATGTTCAGAGCTGTCGTGATCCCAGAGATCAAGTCCCAAGACGTATCTTTGGTTTTTCCACCCCAAATATCACTGGGTGATGCCTGCATCTTTTTTTTCCCCCCCCAACATTTCAGTAGTCTTGACTGAAACAAGTCATCCACCAGCTTCCAGGGGAGTTGTGCATATGAATTCAGGACCTGTCCTTAGGGGTCTGGCTAATGCCTCTAAACAAATGGAATAGCTATTTGATGTATAGCCCGGCTGCACTCGGAATTGTGGTTCCCCGGAGGGAGCCCTTCCATAGGTCCCCTTTTGCTTTTCAAATCATCTAAGATAGCAAATAGCCATTCTGTATCTTTTTTTTCTGGAATATGTGGGGTGTTTTGCCTCACAAGGCAGTGCAGGTTGCTTTGTGCTTTTGTTGTTGACTCGATTCCACTGTGCCAACAATTAGTGCTGGTTACCTTGGAAACTGCTCTGAATCCCACTGAGGATTTTGACAGGCACATCTTGACTGAAATTGCTTTGTTTTCATAATTCTGCAAGTATACACGTAGCTAATCCTTTTGTTGTGCTCTGTGTTCTTTCCCTAAAATGTAGCAAAATTAATGAAACATATTATTTTATCCTTTCCATCTCATTGAAGCTTTCTTTAATCCCTTCTTTTGCCTCAGTGCTCCAGGGACATTAATTACCCTTTGCTTTAACCGAGCTCACTGGTTTTCCTTGGTGGGTGTTTGAGAGGTGACCCTATGAATGTGTGTGAAGTTTTGACACAATTTGCAGTCTTCTCCTTTCTGTCCCTCCTTCCTATCATCCCTTTTCTTTGGTTTTCTCCTGGAGCATTTCTTGTGCCATGCAGTTCAAGCATGTTAAAGTTTGTTTTTATGCCTTACAGAAGCCAGGTGGCATCTTCTGTGGCCACAGGAAACTCAAGGTCTTGCTGCCACCTTGGCATTGGGTAGAGCTGTTGGCAGAAAGAGGAAGGGGTGATGCTGCTCTAGTCTGGGGAGACAGTCCTGATGGAACTGTGGAGACGTGATGTGCATTTTCATATTAGGAGGCACTGTCCTTGTTGCTTGAAATGGCTCCTCAAGGTGGGAAGAAGCAATCAGTAAGTGGGCTGAGTGATCTTGCTGAATGGCAGTAATGAAACAGAGGTGACTACAGGCAGGAAAGGAAAAGAGCTGAGGAGACAAACTCTGATCTGACTGGAGCAACTCCTGAGAAGTCCCTGACAACTGTTACATGAGGTGAGGAGCAGGCAAGCTGCACTTAAGCTCCCAGTTTGCTGCTGGCAGGATCCTTGCATCAGTGCCAGTCACATACCTGTGAGGCAGGGAGAGGCTGGGAGCCCTGCCCATAGGCAGTGTCTCCTGTCAAAAGCAGTCCTCAGAAAACTCACACAGAATTGCACTTCTCTCTAGGGGAGAGAAGATAAAAGGCACTGCTGGATGAGGGCTGTCAGAAACAAACAGCTGAACAGTTTCACCTAAGAAGTGGTGTTCATAGCAAATTCAGCTTCTCCATGAGTTGAGTCTGAGGTTGTGGTAGGTTGTGGTTAGAAGAGAAAGGAAAAATTGCTAGAGGCTGAAGGACAACCAGTAAAAGGGCATGTAAAGAACAGACATCACACATCACTGTGGAGATGTCTCATAGATCTGATTTTTGCTCTCGCCTTTAGAGTCGCAGATTTTTTAAAAAGCTATTTTTTAAACTATTTTGTGGAAATGTTCATGTCAGGACCTGGAAGCTCAGACACCTATTTTAAAAGACTCTTGCCACTGTCTGTATATCTGTCTCTGGGGCTGGTAAACATATTTGTTATAAAAGTTAATGGAATGGAAAGCTGTCATGGGAAATAAAAGTATTGTAGGTAATGTGCCAGTGGAGACATCTGCAGTCCATTGACAAGTGCAGCAGAATCAATAAGGAATGAAGGAGAGCTTTGAAATGACATCTTGGCCTTGTCCAGGATCTGATCCCAGATCCTGGGTCGTGCTGTAGCCAGTCTTTGGTATGTCACCTCATTTAACAGCCTCTGTGTGAGTCTGTGGTGGGGAAGGAGGCCTCAGGTGTCAGGAGGGAGTGTGTGCATGGTGCCTGCTTCGGTGTAATTCTTAGTGCTGGAGTGGGCATTGGGCAGCCCTTGTGCCCTTGGGTGTACCTGTGAGGAGGGCAGCAGCCTTTGGAGGCAGCAGGCCTTCTAAACACAGCCAGGAGGGAAGGCTGGGGCTGCTTCAGCATCCTCTTGTGCATTTTAGTACTCTGGAAAGGGTTTGTGTCCCCGAGTCATCTCTAGGACACAGGGATTCTAGATCTCCTGATTTGGTGTGCTGGGGTTTGTAGAGGCATTGGGCTGACTTCCAAAACCAGGAGCACAGAGTGCTTAATTCATTTAACTTTGGTTTCAATCAGCGTAGTGCCCCAGACAGGCTCTGTCCTCTGAGCAGGGCAGAGTCCTCTGTTCCTGCAGCAGAAGAGCTGTGGCACTGGCAGCAGCTGGGCAGAGCTGGCCTGGCAGAGCTGGCCTGGAGTGTGGTCTGAAGTGACCTTGGAGGGAGCAGCAGAGCTTCCATCCTGGCATGTCAGCCCCTGGCCTCTCACCTCAGCCTGCTCCCTGTCAGGGCTTTGGAGAGTCCATGCTGAGGGGTTTCACTGGGTTTTCTCTCTGTTGGGGACATCCCATTCAAGGGCTGCCTGTACTTCAGGGGACTGTGTTCCCTGAAATCAAGCTTTGAAGCTCCTTCTGTGTCCTGTATCATGAACAGCTGACATCTCGGGGAAAAGGAGCAGCCTTTTGCTCTCTACAAAATGCAAAGAAAAGGCATGTTGCTGTTCTTTGTTCTGCTGGAGTCTACTGTAAAGCCATGCTCCTTACTGCTTTTAAGAAAGAAATGTATTTATTGTATGTTAGTGCTGTTGCTGTGGCATTAGGTAGAGTCAGAGTCTGCCTGTTTAAAGTGAGGGAAAATAAATGTCTACAAGCAAGACCATGTCTAATGAATACATGGCCAGCATCCACAGCATCCGAGCTGCCTAATTTTTTTTTCTTGTTTGTTCTTTATCATTAGGCTGCCTTGAACTTTAACTGAACCATAAGAAAACTATGCAAAGTCTCAATAGCAGCCCTGTGACAATTTGACTTACCCACTGGATCTTCTATTTATAGTGTCCATTAGTACAGAAAAGTCTGTCCTTTTGCAGCAGTCATGTATGGCAAAAGCACTGTTCTTCTGATGAACTGCCCATGCCTCCTGTGTCACCCAAAATATCCATCACCAGAGTGTTCAGAAGTAAGCCTTTTTTGATTAAAGAACACTGCCAGACAAAACAAACTGAACAAAAACCACAAGCCCAGAGGCCATCTGTATTTTTATTTACTTATTTTGAGTAGCCTGAAATAGAATTTTTTATTTATCAGGAGACAACCTTTCACCCTCCAACATAGCTCCCAGTGGAACATTATCTTTGTCCCAAACAAATTAAATCAGGAAGAGAGCTGAGAGGGTGAGAACTGTCTCCCGGGCTCTTGTACTAGAGAACCAGGCTGCATGGGAACACGTATCAATTCCATTACAAAGGAAGCAGTTTTTAATTTGTCTTAACCCTGCTGGGAGGAGGATTTCAGTAGCTTGGCTGATGGAAAGCAGTTGACCAAGGGGATTTCCTTTGGATATGCTCCAAGGTGCTAAACCTGATACACATTTGTGTATTCTATATCAGAAATTAATTGGAGCCTCTCATTAAAATTTTTCCTGTGAACATAAGCTTCAAAAATTCTTTTAACAGTCTTCCTCACTGAGGCTTGATTTGTTCGTCTGAGCTAACAATATGGTCTTGATGATGTTGCTTTTGTTTGTGTTGTTGTGATTAGTAGCTTGGTGGAACTTCTGGCAGGAGGGCCATGTGTCACAACCTTCAGGTGTGAAGTGATGGCAGGAGTCGGTGTGGGGTGGCTGTGGCACTCAGTGAAGCTCCCAGCTGTCCTCCATGCTCACCAGAGCTGTCACGACGATGCTCTTCCCTGCTCTGAGAGAGCAGAATCTGAACAGGGATGTGCCAGGTATCCAAGGATGCTTTCTGGAAGAGCAGTTTGTCCCCAAGCCATGGAAGGTGCTGCAGCACGCCGTGGTGTGGGGAGGGCCCCGTGTGTCTGCAGGAGGAGGAAGGGCCAAACTGCAGGTTCGTTCTCCCAGATTTTCCCAGCTTGTGCTTTGCAGGCTGCGTGTGCCTCACAATCCCTAAGAGCAGTCAGGACCTCTAAGGAGTCCAGGTTTCTGTCCAGTCCCTGGTCTGCAGCAGCAGCGCCATGTGAGAGTCTGGGAGGGTCCAGAAAGTGTCTGTGTTGTGTTTCTTGGGAGAGGAAGGAACCAGGAGGGTACCAAGAAGCACCTCCAGCATCCAGCAGTTGTGGAAGCCGCCCAAAATGAGGTGCAAAGCCCCAGAATGATGTGCAGGCCCCTGAAAGGCAGCTGAGAAGATTGCTGGGTTTTAAATCAATATCCCTGTTCTTTGATCTGTAGGAGTGGCCACACGTGTGACTTGATTGATGGGGTTATGGTGCTCGATTCGATCTACTTGCCCACAGAGGGGAGTTTGATCTCCTACTAGGGATGTGTTGCTGAACAGAAGAGCAGAACTGGAGCTGCTACTCAGAGTCTCCTCCTACAGGCACCTATAGCTTACGTAGCCTCATCTCAAAAAACCAGTTGATTTGTTTCTCCCAATGTGGAAAGCTGCCAGAACTTCCATACAGTGACAGTAGGAAAGCAGCATCTTTAGATTTCTAATCTGAATTTATCCTTAAGTTTATATTCATGTATTTAAAATGGTTTTATTTCAAATTCCTGTTTTTCAAATCAGCTTGCTTTTTTTCATTGCTCAGTAGTTGTTCTGGTGTATTCATCCATCTACTTTTGCTGTTGGCAGCAGCCAGTGGAACTGGTGCAGTCACTGCCCTCCAGGTGACCAGCCAGGAGTGCAGTGAATAGTAAGGCATAAACACCAACAATTAGGAATGTTCTTTGCCAGTGGGTGGGGATTTTTAATATCTCATTAAATAGTTTGTGTGAAAGAAAGATTAACCTAGCACTTTGGTTTTATACAAATGTGGCTGTGGTAACTCACATCTGTGTTTTTTGGGAAAAACAATTTGCTTTTCTAAAGGAGAAATGAGGCGGAATAGCTTCCCATTAAAAGTACGAGGGAATTCTGTAAAAGTAACTGTGAAAATAAATCATTATTAATCTAATGGACAGTCCCTTGTCAGTGTGGGTGCTGTGAAGTTACATGTAGGGCATTGATTTAAACATACTTGCCCTTCCCAGCCAGTTCTTGCCTGAAGGACTGGTAATGGGTGAGCAGAGCTTTTACTCCTGCCCTCAGGATGGTGATTAATGGGGGCTCTGGCAGGAGCAGGGTGTATTGACATCTGCCATTACAAACCTCTGTCTCCACACAAGGGCTGGAGAAGCAGTGAAGTTTTGCTCTGTTCCCAGGTGTGCCCAGCTGTGCAGCTGGTGGCCTTCCCCAGGGATCAGTTCCATCTGTATTGGAAGCAGTTTTCAGACAGCACTTGGATGCAGCTGGAGAGGGAAGGGGTTTATTTCCACTGAGTTCGGCTGAGAGAGAGAAATGTTGATTAATGACATGGGGAGAGCAGACTCACATACAGATGAGAACCACAAACCCTTTGCTCTCTGAATTCTGCTGGACCCGCCCTTAAAACCTTCATGAGTTACATCAAAGGTACCTGAACTTCCAGAGGGGAGGAAACTTCTCTGGTTGCTTCCACATGCAGCTGTGTGCCTGATGACATTTCACTGCACCTTTGGGCAGGTCTGGAGTCGAGCTGAGACAGTTCCTCAGTTTGGAAGAATTTACTTCTTGAGTGGCCTTCTACTACTTTCTGCTCGCCAGAGCAGCCAGTTCCTCAGCCCTTCTCAGGCTGTGGGCAGTGGGGAAGAGCAAAGAGTGGGTTCTGGGTTCTGTGGCACCCAGCTCTTGTCAAGCATGCAGTGCCTGAGTCAGCTCCATGCACAGAGCATGTCGGGGGCCCATTCCACCAAAAAATTGTTATCCTCTGCAACCCCTTTGCATGATACTCAGACCTACTACTTAAATACAACTTTGTATGGCAGTCTAAAAGGGGTGAGGAAGGTGAAGTATTGATTTTAATCATGCAGGAATGTTATTTGGCCCTTCAAGTCCCTCATCAGCGTAGATGGCTCTTTGGGAAGTGCTTTTAATGCATACTGTGTGCTGCTGAGGAGGAATTAGCATCCAAAGGGCATGTTGGAATGCAGCTAACTTTGTCTATTAAATGTCGAGAAATTACATTACTCAGCTGCCCATTCTACCTGTTTACAAAACAATACCTACAGACATTTTTACTAGACATTTAATAGATGCTCATCTTAAAATATTGCAGTTGCTGCACATTGTCCCTAAAAGAAAGAATATTTAATAATGATGCTTTGTGCATCTCGCATAGAGCAAGCTCCTGATTTTTATAAATACTTGGCATTTTCTACTGAAACCTTTGGAATATCTGATCCTTCTCCTTTATTTTTAATGATTTCCTTATATTTCGGGGAAAAAAGATTACCTTTTCAAAATGGATTCAGTCAGCCTCTGGGGTTTTTTTTATTGTTTAAGCTAATCTTTCTGATTTGAAAACACCATTCTGATTAGCATGCTTTTCTTTCTTTTTTTCTGACTTTGCTACTGCCACAGAAGAAGTGTCTGCGAGGATAGTACAAGTAGTAACAGCTGAAGCTGTAGCGGTCCTGAAAGGTGAACAGGAAAAAGAAGCCCAGCACAAAGATCAGCCTGGATCACTACCTTTAGGTAAAATGAGACAAAGAATGTTCCAGGTATCCTTGTGTCTGCAAATGTCTGTACGTATATTAAAAAAATGCAGTTCCAGCTGTGTATTCACATTGGTTATGGTTGTGGATAAACCACAGCCAGCACTGGATAAATGCTGGAACCACAGGATTATGGCAGGATCCTTGTGTTCATGGTGCTTCACGGCTCTGTGGCTGTCTCATTCCTTGTTTGCTCTAACAGCAGGTCTCCACCTTGTTTCTGATTCCCAAGTAGCTCAGCCATGAGCGTGTTTGGTGGTAGGGTTCTGTCATCACCTTGGCTGGGGCTGTTCGTGTTCAGCCACGTACAACATGAAGGATTAACGTCTGAAGTTGCAGAGATAGAGTGACATACAAAAAGAAAGTGAGGCTTTGCTGGTCGGATGGTAGCTGCTCAAACAGATGGAGGGGAAGCACCTCCACAGGAAGCAGAAAGGAGTGGGGCACACCAGGCTGAGAGCACCTGGCAGAGTGAGGGCAGATTGTGGAAGGAGGAGTCACGTGGTAAAAGCAAATGCCAGCAGTCTGTACTGGAAAGGGTAACAATGCCACTGGTCCACGCTGTGTCTCCATCCTCTTGTTGCCTCCTTTGTGAAGTATCTCTGGAGTAGATGTGTATGTACGTGTGTATCTGTCTATCTATAAGGTAAGTATATGGCCATTTGTACCTAAAGTGCTTGCTCCTTGCCAGAAAACGTCTGCTGTAGCTCAAAACATGTACACCAAAGGCCAGAGAAAAGACATACTGCATCTTGAGGTAAGGAAGCCTTGCAAGCCTGTCCTGGGATAGATTCTGAGTGCATGTTCATTGTGATCAAATCAAAACAATGCTCTGCGGTGTTTTCCCCACAGGCAGTCCCCCTGCTTTGGTGCAGTGCTTGGCCCTTGCCTAGGAATGAAGTAAATTCAATGAGTAATTTAGAATATTTGTTGGAAATTTGGTTCCCACGGTTTTTTGCTCCATTGAACTAACTTAGAACTGCAGCAGGGAGATGTGTTGCTTGGTTAATTCCCTTCTTCGCAGAGACTCAGTTTTACCTGGAAGACCCTAATTCCCCAAATCACTCAGGCCTGGTAGAGGCAAAATGGATATTCAGCTCCATGCAGTCAGTAATTTAAAAGGTATCGTGGGAAGTATTTCTTCAGTTAACAACTGTTGGTGTTACATTTCCTGTGGTCAGATGCATCGTGATGAGTTTATAAATGCTCTGTCCCTGCACTGCACATGTGAAGGACAAGTCACATATGATCTTTTCCAAATCACACTGAAATCAATAGGAGGAAGCCTGGAAAATTCTGTTGGGGCTTTGAAAGTGGCCTGTCTGTGCTTGGAAAGAAGCCCTGAACAGTAAACTGAGATCTGCCTGTTGAAAGGTGCTGTTGATAAGACAGATCTGTTGAAACGTATTTGTTTGGGTTTTTTTCTAAAAAGAAAAACAACTGGTTAAGCCCTAGGAGTGGATCTGTTTTTAAAGAAAAAAAATTCTCAAAGTCATTGGTATGAGATCAAATGCAGAGGTTAGGCTGAGTTCATTTAAGAAGCTTGTTTAGGATTTCATCATACTTGAATTGAAGTAATTGAAAAAAAAATCATTTGTTTTCAGCATCTGGTCTCATGACTGGGAATGAATGTAAATCCTAGTCCAAATACATCTAAGTTTTCACTGTGCCTTGCTCAGCTGAATCACTGTTATGTCACAGCTGATATAAGTTCTCTGTGCTCATATCTTTTGCATTTAGACAAGCAATATTAGCATGTGTTCTGCAATTAACCTTGAACTCAGCAGAAAAAAAAAAAGCATGCAGAATGGAGATTTTCATGTACTCAAGGTGGATTAAAGAGATTGGATGCCAGTTTCTGGTAGTTGGTGTGAATTTATAATACCTCTGTGCTCATAAGCTTTTTTGTTGTTTCTTTGGGCGACTGGAAGCTTTTTTAAGAGGCAATACTGATTTAAAAGAGTATCTCATATATTTGATTCTTATATTGTTCTCTATAACCAGAATTTTGTAAGTCATTCATACCATTAGGAAACAAATCAACGACAGAAGAATAAATCCTTTTATTATCATTTTAAAAGTCCATGAATTCTGCAAGGTTCTGTCTAGAAATTGGACAGGCATGGGTCCTCATCAGATCATTCCTCAGCTGGGCAGAACAGGCTGACTGCAACTTATCTTATGTATTGGTCTTCCTGGAATTAATGACTGTATCTCATTTTCACTGTTTGATTTCTCACAGTTGAAGAGTCAGCCAACCTGCCTCCTTCCCCACCTCCATCACCAGCTTCTGAGCAGACAGGAGTTCTGGAGGAAGGTAAGGGTCTCCTGGACATTGCAGTGCAGAGCTGTCAGCAGAGGGATGAGACATGAATTTAAAGGATGGGGGAATCAGAAAATGGAGACACTTTCTGCAGTGGAAATACTTCTCATGTGAAAAGATAAGGCATTCTCAGCAGTAACTCCCCATCTGCAAAGCAGCTGCAGTGCATGGATGAGGCAGACACATGCACAGAGGTAGATGAGGGATGTGCTAAGTACATCCATGCTAAAGAAAAAGAGATGGTGTTGCTCACTTTTTTGTCTGTTGTCTGCAATATCAGCCAGGGTGTCTGCTGTCCCAGTGTGGTCACCAAAACTACCATTAAGTATAGATCATCTTTTGTGTCTTGAGATGTGTTTGGCTGCATTTTTAAAATTACCATTGCCTTTTGGTTTGGAATCTTAAATGCATGAAAGCAAGGAGATTCAGAGCTGGATCATTTCTTTGGCCTTTGACCTGTAATTCATGCTCCAGTGCCTGCATGTATTGGGAGTTCTCTACACGAAGCGCAGCAGTCACATTCTAGCCTTACAAAGCAAAGTTCTGCTCTGTTCTGCACAAGTGCTCTGTTTCAGTAGCCCGTGATCACTGCATTTTCCTCCTTCTGGAATGTCCTCCAGCAAAGAACTGAAGGGTTGGCTTAATGTTGAGCAGAGGCCTAAATCCCAGCCAGGGCTGCCACGGCGTAGGCGTGCGTGTGAGTGCTTTGTTCAGCAGGAGATGGCTGCTGCATCAGGGCCAACAGTATAGGGAGACAGCAGTGGGTAAAAACTGAGCTGTAGCACAGGGATAGCAAGGAGGGATTTGGGTTCAGAATCTCCAGGGGACTGTCAGTTGAACTCTGCCATGTCAGTAACATCTTTGTGTGTCCGCTTGCTCCCTTCTTGGATTTTCTTTCAGCATTTTCTCTTTGTTACATAAGTGCATGAAAATAATTTCCTATCATCTGCTGAACAAACCCTGTTGGTATTTTAACACAGAGCCTCTATGAATTTTGCAAGTGGAGGGTTGCTATTTCACATGCTAGCATACTCTGACTCAGTTTAGGAGGACACTACAATTAGGCATGTTCCATCACGCAGTCATTTTTGACACAATTAAATTACAGGCTGTGTCAACAGCATTTGTAGGAAGGGCCTGCTGGGTGTGGTTAGTAACAGTTATAAAGAACTTGAATAATTGGTTGTTGTTGTTTTTTGGGTTGTTTTTTTTTTTTTGTTTGTTTTTTAATCTACCTGTTTTATGATTAAAAAATAATGTGACAGTTCCTAGACTCATCACACAGAGGTAATGACGATCAAAACTATTTACTGAAAAGAGAACTGGTAAGGCATTAGCAAAGATTTTTAGAATTGTTACCAGGGCATTATCACTGTGTTTTAATATATAATTCACTTGGCTGGTCCTGTGTATGCTTTTTGATTTTTCATATCACAGTGAAGGGCTTGTTCTTCTGCTTCAGGCCAATGTTAAGGTTCTTCCTTTAGCCTCAGGTTTAGGTTTGGCTTTGTTTTGCTGCTTGTATCAGCTGTATATTTGCATGTATTTTAGGATTTTATAAAGTACTTATATTGGTTAATTGACAGGAGGTTGTAGATTGGCCCCATAGCCAATGGAAGCATTTTGCAAGTTGTACTAACACAGGAAGGTGGCAAAACACTCTACGACTTGAGGTTATTATCTATTGCCAGACTGCAGTTCCCAGCTGTGCAAATGACTCAGCAAGTCACTTAACATTGATGGTTTTCTCTTTCCTTGCATGTAGAACGGAATTAATGTAATAGCACTTTGCAGAGGTGGCTGCAAGGACAGAAAGGGACAGTGTTTGGGAAATGTTTCAATGATTTACACAATGTCATGCTTTTTAATAACTATCAAATAATTTTCTTTAGTATTAGTCAAAAGAGACTTTTCCACAACATGGAAAATTTTGATTCAGTTTTAAGAGCAGATGGCCAGTTTTTAAGGGAAGTATGGATAGAAGTGATGTCCTGAGTCTTTAATGAACTGTGCTGGAAGCTTCTTGTTTATGTCTGGCTCTCAAACAGGAGCTCTCAGTAGAGTTGTTTGAAACAACAGAAAGAACTTGGAAATAATTTCACCAGAAAATTGTTATGTTGCTTTTTACCAAAATACCAGTGTTGTCAGCTCAGTGTAGTAAAAATGGTAGTAAAAATCTTGTGCTCTGCTATGTGCTAGAAGATACAGTCCTTATTTTCTGTGGGTGAGTTCCATTTTTGCTGACCTGAGCGAGCCAGACCTGTCAGTTTTACTCAGGCAAAGTTCCCATTCAGAAGAGTTTGCCTCAGTAGGGTCTGATCCAGTTTTACTGCACTTATTTAAACCTCCTATTCCCTATACCATCTGGCTATCCATCCTCATGCATCTTTACATTGTCTTTCTGCTTAGTAAAATACAGTTTATTAATTTACTGAACAAAAAAGGTGAGCACTTGGTGTATCTGCCTCAGACCTTTCTCTTTCCTTCTCCTAGAAGCTTTTCCTAATGCACTTGTCAGTGTGTGTCGCATTGCTTTGAATCCAAGAGACTTCTTCAGTCAATGTAGGAAGGAAATCACTGTTGTAGACTGACAAAGGTGGATGTGGCCAGCCATGCAGCAAACACAAATTAAAAGAAAAAAAAAAAAAGGTAGGAAAGACAGAGAGGTTTGTGGGTCAAGTTTATTTCATGAGAGAAAGGAGTCGGTTGGATGTAGGTTTCTTTGATCTGGCTGCAGGAAGGCATTCAAATGAACCTGTCCCTTTTTACTGCTGCAGAAGGTAAGAGAACTGATTTGCCCTATTGAAATTATTTTATTTATTACAACTATAATAACATAATTTTGTTCAGGAAATTAAATTCTCCTTAGCACCCTGTAATCCTTTTATCAGTGTATCTGGTCATGCAGGACTGACGTAAAATTCTAATTTCTTGGCATTTCTTTTGTGCTCTGTGCCTTTTGATGATGGTCAACAATGTCTTCATGTACAAAAAAAAAAATTAAATATTACAAGATAGAAGGGTGCTTCTGATGCACTGTCTTCCACTTTGAAATAGGCAGGTTAGCTTTTACATACCAAATAAGAATGTTTTATAAACTGAAAATAATCAAGGGTTGTATGCAAATGGATCTGTTGATGGTGAAAATTACTTATTGAAAGGCATTCTCAAAATATACAAGGAAAGTAAAGCAGAATTAGCCTTTATGAGAAGTGATTTTAATCTTGGACTTTAAAATGCATTAGGGATTTTTCCCATGCTTTCAGATGGAAAAGATTAGAAGGGACTGTAATAACAAAGGATTTTTCTTCTTGTTGAAATAAAAGCATAGCCTCCTTAGAAGACATCATTATCCTGTTAATGAAATTATCTGCATTAATTCTGAAAATATCTTTATTCAAATTGATAAAAAAACAATGTAAATCTGTAAAATAGCCATAGATGTAACAGCCCCAAACAGTACCAGGCTTGGCACTCCTGGTAATTTTTGACCATCACAATAGCATGTATTAAGCATTTTTACTGCTCTCAGTTCCTGCAGTTATAAGGAGCAGCAGCAAGGTCACTGTTTTCTTGCCTACAATTTGTTCAGAGCCCGTAAAAAAGGGATTTTCAGCCTTGTTTGCAACAGTATAGAGAAGTCCTGGGATTTCATCTTCACTCCTGTTGATGCATTTTGCTTTTGGAGGGCCCCTGGCTAAATAAACCCACAGCTGGAAGGAGAACCTCCCCTTCTGCACATCTTCCTTCTTTGTGTTCTGCTTCTTGACCGTTTCAACTTTCCCTTCTTTTCTTGTCTTGTCCCAGTTCCAGCTGAAGAGGTGGCAAGTGCTTCTGCACATTCAGCTCTTGTCTTTAGTAATTCGTGGGCTGCTGTGAGGGCACCCTGCAGAGGAGGGGGAGTTGAAGCTTTGAACCTTCTTGGATTTAGGAAGGAGTTGATTCCTGGTCTCTCGTGCCCTGAATGCAGGCTCATCCCCTGTCATTTGCCTTTTGCAAACTCTGAACCCCTTCAAATCTGTTACAGGATTTTGCAGATGTTTCTGTGGGGAAGGGTCTGTACTGCAAGTAGATTGAGGATTCCCTGCAACCTTCCTTCTGGCTTTTAAGTACTGGGGGAAAATGGGAAGCTTGGTCCCAATGCTGTGCTTAGCATTTCCTATTGCAGTGCTCTGCAGAGCTTTCTGCTGAGCAGAAGTGGGTTGCCAGGTTATCTTCTAATATTGCATAAACCTCTGAATATGGGGGTTGGATCCCACTACAGAAGAGAAGCAGCTGAACTGTCAGTGTTTCAGGCAGTCTGTTCCCTGAAAGAAACTGAGAATACACTCCTCCTAACTGAGTTCCTTGTGTGCTCTTTGTGCACACAGCCAGCCACAGCAGTGGCACCAGTCTTAAACATGGACCATCCTTCTTTTGCCAGGACTGTGATAGATATAGAAGCTGCTAATACTGACATTCATTGCTACTTTTTCTTCCTTTGGGGAGATGATGGAGCCTGAATGGGTTTCTCCTACAGCAGTCCTTTCCCAGGCAGAAGAAATGCATGCAATGACATTACAGGACATTTGCTGCCAGTTCCTTGAGAAAGTGGAGGAGCTTTTTGTAAAGACACAGGGCTTGTTTTGTCATGATGTACTATAGAAAAAAAATTAAAACTTGCTGTTGTTTGCCAGGAAGAACCTTAAAGCTCTTGTAAGTGGGATTGTTTTGGATCAAAATTGTTTCCAAGGCTTGGGTAGTCACAGTTAGGGTAGCATTCCTGAGCCATCTTGTTTTGGCATCCCACAAAGATCTGTTGTGCTGCCTGTGTTAAAGCCTTGCTTTTCTGACTTAGTGTTTTGTATCTAAGAGTGAAAATTTTGGGAGCTCTGGGGGAAATCCTGTGAGTTATAATTGCCTACAGAAAGACCGAGGACACAAAGTATGGACTTGAACTTGAAGCTGGTAGGAAATGCAGTGGAATAGCTGCAGCTGCTTAAGGCACCCCGTGATTCAGTGTTCACCCAACTGCCAGTTGTCATACACTGAGAATGGACTGAAACATCTCTTCTCTAGCACTAGATGTTTAGTTTTTCATAGCTTTATTCGTGATGAGAGGAGGACTCAGCCTACAGGAGGTCCCAGGTCTCCCCTCTAGGCTTGTACGGATGAGGTGGTAGGCCAGTCATTTTCATTGGGTAGGGTTATTTTTCTTTGTCTTGAAGAAACAACTCAAACTGCCCCTCCCTGTACTTGTCAGTAGCTGGTGTAGTCCCTCTAATGTGATTTTCTGCAAGGCTACAGTGATGAGAATAAACCTGTCATTTCAAAGCATTAGCAAACACTGAGGTGGGAGCTAGTTCACCCACAGAAACATGACACAACAGCATAAAATATAGGACTAACAGAGACTGCTGTGAGCAGCACTTTGTGGCCTTTATCAGGAAAAAAAAAGGTAACTAGTTTTTTGGGGAAGGTTTTTTGTTGTTGTTGTTTAAATGCTGCATATTTATAGGAAAAAGAAATGAGGGGAATTTTCAAACAGATACAATGAAAAATAAGGCAAACACTGGCCAAAATGTAAGCTGATTTTCCTTCTTATGAAAGAACTTCTAAAATTTTACACTTATAAGTACTCAATCTGATGACTAGGAGGGATAAAACTGTGTCAGGACACTTCAGAGGTTTTTAGTGCAGTCAGTTCAGGTGTATAATACATACGGGTATAGTGTGAGATGTGGTTTGTGCACAGCATGTGTTCTTCTAAGTAATTTATGTGTAGTTTGGAAATTCACTTACTCTTAGGATTGGTCTCTGATGCTGGTAAACCCAGTAGAAAGGGCCAGTTCCACGGTCCATGTGTTAAAATGCACAACTGCCTCATTCCTCCATCCTGCATTAACCCCCAGCCTGGCTGGTGTCATCCACTCCAGCATGACATAGTGGCTGGTGGTGCTAGAGCATGTGTCCATCCTGGTTTAGTTTTCCTGTGTGTGTGTCTGTCTGTCCTGCAGCCTTTGTCTGTGTGTGTCTGTTTGTAAATGCAGGGGCGGAGGATGAGGTGGGGCTGCCCCAGCAGTGCCCTGGCAGGGAGTGGTGCAGACACCTGGCCCCCTCCATTTCAGTGTCTGTGCCCCAGGAGGAGCCCTGCAATTCGGATGAGGAGTACTATGAACACCCTTTGTTCAGCTCCGAGTGGACTGGCTCTAGTACACACCCCAGTGCCACAGTGAAGAGCACAGAGGTCTTGTTGGGCCATGACCAAGGTGAACTGAGCACGCTCCCCTTTGGTTCCTCTTCCCCTCTACTCACCTGCCATCCATTCCACTCTTTATGTGCCCGGGATTGCTGCCTTCTGGGGAGGGAAACCTACTTGTATTTTCTCCCCAGATGGAAGTGATGCCCCTCCAAGAGTCTCTCTATGTCTAGGTAAAGCTGCAGCATGAGCAGCTTTGGGGTCAGTGTAACCGTGGTTCCCACTTAAATCAGGGCTCCCACTTAAACCTGGCTTACAGCAGAAGCAAAAGGAGCAGCTAGTTAAAAGAACTGGAAGCTAATTTGTTCTTTGTGGCACAGAAATACTGCCAAGAACTGCATGCAGAGTAGGCCAAAATATTGTTACTGAAAGTAAGTCAGTTGTTTACTCAGTGGGGGAAAAATATGTTTGTACCAAAGATAGCCCTGAAGGACTTTAATTCTGCAGCAGGTGAAGTAAGTTTGTTTTACCCCGGGTAATTTCAGGCCATACTGGGTCATGTTTGATTTCCAGTAGTTTTGGGGACATTCCATTTGCTTTGTGCCAACTGACTGCAAACATGGAGGGAAGAAAAGCCTCTCTGTACCTCCTGTTTCTATGACCTGAGCACATCAGTAAGTATTTTATCAGTAGGAGCTATGTAAAAGTAAAATCAAGGGAGAATCTTTTTCAGTAACTAACAGAACAGCTGACTTCTCAAAGATGAAATAGATGATGTTTCATTTCACAGTGCTCAGTCTTGGGAGCTGAAGTTAAAAATGGTACTGAATCCTCTAAAGGTTTGTGTCTCAGGAGGATGGAGCTGTCTCCCTGAAACTGGTCACTGGCTCATTTTAAGAAGACCAGAGTTGTTCAGAATTAACAGGATAATTATGGGATTAACAGCCTAATACTGTAACAGCATCAGCAAGAGGTCAGCACTAATAATTGAAGATTGTTCATGTCAGCATGTCTGACCGAAGGGAGATAGAAAAATCAGAGGGGTAGCCTTACTCTAGCTGTGTGCCTGCAGCTGTACATAACAGCCTGATTAGTTCATGAGTTCCTTTTCAGTCATATCATCTGCCTCTAGTGAGTGTAAATCTCAGAACATCTATGTGGGGGAGAAAAAAGGCAAGTAAGCTGGGTTATGAGTGGAAAGATAGGCATTAGGGGACCCTGAGATCCTCTCAGCTGCTGAGAGCACGGTGCTAAAATGCCAAGATTCAATCCCTGTAGGTCAGTCAGCTTGAGAGTTGGACTTGATGATCCTTCTGGGTCCCTTCCAGCTGAGAGTGTTGTGTGAAACAGCTGTCCTTGCTGGCCAGCAGTCTGTGTGGCATAGGAGTCTGCTGCACAAAGAGAGGCTGTATGACTCTTCTGTTAATTCAAGGATAACTTTCTAGTTTGAGTAATTATTTTTGTTCATGTGGCTTTGTGTAAAGTGTTTCAGGAAATGAAGGAGTATTGCTCAGAGTAAAATAAGAGGCTTTCCCTGGGATTTTTTAATTGAGAAGGATGCACATACAAAAGTATATAGAATCAGAAAAAGAAAAGTAAGGCAAGTTATTCAAGTCAGGGTCTTTTGTAGCTGGAGACCTGTTGTCCTGCAAGGCTTGTTTTACAATCTGCCCATGTGCAAGTATTTCTGCAATGCTCAGGCATTGGTCCAGGTCTGATTCTGAATCTTCTGCCTTCTGTTCATTTAAGATACAGTATCCAACCTTAATTATTTTATGTTATTAATAATGCGTTGTTCTTTACGTAGTGGTATTTTCTCAGCCTCAAATAGTGTTCATGTTCCTTAAATCACTCTTTTAAAGGGCCATAGCTGAAATAGATGATTGATTGTCTGCTTTTCACTGGGCCAGTCTCAGGAGGAAAATGAAGCTCTTGTAATTCCAAGAGGCTGGATACAGCCACTTCCAGATTGGAAATCGCTTTGTTCTAGGCCTGATTCAGCAAAGTACTTCCTTGTGAGACACATTTTGAACTCAGGGATGTCATCAGGTTGCCTCCAGCATGGTTGCTGGTCAACTCCTGGAGTATTTGCTGAATCAAAGGATTCTCACTTAATCCTGAGTTCTTACCAGAGGGAATACTAATAGTGCACAGTATTTTTTGTCTGAGTAGCAGTGGCAGGAGTACAAGCCTGGAAGGGAGATTTTTCTAATAATTCTTCTGCCATGGCACAAGCAAAGGCTGTTCTTGATTCTACTATACTGATCCTGCCAGCCTATGGGCCGAGTGAATGTTTTAGAAATTTGGATGAACAAATAGTTATATTGCATTCATTGGTTTCTTTGATTTAATTGATGATGAGGAGCCTGGAGATAAGTGGGGAAACAGCTAAGAAAATGAAGAGTCCTTGCGTTAAAATAGTGGTTTTCACATAGAGATTTCAGATGTCAGACAGTGTAAGGGAGAAATAGTTTATAAACCCATTCAGTGTAGGAATCTGGGCAGAAATCTTGCAAAAAACTATTAATTATTAGCCATGCATAAGGCCTGTTATGACTGTGAAAGGTCTCAGTTTTTTGTCAAGTCCAGGATTCATACAATAGAATGACTTGCTGGCTTTCAGCAGTCTGGATTGCCAAGGTCAGTGGAAAGAAATCAATGCCTCATACCTTCCTCCACCTCAGCTGAATGTCTTGTACGGGATTAAACAGCACATTTATTAGAAAAATATCAGTGTACTTTGAGCTTATTGATGCATTAATGTTGTCAGAGCCATCCATCATTCCATTCCATCTCCATTTCCAATGACTATTTGACCCACTGTCATCCTTGGGAGAGGTATGCCTGTAAAACACTTGCAGCTCTCATCTTAGAGCATAAACATCCTGTCTGGGGGGAGGCAGGCTTTTGGTTTGGTTTTTTCCCAAAGGAAAATTCAGTTCCATGGTGGCTAAAATGAACTGGGTACTGGCAGTCCTTTGCAGACTTAAATCGAAAATATTGAGCTGAACGGGTTATGTAAATGCAGTCCTGAAAGGGTTATGTAAAAGCAATCCTGTTCAGCTCTGCACTTGGTGTTCACTGTTGGTGTTGATGTCACCTGTTTTTTCCATCCCCAAGAAGAAGAACCAGTAAAGAGTCCGATGGCTGTGGAAGTGAAACCTGCTGCTCTTCCTGGGAAGCAAGTGGGGAAAGAGCACATTTTTTGTGTGCCTTGGGAGCAGGCAAAGGGCCTCTGTGAGGGTCAGTCGGATTCTGGTTCAGTGTGTCACGAAGACAAAGTGCCAAGTGTGGCATCCAGCAGGGACAGTGGGACCTTTGTGGTGGGAGCACTCCTGAAAGACACACCCCTTTCCTTGGCTGAGGAAGGTGTGTCCTCCTTAGGTTTGCATGTGTTTGCTGCCAGCAGATCCTTCTCCAGCTTTCTCCAGTGCTTTCCGAGCCTGCTTCATTTTCTGTTTTGCCCATTTATTAGTATGACTGCTCTTGTTATTATGCCTGAAGAGTGTGTAGTGGATAATATGATTGTGTAGGTGCTGTATGACAACATGGTTTCCCACTGCTGTGGCTGATTCCTGAGTTTTTTACTTTGCCATGATAAAATGTGCTTTGCAGCTAAGCTTATTCCTCTGTGTAAGCCTTTTTTCCCCATCTCAGATGTGTTTGCCAGTCACATTGCTAATCTATGTATTTTTTTTGCTTTTTGGTGCAGAGGTTCATCTGCATTTCTTTCAAACAGCAGATTTACCGCCTTTGACTATGACATAAAGATGCTTAAACTGTAGAAATGTTTTCATTTGCAGTGTGCAGGTTTTTGGTTTGGTTGGTTTGGTTTTTTTTGTGTGTGCTTCAGCGCATTCTGGTTTAGCTTCCTTAAAGCTATTGCTTCTTATATCATGCCCTTGTCATCCATTGCAATCCACCCCTTCTCTCCTCAGTCATTGCCAGAACTCTTATTTTTTGAGTGTGCCACCTTATTACAAATGTTTAACCCTGCTGGAGTGCCCTTCTTAGGCAAAATCTCCGTCACTTCCACTGGGACCTTTGCCTTCAAAGTGAAGGTTAGGACTGGGTGCACTGGGTGAAGTTTAGACTTAGCCTCTGAACAAAATATTTACTGCAGTCATCTCTCAGTGCATAAGAACTAGGCTTCAGTATTTTTCTTTTAATGGTACTTCTCTTCAGCCAGTGGAACAAGGTGGAAAGACACCTTGTGTGGAGTAGTGATGTAGTCACTCCCTTACCTGGCTAAGGAATGCTGTCATTAGGAGGCTTGTGTTCTGAATGGCCCAGCTGTGAAGAACACTGAATTCCTTTGGCAGTCAGAATATGCTTTGATGCCATTGGTATTGTTCACTTGCATACAGGAAGAGACACAGCAGGATACATGGAGAAAAGCAGTATCTAGCTATTTAATGTCTGTGAAACAAGGATGACATCAGCCCTTTGGCCATGCTTTGTACTTCATGGGGATTGCAAGTCAGTCACCAAATGTAAAAATATAAAGGAGCAAAATGACTGTAGGTGTAGATTTATAGTTTGGTTACCTGTAGATGTTAGAATGGCAGTTGCTTTTTGACTCAGTATTAGCATATACAAATATTTAAAGAATGAGCAATACTTCTATACTAATTGTTCTAAAAACAGTCAGATTTCTCAGAACAAAAAGGTGGCTCCATGGACTTCAGATGTGAGGAAATTCGGAGTTGGCCCAATGCTAGTTGTAACATGCTTCAGAAAAAACTCATGAAACCTTTTTTACAGATTAGTGCAGAAAGATATGCCACATTCTGCAGTCTTTCTCTTCATATTTTCCATTATAAGAAGATTTCAATGAGATAGGAATCATTATCTTCCACAGGACATTAAAAAAAAAAATCAAGCTATTGATGATTAACAGAGTGGATGTTTAAAAAAAAACTTGATTAGGTATTGCTCTCTGAAAATAAAGTGGCAGAGTATAAGAGCAGCCTTTCTAGTTTCAAATTAACTTAATTAGGGCCTGAAACATGCCAAGTATTCCTTGACTTCAGCTACAGCTGTAGGTGACTGGCTGTTTTGAAGACCAGACCTTTAAGATCTGGGACTATTAATAGGTCTGTTGTTGACTTCCCTATGCTGGTTTGGTGACAGCAGTGGGATTTTGGTCATTTGACAAAGAGTGAGTGTTACTAGTTGGTACAGTTATAAAAAACAGCCTTTTCTGAAACTTGCAAAACCTTTTGTAGGAATTATCTTTAGTTTAGGCTGCACGTAGAAGAAAAATGTATAAAAACACATAGAAATATATAACTACATATGTTTTAAATATCAGCAGCACACAAAGGTACTATTGATTCCTTTAAAGTTGGAGACTTCACTAACTCAAAACTAACATAAGCTACAGAGTCCAGTAAAGCTTCTAACGAAGTGAGGTTTTTGTGGCTTTGCTCTTGTATACAAATCATGAAGTTGAAGAATTTACATGAAATCATCTCATTTCAGTGCTCACATTTATATGTGTACAACTCACATTTTCCGTATAAAACCTTATATATTGAAAGGAAACTAGTATTTAACACTTTAAAGCAGATTTCTAGGTGGATGCCTCGCTGCATGTTCACACCTTTTCCCTTTCCATTCCATCATTCATACCAAAATGTTGTAAGCTACATGATTGCCTGCCTGTAAGTGCTTTAAATAATTTTGCTATAAACCCAAACAAACCACTTCAGATTTACTTGCAGCCACGAAGATGAAATTCCGTGTCCAGGAGGGCACATGCCCTTTTGCAGCAGAACCATTAGACACAAAGCAACGTGAATCTGGGAAAGACAATAAGACTGTTGAGCAACCTAAATACGATGCCTTAGTTCCACAGTCAGCAAAAACAGAGGCTGCAGATAAAAAGGATTCAGAGAGCAAAGAAAAAGAAAAAGTGCTTTCACCTCCATCAGAATGGATCTTGAAAACTGATTCACAGAAGAAAGGGGAAGCCAGTTTTGCAGAACTTGCTGCTCCTCAAGAACAAGAGCACTTGTCGTCTCACTTGCCTGAAGAGAGCAGAGTGGAAGAAAGGACTGCAGGTGTGCCCTCATCAACCAACCAAGTTATGGCTGTCAAATTTCAAGACAAGCTCGAAGATGTCCAAGGTGGTGCCATCAGCCATGGTGAACGTTCTCTATTGCTACCAGAACCCAAGGCAGAAGCAGCCAAAAGTGAACTTCCTTCAGGCCCATCTCCTGCTCTCCCCCAGGAGCTTTCTCTGAAAGACAGTTTCAAAATACATCAGGAACTTACTGACAAACTGTTTGCCAAAGATCTCAGTAAAGATGAACAGATCCGCAGAGACAGGACATTTTCTCTACCAGATGTCTCAGCAGTAACTGTAGATGGATTAAAAACTCCAAGCACCCCAAAAATCCCTCCATGGGGAGAGGAGAAGGACATGACTAAGGATGAGAGTGATGAGGAAGAAAGATATGACTTCTATGATAAAGGGGAGGCTCGATTATTAGATGATGGTAAAATTACCACAAAACCGGAAGCCAAGACACTTTCCCTAGACAAAACAGACTTTCAAAAGGACGGTGAAGCTAAAAAGTTACCTGATACTCTCAAAGCAGAAAATGAAACAGACCCAAGTGGGCTCGCAGCAGCAGCAGCAGCAGATGTGAAAAAGGAGGCACAGCAAAGCACACAGATCCCCCCAGCTAAGTTAAGCCATGAAGTGACTCTTGAGAAAACAACAGAGCACCCTGATACCTCTCAGTTACCCAGAGTAACCGAGAAAGCCCCTGAGGCACCAGGTTTAACCGCTGAGAAGACTCCTACTGTTGAAGCTTCTCAAGAGAAAAATGTTAAAAAAGATACTGAGGAGGAGAAGACAGGTGTTTCAGCTCCTCATCAAATGAAAGAAGAGGAGGATCAGTCAGGAATGTCGAAGTATTTTGAAACCTCTGCTCTGAAAGAGGAAGCCTTCAAAGCAGATGGTCTGAAACAAACCAGTGATTACTATGAGCTAAGTGACACTAAAGAGAGTAAATATGAGCCTTATCAGAGAGGTCGTCTAATACCTGAAGATGAAGAGGAGGAGGAGGAAGAGGAGGACTTTCAGACAGAATTGAATCAGCAGCAGAACGTGCATACTCGTGAAATGGGGTACAGTACCCTGGCTCAGAGCTATACACCAGACACATCTGAAGAACCCAGTTCTCCAACAGAAAGAATGTTCACTATTGACCCCAAAGTCTATGGGGATAAGAGAGAACTTCACAGTAAAAATAAAGATGACCTAACTCTGAGCAGAAGCTTGGGACTTGGGGGGAGATCTGCAATTGAGCAGAGAAGTATGTCTATTAACTTGCCCATGTCCTGTCTGGATTCAATAGCCCTAGGATTTAGTTTTGGCCGTGCACATGATCTTTCTCCCCTCGCTTCAGATATTCTAACTAACACCAGTGGAAGTATGGATGAAGGTGATGACTACTTGCCAGCAACCACACCAGCACTGGAGAAGGCCCCCTGCTTCCCCATTGAAAGTAGAGAGGAAGATGAGCACATAGAAGAAGAAAAAGTAACGGTAGAAGAAAAAGTCCAGCCTGAGACCTTGGCTGAACCATCTTTCCAGGCCAAAGATTACTACAAAAATGGGGCTGTCCTGGCTCCTGACCTGCCTGAAATGTTAGATTTGGCAGGGACAAGATCTAGATTAGCCTCTGTGAGTGCAGATGCTGAGGTGGCACAGAAGAAGTCAGTTCCTTCGGACACTGTTGTGGAAGACAGCAGCACAGCCCTGCCACCTGTGACAAATGAAAACCATGTCATTTTAAAAGCTGAAAGTCAGTTGGAAGACCTGGGCTACTGTGTTTTCAATAAGTACACAGTACCACTCCCTTCCCCAGTTCAGGACAGTGAGAATTTAACAAGTGAAACCTGTCCCTTCTACGAAGGCACAGATGAAAAACTGAGACGTGGCCTCGCTCCTGACTTGTCTTTAATAGAAGTGAAGCTGGCAGCTGCTGAAAAATCAAAAGAAGACTTCCTCGGTGAAAAAGATGTAAGTCAGCGTGGTGAGTCCATTCTGGGGAGGGACTTTGAGGAGGTGAAAAAAGAGAAACTGGGTACTGTGCTAGAAAAAAGTGAAGACCAAGTTGAATCTAAAGAGGTCTGTCCCATTAAAGGAGCAGAACCAGAGAAGACAAGAGCTGAGGCAGTGTTTGAAAGGAAAGAAGAAAGTGTGGCTAGTAAAGCTCATTTACCTGCTGATGCAATGTATGACAGAATTTCTGCTTCAGAGATGTCAATAGAAAAGGATTCTGTTTGTTTGTTGATGGAGAAGGAGAAGACTCTTAGTGTTGTTCCTGAAATGGCTGAGATGGAAGCTCCAGTTAAACCAGATTACAATGCTATTAAGCACGATATGGAGGTGGCTGCAAGGAGAGCTGACCAAGAATATCAGAGTAAGTTAGACACTAAGATTAGTGAGGTTGTTTCTATTCCTTCAGGGAAGGACAAAGCCTCTCTTAAAAAAGCAGAGCCTGAACCCAAAGACACTCAGCAGAAAGAGGAGACCAGCTTCTCCAGGGAAGCAAAGGATGCAGATGTACTTTCCAAGACCGAGCCTGGCTATGTGAAGGACAGCATCAAACTGTCAGAAACAGAAATTAAGGAAAAAGTAGCTAAGCCAGATCTGGTACATCAAGAGGCAGTTGATAAGGAGGAATCTTATGAATCTAGTGGAGAGCATGATCAGGCCCAAGAAAGTCTGAATGGAGAATCTGTGAAACCAGAGGATATCAAAGCAGAACATCCAAAACCTCCTGCGTCTGGGGAAGAGATGCCTACGCAGTTACCAGCAAAGGGGGCTTCTGTGGAGCTTCCCTTTCCAAAAGCTGAGCCTCTCCGGGAGGAGCCTGCTGAGATTCAGATGGAGAGCATACCACAATTTGTGGAGGGAGCTGAAGGGACTGTTGATAGAGCTGTGAAACCCATGGAAACCCAAAAGCTGCTGCCATGTGAACTGGCAGCTGGGGCCCTAAAAGGGGAGGAATATGAGGAAGAAGAGGTGGAAGCAGGGCAAGAAGCAAAAGAAGAAGATAAACAGCATCTTGTATCAGAAATGCCCCCAGAGTTTGGCAAGCCTCCTGCAGAAGAAATGGGAGCCAAAGGTAGCCCAGAAGCAATGCCTGAACTGAAAGGCATTATTGAATCAGTGGTGACAGTGGAGGATGATTTTATCACAGTGGTGCAGACAACAGTTGATGAGGGTGAATCTGCTTCTCACAGTGTGCGCTTCGCTGCTACTCAGCAGGAAGACATTGAAACAGGAGACTCCCAGGCTGAAGAGGAGCTAGATGTTGAAGAAGTGGAAGTTGAGCCCAAGGAAGGCTCCCGAGAGGCTCCTGCTTCACCCCAGAGAGAAGAAATCCTGCTCACTAACTACAAAACAGAGACGTGTGATGATTACAGAGATGAAACAACAATTGATGACTCCATCATGGACACAGACAGTCTCTGGGCAGACACTCAAGGTGTGCATTATCCTTTCTGTTTTGTCTGTTGAATATTTTTGCTTCCAAATCGTAATGATTGAAGAGCAAAATTATTACAATTATAATAGTAATCTCAGCATGTTTCAGAAAAATGGTAAAAATAGTTTGCTTTTTTAAATTAATTGTCTGCTTTGTCTTCTACTATTTTTCCCTGCTCCTCTGAAGTACTGTTAACATTTGTTACTAATCTTTTGTTTGTTGTTGTAATTTGCTCTGATTCTACAGATGATGATAGGAGCATCATGACTGAACAGTTAGAGACTGTTCCTAAAGAGGAGAAAGCAGAGAGAGAATTGCGAAGATCATCTCTTGATAAGCATAAAAAAGAGAAACCTTTTAAAACTGGGAGAGGCAGGATTTCTACTCCTGAAAGGAAAATAGCTAAAAAGGAACCTAGCACACTCTCCAGAGATGAAGTGAGAAGGAAAAAAGGTTCATTTCACACTCCTATTACAATTCTTTTTTATTTTCTTACTGTTTTAAAGTACTATCTGGTTACTCTGTTGTAGATTATGTGCACCATGGCATTATTAACGGTAGTGTTTTTTTAATGAGATACTGTACAATTATGCAAGAAGCCATGTCCAAGGCTCACTGCTCCACTGGTCCTGTTTCACTGTAGACATCCCCACTGATCACTGGGTAATGCATCTGAGCCAAAGCACCAGTGCTCCCCCTCTTCCAGCACAGGGATTTGTTCCCCTCAGAAGAAGCAATGCGTTGGGTTGGAGTTGTGGAGCAGTGGGCCTGACACTTGATGTATTGATCATATGAAATGGTTTGCTGGGGTTTTTTTTTCTGATTCTCTGTTTTTGTGTTCTTTTTGTCCGTAGCAGTGTATAAGAAAGCTGAACTTGCTAAAAAAACTGAAGTTCAGGCCCACTCTCCCTCCAGGAAAATAATTTTAAAACCTGCTATCAAATATACTAGACCAACTCATCTCTCCTGTGTTAAACGGAAGCAGACAGGTGACTGCATTCTGTTCAGTTATGCAATGTGGCTGGCAAACATAGACATTTTCTTTTGTAAATCTCATAGCTCTATCAGCTTCTCTGTTTTTTGTTTTTTTTTTCCTCCAAGAGTATCAATCTTCACAAATAGTATTGCTTTTTTAGTGTTTTGTACCATTTTTTCTTTTATTCTTTCTTTCTTGGTATTTGTTTGTTTGATGGAGGCCATGATCATGTATGCTTGTCATTGCTTGGGCCTCCAAGTGCTGTGGTTGTAACTTGGCATCGTGCTTAGAGTGTGGTGTTCTAGGAATCTCTACTCATCTTTTTTTTGTTTATTTTTTAAATTATTTTTTAATTGTGCCTTTTTTTTTTTTTCTGGTGGGAAAATGTTGGCAACTTAAACCATGGTATGCATTTCCATTATTCTGCTTTTTTACTCTCATGCATAATAAGAAGTGTTTCAGACTTATATTTTGTTTACTGATGTTATCTGCACTGACAATTCCCAATCTGTCACTGATGTTTATGCTGTACAGTCAAAATCCACAGGTAGAATCCAGCCACTTGCAGCATGGAGCTGAGAGAGAAGAAATCTGGGCTCACACTGCGAAATGCATTCCAAGCAAAAATCTTAATATTTGGTAGAGGAAGATGAAAGGAAGAAAGAAATGATTCCTGTTACGACTTCATAGGTGTATCATTATTTAGAGGACCAAAATAACTCTTCCAGCATTTTCACATATTATTCATGGTTCCTGTGAGTTCAAAGTGGAAGGATGAACATCTTGACTTTCATTGTGATCCTAAAAAATTTGCTAAGAGGCCAGGTTTACTGTCCTGTGATGTAGCCACATGCTGTGGTGTGGTTGTTTGGAACTAGGGCTAATAAGAAGGATGCCCAGCAGTGCGGAAGTGCAGAGGCATCTTCTCACAGCTTAGACATCAACAGGAAGATTCATTACCCATCATAGGGTGAAGCAAAGCAATGGAAGTGTCCCTAGGCAGTCATTCCCCTGCACCAGTCACTCCTGTTGTAAATGCAGACCAGCCCCAGCAGGGAGATGTGACCAGTGAAAATGCAGTAAGAGGATGGTTACATGAGAGCAGTTTTATAGTGTTGAGCCTCTGCTGTAGGAAGTGCAGATTGTATCCTGGCTGTTCCACTAGGGCACCAGAACTAAGGATCCCATCACCTTGCTCCTGTGACAGAATCTCATCCTTTTGCTTCCCCCTCTCAGGAGAAACAGAACCAGGAAAGGAAAGGCTGGTTCAGTCTCCTCTGTGTTGCACTAATGGCTCCTCCTCAGTTTGCAGCCTCTGGGCTGTCCTAACTTGCACTCTGGACCAGAACTACCCAAGAGGGAGGCGTTTTTAAAAAAGAATGAAAACATTTTTCCTTGCTGTCTCCTGTTGCTTGCTGAAGCACAGCTTGATAGCTCAGAAGTAACAACCCATAATTCACATGTTCTTTCAAAAGGCCCAGGGGGTTCAGTAGGTGTGGACATGGGTGGAGGGAAGGCATTGGCTTTGTAGTGTTCTCAACTTCATCTGCACTTCCACAGCTGTGTGGTCAGTGCTGTCATGTCCTCAGGTACTCTGCCACTGCCTCCTCAAAACTGTTCTGACCTGTAGGATCCCAAAGAGAACTGAGTCCTACCAATGGACTTGGATAAGGAAATCTGCCCTGTGCCTGAAACGTGTTGCCTTGGCAGATCTCAGAGGTTTTTCTCTCTCACTGCAATACACAGTGAAGCAGATGTATTAGTCAAAGTGAGAAATACAATACAAAAACTACCTCCCTTATTTAAGTCCTCCTTTATTTAAGTCCTGAGGTGGAGAGCAACCAAAATGATGGACCCAGATTCATCATAAAACTTAAAGAAATGTGGCTTGAACTTTGAGCTCTAAAGCAGAGCTGGAACTATGCCAGAAAGTGATCAAAAATATTTCTTAGAATGTTTCAGCACACTCATTGTTGCTGGAAAAATTGCAGTATGCCTTATTTTCTTCTACCTCCCATTTTTATACTTCCTGATGGGACCTGGGGGGAGACCAAGAGAAAGACTGCAATGCTGTGTGATATTCTAAGAGTGCAGGTGGTCAGGTGTTGTCTTACATATTCCTGAGCTTGAATGTGTCATCTAGGTCTCTCCAAGATCTGGAACCTAGAAGGGACATTGTCTCTCTCCCATTTTCTTTCTATGTGAAATGTAGCACCATTTCTTGAAGCCGGTTTTGACTGTCAGCTCATCCTGTTTGGAGTGGTCTTGTCAGCTTTAGTGATGCCTGGGTAATGAAGCCCCACAAAAGTTCTTGACAGTGCAGTTTCCAGACCTTTGAGTGTGTTGCAGTCAGTTAAAATCTCCATGCTGCATTTAGCATGACTTCAAAATGAAACACGTCCAGTCATAAGATACAGATATCTACCAAAAGAAGTTAATATTTGTTTTTATATTTTGCACAGTGGCCCAGAAAAGTACATCTTTCCCATAATGTCCCTCAATACCTGAAAAAAAAAAATTTCCCACATCACCGGTAAGCACTGGCAAATACCAGCAACTTACAGCACCATATCCATGAGGCAGGGACTGTTTTTTGAGGGACTTGTCCTTTTGGAAAAAGAAATTGCATGGCCAACCCTGATGAGAGAGTTGGGAAGTCTTTGCCTTGACTAGTGTAGCTCCATGAGTGAAACCCCCAAGCTGGCCTGTGTTTTGTTGGTGGCTGTGAGATGTTCAGAGGAGTGTTTTTGGAGGCAAGGCCAGGACAATGACCTGGCCATGATATGCTTCTGTTTCTTGTTTGCAATTCTGGGGTCACCCCCTGAGCTGAAACGTGTTTGTTATGTGTTGAAGTCAACAGCAGGGCCTGTAGAAATCTTGTGTTCAAATGGCACACGTGACACAGCTTTTTTTTTCCACCTCACAGTGGTGACTGCTTAGGGTTGAATGCCAAGGGAAGGAGGAAAGAAGCTGTTTGTGGTTATCTAGAAGAGATGGAAACCAGACCCAAACCAGCAGTAACAGCTTGGTAAAGTGTGACATGGGAAGGCTCTGCTGTACTTGCCTCTCTTAAAAATTCAGAAGAACTGAAGTATGCAGTTATATATTCTTTTCCTCCTCACGAGTTCCCTCTCCTACACCTTGGACTAGAGTTGGTACTGTGACAGAAAACCAGGGATAACCTCACCACACCTGGGAGCTGCATTAGAAAAGGGAAAAATTAACCTGACCTTCCCTGTATGAGGAATTAGGGTTGGTTTTAAGTTGGAAAACAGCTGGGTTTATAGCAGAAGGTGGTCATTTGTGGTTGCTGTCCTGCTTCTGCTTTTAGCAAGGACATCCTGGCACGGGTGCCAGGAGGTTTCATGTGTAGCTGTTAAGTGGCACATCACTTCCTAAGCAGCAGTGTTGGGGTGAAGCTAATAACATGGTTTCCAAAAAGCTGCCCCATTCAAGAAACAGTGTGGATGGCTTCAAAGTCCAAGAGAAAGATCTTACCTCAAACCATGTTGTAACATATAAATGAAATACTGAAATAGCATTCTTGATGTTGCAGATAAACCTTGAATTTCTAAATTCTCTAGAGTTTAGTTGACCATGACACGCTGACCTTGTTGATACAAGTAGGATGATAATTCAACAGTGACTCTCTCTCTTTCCATTATGAATGTTGGCTAATATTTTGCAAGTGATGACTATATGGGCCTCTCTTAAAATTTGAATTTGTGGGTGATTTAAAGGAGCCTGATTTTTAGAGGACAGTCCTGAAAATCAAGATGCTAAATTGTCTGAGGATTGACCAGAAACTCTTATATTTGTCAGCTATTTCTGGAACTTCTTTCTTTTAGTTTATAGACTTTCAGGAACATGAATACAAAATTTAATTTTGTTGAAAGCACATAGAACACCAGTTTACCTCAAGCAAGATGAATACAGAAAACTTTTAAGGCAAGTAAATGTCTGCATACAGTTCACTGAGGGTAATTCACAAAGTAATTGCTTTGCATAGTAGTTTCAAGGCATTTAGGTGGTCTAACAAGTGTACTAAATGGAAATGCTTATTATTACTGTCTTTAACTATCAAGTCTTTCTTTGGATTTCTCAGCAGCAGGTGGTGAAACAAACCAGGCTCCTGCTGTATTTAAACAAGCAAAGGAAAAACTCTCAGTGAGTAAAATCATCTTATTGTTCATCTTTATAATCTTCCTTTTGCCCTTATTTCACATCTTTTTGTGTTAATTCAGTAAGTAATTGTGTGTTCCATTTAAAATTTGTTCCCCATATTCATTATTCATTTAAAAGGATAATTAAAACCACCTTTCCTGAGTAACCTTTGAAGTCTAGTCTCAAATGGTAGATGGTGACAGTTTGCAGATCCATAGAGGGCACACGCACTCCCAACTTCAGGACTTGGAAGTCTGGTCAGCATTTTGAGCCAGGCCTTTCTGTGGGATAAGCTGCCTATCTTGGCCCTTCCTGCAGCAGCCAGCTTGCACTGCCACCTTGCTGGGCTGCTGTGTGGGCAGAAGCCCTCCCCCAGGCCTGCTGGGCATTTCCAGTGCTCAGCAGGGGCTGTGCCTGTGTAGAAGTTATTGGCCAGCAGAATTTACATGTGATTCAGAGCTTTCAGTCTGGCCATTTCCTGGGCTACTGCCTGTGTTATAACCTGTCAGGTTACAGCCTTGCCTTGTCTTGCCTTCAGCTGCTCTACAGCCTTTTCTGCTTCCTGTGTCTGGCTCTCTTAAGGAAAGACTCCCTTGCTCCTTGCTGACCCTGCACTGTTTCTGTCCCATCCCTCCAAAATCCCCAGGAAACCTATCTCCATTCACTCTCCCCTGTGCAATTAATTTTTTCCATGACAGTGACACATGCTAATTCACATCTGCAGCACAACACTTTGTCATTGTTACCACAGAATATGTTGAGTTGGAAGGGACCCATCAGGATCATTGAGTCCAACTCCTGGCCCTGAGCAGGATCGTCCCCCAACATTAACAATTAAGAATTTCTTTAGAATTTCTCTAAATTTCCTAATATATTTCCTAATATCTTCCATGGGTGATTTCTTCCATTTGTTAAACCAGACTCTCAATTCCTAGGGGAGCAAAAAAGCTATGTCACATGAAGTGCAAAACATTATTTATGAATCATAAGAAACTGGTAGTGCTGAGAGCAGTATAACCAGTTGGAGGCTTTGGAGGAACCATGGTTTTCCAGGTCTGACTCATTCCAGCTCATAACTGGGAAATTATTAGAGCTTCTTTACAAGTACAGTGAATAAGATCTGTGCAGGTTTCTGGGCTGAGGCTGAACATCTTTTATTACTGTCTTTTCTTGACAGACCATCAACATTTGCACAAGAGAAGCCAATACTTGCCCATTTTCAGTGTTTGTGGAGTGTTCTAGTACAATCACTGCAAAATCATTCTGTGAAATTATCTTTCTGTATACCTTTCCTGTTTGTGGGAAATGGATTTGTAGAGAATTTTTAAAGCTTAACAGAAGGCTTACATAGTATGTATCTATAGATAAACTTTAGGATAAAAATGTTGACTTAGAAATTCTATAGAATAAGACAGATATTATTAAGGAAAAAATAGAATTAGAAATAAGTTTCAAATGATGGCCTTACAAATAAACTAGATACTTTTTTCCTGCCCCTTGTGTTATAGCACAGATTGTTCCCTGCTTACTTTCTCTCCCTGTTGCCTTGCCTCCCTGGTTGCCACACTCACACACCTCTTGGGCATCTTCTCTTCTGTGCCTTGCCTTTGCCTCTGCTTTTATAAAGATCTCTCCCTATTTTTGTTGTTTTGTTTCTTTGTGGTTTTCAGCTTTTATGTCCTTCAAGTGCAGCCTTTTCCTCTCCACTGGTAATGTTAGATCCTCCAGCCTGGTCAGTTTTGTTACTCATGTTCAGAGTGCAGTTTACACAGGACAAGTTCAGGAAAAGCTAAACAGTTCCATCTGCTGGAAGCAGCTGTGTAGCTGCCATTCACAGTGAGGTGATGAAAACCTGTGCTATCTGTTAGGAACACCTTGAAATAAAATGAGGGTTCTGTATCCCCACTTCAGCAATCCCTGAGTTTCACTGAGAGTTACATAGATCTTTGTCCTCGGGACAGCTGAGCCTTCCAGCAACATAAATTAAAACAGAGGTCAGAGACTGAGTTTTTCTGCAGGGATTGAGACATGGTTTCTTTGCTTGCTCAAACAGCTTTGGGCAGATGCTGTTGCTATTACTGATGCTAAAAAGTGCCTTGTTACCTAAATAACATGGAGGGACTCTAGACTGTGATAGCCAGAGCTGTGCAGCAGCTCAAGGTCATGCCTTTTCCCCATCTGTTCCATTGAGAGATCTCAGTGTTATCCATCTTTAGCATCCACATGAGATTCATATATTCACAGAGGACACTGAGCAATATGACTGAAAATCTTTGTACTAGACTAGAACCTTAATCTCTAAGAGTTTTTCAGTCTCATTACAGGGGTAATTTCCTGCATGCAAATTGAAAATGGTGAAAACCACAGAATGAAGATTTGGGCCTCAAACAATGTGTGCTTTGTTCTATCTCTAGCTCAGAAAGCCAGGTGAAAGGTGCTTGCAGAATGTCTCCTTGGGGCCACCCAGTATAGATACCCTGCTTCCATAGAGTTTCAGCATCAATAAGTATCTTCATGGATTTCTAAGCAGGATCCAAAGTTTCACAAATGGATGAGACCCATAAATTGAACTGTGACAAACCAGTCAAAGTCTGGAAAAGCCTTTGATTTGACAGAAACACATATTCTGTAGTTTCTGTGTAAAACGATTATTCACTGGTTTTCTTCTGTTTGTGCTCAGACAGTAAAACAAGTATTAAAAAAAGAAGCATAAATACATAGCAAAACTCATTATGGGAATATGTTCTTGATGGTAAAGCACTTCCATCCTAATTTTTTCTCTTGCTGCTTGGTCTGGAGGATGACATCCAACAGAACTCCCCTCAGCTGTATTGTAGGACTGGAATTGCTTGTTACACAGTTCTGCAACTCCTAATCATGTGGGTGATGTCATGGATGACATTCAGCACACCAGCCTCAGTTTTCCACAGGCTGAGCCAGAGAAAGCCCATTCTTTCCTCATTTTCTAACGAGACAAATAAAAGCAACTCATGTACCTTTTCTGAACATTGGGAGTGTCTAGAGAATTGATTGAGATCAAATGCCAAGTTCAGTGCTAAAATTCAGTACAAATCCCAGAATGACAGGCCAGTTGGGGTTGTTCCTATGTGTCATTTCATGCTAGCATGACTACAGAGAGGATCAGGACTACCCTTTGCAATTGCTCTTTGCAATATCAGTTATACCTGTGGAAGAAAAGAAGTGCTTCTTAAGTAAGTAGTCCTGTTCTGTTTCAAGGAGATTCCTTTCTGTAAAGCAGCAGGGTGCTCCTAAGTATTAACAAAGATTTTCTGTCTGGCCTGTTGGTTTAATCGTTCTTTCAATACAAAAATTGTCATATTTTGGTATCAATCAAACAAGTATTTGTTCACAATAACATACCATGTCAGCCTTTCAGGCATATATATATATATATAGATATAGATATAGATATAGATATATATGGCTTTCCTCATCCCAGGACTCCATACTGCCAGTATAAATTTATGAATTTCTGTGGAGTGACACCAAATGCACAGAGCAGTACCTGGGATTAGGGAGTATCAGTGTTGGGGATTTTATCTGAACACAGTGGCAAAAGAAGGAATACTCTCTTGTCCTCCTGCTCTTGTGGGAATACTGGTGTAACTTTGCTTCCAAGATTCCCACTGTTTTATTCTTGAGTTTAGCCTGGAGGGATATATTTCAGCTTTAAAGGGCTGGAATCTCTTGGTGCTCCTGTAGCTTTGCACTTGTTTCTAATGCAGCCAACCAGCAGTTGTACCAGTTAAATGCCACACCTGGCACCAGTTTTTTCCCTAATAAGGAAGACCAAAATAGCATTTGCAGAAAAAGGCAGATTCCTAGAATCGGTTACTCTGTCCAGACCTAGGTGGTTTCAGTCAAACAACACAAAACTGAAACTTCCATGAAGGTCAGATCTGCATAGCCCATTACCAGACACAGGAAAAGTATTAATTTATAGCTTGGCATTTTTTTTTTTTTTTTTGGTCCGCGTTGCATGTGTTTTCCTTTTGTCCAGCTTCATGTTGTGTTTTGTTTGTTTTCTCATGACTAGACTGCCTCTTTGTCAAAGATTCCTGCCTCAAAGTCTAGAGCAAAGTCATTGCTTCCTCCAAGACCCAGCTCAGCTTGCTCATTAACCACTCAAAGGGCCACATTTCTCGATACAGACAGTTATTTTGTTCGGCCCTCCTCTGCAGGCCCAAGAGACTCAAAATCAGATGCTAAGGTAAGGTAGCAGAGTTGGTAAAGAGAGTTAGAGATGCACAGGTGAACTCCATGAAACACATTATCTGCCCACTGAATTTGAGTAATTTCTCTGCAAAGCTTCTATGGGATTACTTACATCCAGTGGCAGGAAAACTGATTAGCAGGCTACAAGATCTCTGCTACAAAATGGATAAAAATGGAGATACTCCAGAGGAAACCTAAGTGAAATAAGTTACAACTAGAAAGATAGAGCATCTTTCTGTTTATCATACAGATGCTACTTCATTAACTGCCAAGAAGTTAAAGCCATTTGCAAGTGGGTAGGTGCTGAAGAACAGCAGGACTAATTTGCCATCTAAGTTTAAAAAAATGTAATTTTTGACAATACTATTAGTATTCTTGAAAATCAAATTCAGTGTCCAAATTCTAAGTACCAGCAGTAGGTGAGAGAATAGGGCAGAATCCAGATGCTCAAGGAACCAAATTTAGTCAATGCACAGGACTTTGTGGAGAAGTTACAGTATAAATTCAAAAAGATGTTTGGCAGGCCATTCCAGCTTTTCTGTGTTTACATTTCACTTGTGTTTCAAATCATTATGGTGAGTTTCCCCATTTAAAATTTTGTTTTGCCATTGGCTTATATTTTTGTTTAATGCCATACTTGGTGTGTCTTTTACTGGTTGGGACTATCATCATTTATCTTTATGCTGGTCTGTCTTTGCCTGCACATCCCATGAGCTCAAAAATATTCTAACATACATGTCCATTGCCTTAATGGTAAAGAGGGGTTTGCTTCACCCTGGTAAAGAGAAGGTATGCCCTGATTGCGAAAAGTAAATATTTTATTTTAGAAGAAATTAAAACAACAGGATTTATAATCCCACACTCAGGAAAAAAAATAGGAAAAACCAACAAAACCTGTTGCTAAAAGTTTATCTCCGTAAGAAATTTACAAGTTAGTGTTTGAATATGCAAAAACCACACAACACCTACCAATCTAGTGTACGGTGTATCCTGGACACCAGCAGTGCAGTTACTTTGCAGGTAAATTCACACAGGAATTCCACACTTGACCTCTAGAGAGTTCCTTCTATTTTCAACTTGCACTTAAAACCCCCACTTTTTTCCTTATTAAGAGCCAGCTGTGGGATCCATCCATATTTAGATCCAAGAGTATTTCTATATGTCTTGGGATGCATATTAGAAGATGTTTTGATGCAATAAAGAAGCACCAGGGAGCTAAAGCAGAGCAAGGAGGGTGACCCATCCCCTCAGGTTTCTGTGTGAGGAGCAAACTGTGCCCATAGGATTAGATTTCCCCCTCTGTGTATAGATACAGGAAACCACAGCCCAGAGAGTGAGTTTTGGAAACTAACCCTTCCTTTGTTGTTGTGCTGCTATTAGGATGGAGTAAGCAAGAGCCCCGAGAAGCGTTCCTCTCTCCCAAGGCCTTCCTCCATCCTTCCTCCTCGACGAGGCGTATCAGGAGACCGCGACAGAGAGGAGAACTCCCTCTCCCTCACAGCTTCTCTCTCCTCTTCAGTACGACGGACTACCCGTATGTTGTCTCTTTTTTTTTTTGCATATTAACCTTCTCCTGCTCCTGTGGTTGTCTCCATCCTCATTAGATTTGTCACATTGCACAGCATCACGTGTCCCTGCCTTTGAGACAGAGCGGGTCTGGGGTGTGCTGTTGGAAATTAAAGCCCACGGACTGGTTTTGTTCATATGCCAAGTGCCTGAAAGCGGGGACGGGATGCATCTGCAGTGCCCAGACTAATTGCTGATATTAGAAAATGCCTTTGCTCAGAGCTGGGTGAGGTATTTAACACAGAGCATTTACAAATAGCAGCAAGAAGTAATGAGTCAAAACTGAAGTAAACAACCTGAAATGTTCTGATGGATCTTGGAAAAGTGAACCTGATAGTTACAGTCGTTCGTTTGCTGCTTCCCAGTAATTATCTCCCTATGCTCTGCTTCTAGGGTAAAATCTCTGCTGAGAATTGAGATGTTAACTAGCAGAGTGACTCAGTAGGGGCAGTTAAGATAGTGAAACAGCTGGGTTCCTTTTATGAGGACCAAAGTTATCAAATCACAAGACAAAATAAATTACAGGACAAAGACAATTTACTAAATAACCCTAGAACTTTTAGCCAGGCCTTAGAATCCACATGTAGCTTCCTGCTTTCCAACAGTAATTCCTCTGTCTTCTCTCACTAGAACCACTCAGCCCTTTTTAAGACAGCTTAAGGGAAGTAGATGATTAAATTCTGCAAAAAAAGTCCTTTGAAATTCACAAGTGAAATTCATAAGATGCTCCAAAGGTAAAACAGAGAGCATTTGAAAGCGGAGTGACCTCCAGCTGCCACAGCAGCCAGCCCATTCTCCTGAGCAGGAGTGAGAGACCACTGAGCATTTGGCTGTGTGATGAAGGGCTGAGGAATGAAAAATAAATATACCAGACCTGCAAGGAGGTGGGAAAAAAAATCCCCTTCTGTTTCAGATGGTTTAGTGAGAAGCTTTAGGGTTGGTTTGGAAAGAAAGAAACCTGTTCAGGGAAATGGGAGGTGAATAGAGCATGTTCAGTCTGCCTAATGAATCATGTAGAGCAAAGAGTGTCTCCTGAGCCCCAGGGACAGGAATGCATTGGGTTTGGGCCACCATCATTGCATAAACAGAATTATTAGCATATACTTTAAATAAGAATTTGTTTAGTCTCATTGGATGCTTTTGAGAGGCCCATTGGATTTATTATTTCTGAACATCTGAAGAGTGAAAACATACATGCATCCATTCAGCATTGGGGTCCCAGATTCCCAGCATCCCAGGTTCTGAGAGTTACTTTAATCTTTCTCTCCATAAGTATCCTCAGCAAAATTTTATTTTGGAGGTATGTTTGAGAGTTAGGAGCAGAGCTGGCTGCAGAAAGCACAGCTAAGCTGATCCTTATGCCCAGTGAAAAAGACTGGCAATGCCATAAACTCTGAATGGAGCTGCTACAAAATGATATAGTTGTTTGTTTGTTTGTTTGTTTTTCACTTGCATGCAAATGTAAGTAGAATGTGACTTTTTATCAAGGTTGCCTCTGGTAATGGCTTTCTTTCATAGCAGTAATGAAAAATAGCACTTGAATGTGAGGATATCTCCCCATCCACACAACAGAGCTATAGCTTGTGCTCCAGCTGAATGCCCAGCTGGGGTTCACCTGCAGTTCATCAGCAGTGGTATGAGAAGCAGCACCAGCCAGGCACTCACAGCTCTTCATTTCAGGAATATCATCAGCATTTTTACTGCTTTCTAGTTTATTGCCCAGGTCCACTGAAATTGGTTGGATCAAGTCCCAAAGCTTGGATTCCAAGGATGCTTCTCGTCCTTTCCCCAAAATGGAAATAAATGTGATGATGTGCCTTGTTTAGCCAGCTTTACAGGAAGCAGAGGTATTGAGGGAAGCACTCCTGTGTTACAGAATGGAGAGCTCAGTCACTCTGGGGGCATTGGCTCAACCTCTCAAGGCAAGGTTGATTAGCAAAGTAAGACACAGAGAGCCCCTGTTGCTGTTCCAGCAGTAGCACTGCCATCTGAAGAGCTGTGTCTCACTTGGCACATGGGGATGCACTTTTTGGGAGTACAAAGGGAAGAAGAGCTGTACTTCTGTGGATCTAAAGCTGTTTGTTTGTTTTTTTTTCCTGAATGTAGGATCAGAGCCAATTCGTAGCAGAACGGGAAAAAGTGGAACTTCTACCCCCACTACTCCTGGCTCCACTGCCATCACTCCAGGGACACCACCAAGCTATGCCTCCCGTACCCCAGGCACTCCAGGGACACCCAGTTACTCCAGAACTCCCCACACTCCTGGGACCCCCAAATCTGCAATACTGGTACCCACTGAGAAAAAAGTTGCCATAATTCGCACTCCTCCTAAATCTCCAGCCACTCCAAAGCAGCTCCGAGTTATTAATCAGCCTCTACCTGACCTCAAGAATGTCAGGTCCAAAATTGGGTCAACAGATAATATCAAATACCAGCCTAAAGGAGGGCAGGTAAGGATTCCACTCTTTATGTTCATCCATATGTTATTTATTCTCTTGTGTGCATCTTTGTGATAGGCATGGGATAAGAGACATTTTGAGTTGCCTTGTAAAGCTGCTTCTGTTCTCCAAATCCCTTGTTTATTTAAATGGTGTTAAATGGCAAAGAAGAGGACAGTCTCCAGAAACTATCTTGCCACGTGAAAAACTAAACAGTGCCTGAGATCCATGAAAAAATTTCAAGCAGGACTTTGCACTCCATGCCATAGATATATTTCTGCCTGAGTCCCAGCATTTGCTGCTTACTTAGTCTTTATCAGTACAAACAATTAAGAGGTTTGTTTAATTAAAACAAGTTGAAAATCAATCCACATACATATGGCAGGATTACACAGCACACTGCCTTTTCTGTGCCATTTATATGACATGCATTGTCTTGGGTGAAGTTAATTAGGGTTGCAGCCTCCAGCCTGGTAAATGCACCCCACAGCAAAGATGGGGGAAGGGGCAGATATTAGACTTAAGTGGTTTTCTTGCTCCTGGGTTCAAATATACAAGAACAGAGCTTTAAACTGTATAAATTGGAGGATGCATATAAGTGTAAACATAAGAATGTGTCATAAGGCAGATCAGGATTTTCTGTTCTCACTGAAAGAACAAGAATTCAGTGACCTCTTGATGTGATTAAGCACTGCAAAAAGAGGTAATTTCATACCTTGCAGTTATGCAATGAAGCACATTTTTATAAGGATTGTTTTCAGCTAAAGACCAAACCCGTGTGTAGGGTGGGAAAATCAAAGGATCTCAGAATGCTTTGGGTTGGAGGTGACTCTAAAGATGATTCTAGTCTGCTCCCATGTGGCCTTGAACACTTCCAGGGATGGGGCACCAACCACTTCTCTGGGCAATCTGTGCCAGTGCCTCACCACCCTTACAATCAAGAATTTCTCCCAGCATCCTATCAAACCCTGCCCTCTGGCAATTTGAAGCAATTCCCCCTTGTCCTGTGACTCCTGGCCCTTGTCCAAAGTCCCTTTCCAGCTCTCCTGGAGCCCCTTTAGGCACTGGAAGGGGCTCCAAGGTCTCCCCAGGGCCTTCTCTATTCCAGGCAGAACAATCTCAACTCTCTTAGTCCGTCTTTGTAGCAGAGGTGCTCTAGCCCTCTGAGCATCTTCATGGCCCTCCTCTGGACTTGTTCCAGCAGGTTCCATGTCCTTCCTATATTGGGGACACAGTACTGCAGGAGGAGTGTCATGAGAGCAGAGGGGCAGGATCCTCTTCTCAACCTGTGGATCATTCTTCTTTGGATGCAGCCCAGGATGTGGTTGGTTTCAGGGATGCAGGTGCACACGGCCAGCTCTTGTCCAGCTCTCATCCACCAGCACCCCCAAGTCCTTCTCATCAGGCTGCTCTATTTGTGCTTGGGATTACCTTGACCCACTTGAAGGACCTTGTAAATGGCCTTGCTGAATCCCCTGTTATTACAGACAGAACTCACCATATTTTGGAAGCAGCAGTAAGAATGGAGGCTTTCATGCTAAGCAGAAGCTTTTGGAGACTGAGGGAAAGTCAGATATGAAGTACCATAAATCTTGCTGAGGTATGGTGCTTATACCTCTGCTTGATACTCTACCAAGCAGAGCCAAAGTCAGAGCTGGAATAGTCTTGCCTCATTTTTGAGCAATGCAGAAATGCTAACACAGAGGGCATTAAAAGCCAAAATTATGTCCAAGCAATTTGGTTTTCTTTCCATTTGGAAAAATTTTTCTAGCTTACAGTAGGAAGCCATCCATTCTGTTAATGTTTAAGGAGATAGAAAACCAATAGTAACCTGACAGATACTCTATATGATTTAGCAACAAAGAGGTGGAAGGAGGAAAAAGAATACAACTTATCAACATTTATGCTGAAAATACAGACAACTCAGTCTTGTGGGTGTGAACAATTACTTTTTGTAAGGAGTACCTGTGTATTTCATATTGCTTCTAGACAGAACCCTAGAGTGAAAACACCCAGAGCCTTCAGCTCCCTTTTACTTCCTGAGTTACAGCAATGGCAATGCAAGTGCTTTATGAAAGGTTCTTTTCTCAGCTGCCTCCAGGGACAGGACATCAGGGTGAATGACATGCTCCCCATCTGGTTGTCCTGAAAACAGGACATTCCAGAAATCTGGGTTGCACAGTGTTTCCAGATCACATACTTATCTATATCTGTATTAGTATTGGAATTGATTGTGGAACTTAGAGAGGTTACAATGAGATTTGCCTAATGCTGTCTCAGAAAGAAATAATAAATTGGATCAAAACTTAACATTGCAGCTCTGTGCCTGCTGTAGGTATTCCAGAGAAAAAGAACAGGCTCATATTTTAAACAGTAACCTACCTGTAAGGAAGATGTTGATCCTGGTTTCACGGTAAACTAACACATTCAGTACTTTCCAGGATTTTGACAGTAGCCAGTTACTCATAAAGTCAAGAAGATAATGCCTCAGCAAAGGTACTTCTGCCTTTATTTTGACAGGTGTGATTATTTTGCATGGGAGCTCCACTCCATTTGACAAACGGTGTAGCAGATGGTTGTGGTGTGCAGGGGCTCCAGCAACACAAATTCAGACTGTGCTTCTGGGTTAGCATTCCTCATACAGGCCCAGCTGTTGGCCTTAGGGCCCAAAGCCAGCACCATGGTACCCTGTGCTCCTCTCTGTTACTCTCTCTGGACTGCAACAATTACATAAGAACCAGAGGGCCACAGCAAATTGTATTTTTTTGTAGACACCATGCCTAGACAGCTAAATTTCCTTAGCAGCTCTAAAGAACTGCTCAGAGTCTTTGCTGAGCAGTAAAGGATGGCACAGGATGGCATTTCACTGCTGTGGGCATTACAGGGGAAATCTGCTGGGTGAACAAAACCTCACTGAAGCTAAAGCATTTTTTAGTTCCAGTGGTGTGTAGCCACTGAGCTGTGGGTTGGGCAGAGAGAAGCTCACTAAATTTTTCCTTTATGTCTCCTTTATGCCATAGTTGCTCAGTCTAGACAAGAGGTTTTAGGATAATTCTTTTCCAGTTTCTACAGTTGAATTTTATAGGATCTGTGACAGCAACACATGAAAGCTAATTTCATTTCCTTGTGTCTGCTCAGTTCTTTAATGTCTGGTAGCAATATTACCCTGGCTGAAATGAGCTGTTATCTGCTATTTGCATTTAGTGATGGTACATGAAACAAACAGCTTCTATGTAACCTGAAGTGCTGATAGAAATAGCCACAGGAGAAACAAGCAGAGAAAAACCCAGCATATATCTGGGCAAGTGAAGTGCATAAACTTAACATGCAAGTCACTAAAGTGATACAGATAGGCAGCCCAGAAGTGTCATTTGGAGACAGGCTAGCCTTTAACCAGTGGTACATTTGAACCTGGCACAAGGACTTCTCTTAACTTGGAGCTGTTCTAGAGAAAGCTGCACTCTGAAACTGCCAGAGGCTGGGGTGCAAAACTGAAGAAGCTCTTGGGGATATTTGAATGCTAAATAAATCAGGAACTGCAGTGCTTCAGCCTGGAATTTTATCAAACGCTCATCAGACAGCAAATTGATTTTCCTTCAGCTCTGACTTGCCAGCCACTGAAACAAAGAAAAGGGGAGAAATCATTCCACCTGATAGGGCTGTGTGAAGAGAATGCTTTTAGGGGAAGAAACAAGCTAACTTTGTACTGCATTAAGCTCCTACTAGGCATAGATGGCTTGAAACATGTTTTAATTGGTATTCTGCAGTGGGGAGAAAGGAGAGCTTCTCTGCTCTGTGATGCAGCCAGAAGGTGGTTGTCTGGTTTTCTCTTTATGGTTGCAGTATGGTGAAATGTATCCTTACTGGCAAAGCTCAGAGGCAACTTGCTCATGGGTATGTCTGCTGGGCTTCAGATGGATTTTCACACTGCATCAGCTGTGGAGGAAATGCTGAAGTAACCCATTTGCATCTGTTACTTCTCAGACAGCCCAAGGGAAGCATGGGGAGCTGGGAGATGGTGTTGGAAACCTGTTTCAGATGCCACGACTGATTTTTTTGTTGTGCTTTTTTGGTTCAGATTTTTGCTTTTCTTTTGAAATTCTGTCTATGAATGTGGTTGGTACCATATCAGAGTACAGAAGTGCACTAAATGAGGTGTTTTTTTCATTCCTGGCAAGGCAGAGTATTTATAATGCATCATGGGCCAACAACCAAGGATAAAACTAACCTAGATTTCTCTTAATTTTCTCTTCAAATGTATACCTAAAATCTCAGCCACAGGCAAGAACTTCAGTGGATGTGAAGCAGCAGAGCTTCATCAAAGTGAATGGAGCAGCACAGACTAGTATTACATGCATAAGCTTTAAAATACCACTAATTATAATGACAGCCAGGCACCTTGTAAGAAATAAGATGACACAGAAAAATGAAATATCTAAGCCATGCTGAGGAATGAAATGCTCCTTGAAAGATTATAGGAAGATTAAGGAAGAACTTCACCATTTTCCCTAAACTGCAGAAAACAAAGTGCAATTAATAATGAGTCAGAAAATGTGAACAAATTGATGACACCACTATTCAGTAGATGCTTTCCGAAAACCACAGAAATGCTCACAAGGAGAATAGGCATGTGTGTTCGATGATAAAAAGGGCTGGCACTGGGGGAACATCTCAGAGGTGGGCAGAGGAGGAGGCTTGAATCTTTTGTTAGCTTCAAAATATGATGCCAAATTGATATTTTTTTTGCCTTCTTTTATGTATTCTCCGTGTTCTTTACACATAAATTTGTATCTCTGTAGCCTATCTCCAGTACTTTTCCTGACCCTACCTGATAAATGAATGAAAACACATTCCAAAGGTTCCAAGGTCTGAGGCTCCTGTCCTATCTTGGTTCTTCCTGGGAACCAAGGTTCAGATGTATTTTTATAAAGAGAGTCTTTGAGACATTTTTATAAACAGAGTTTAGTCCCTATCTAGATGAGGGGGCATTCAAAAAAGAGTTGATCTGGGGAGATTAACTATGTCTCTAATTGGGTATTCTCTGTCAGATATGCTAATTTGCAAAACCTATTAAAGATGTACACACGTTATGCTGTGTGTGCATCTTCGGCGTTTTCCCCCGGCCCAGTTGTGCACCTAAGGATCCTTACAAAGGTAACCCCCTTCTGTCACCCTAACTGTGTCTGGCTTGTGATTTTAGGATCAGCAAAAAAGACATCAGGATGGCAGGAGAGATTCCCCCCAACACACACCCCAGAGTCCCATCATCATGATGTACAGCCCTGTCTGCAGAGATCATTGTGCTTCTGGCATGGTCCCTGCCTCAGGACAGCGTGCCAGGGTGCAGTCAGTACAGACAGACAGGTCTGGTTGGTGCACTAGAGCTGAGCACCTCCTGGAGAAAGGCAGGTCAAAAGTTCTCAGTTAAGTTCCCCTTGAGGTGGCATCTTACAATTCCTCCTCCTTCTGCTGTTTCACATCTTTGCACCACTTTATGAACACTCACGACTGCCCAAAATCTCAAAGTCTGTAAGTTATATGCTCTTGTTGCAAGGGCTATTGAAGTGTGTCCAGAAAGATGGTGGAGAGCAGGGCTTCACAAAAAATGCAGTCTGAGCTGTTGCTGGATCCCACTCTCCTTCCAGCACATCATGTGCTTTTTCTCCAGTCCATTGTAACAACATAGCTGAATCAAAGCCACTTAGGCCCAAGTTAAGAGGATGTTCCTGCACGGGTCAGTGATGAATGTAAATGAGCTTTTAAGGGCCAAATTCGGTGCCCTCCCCAGGCAGGGGCAGGTGAGGCAGCTGTACAGGGAGGTGTGGATTCACATGGGGCATGGCTGTTGTTACATGATGTAGCTGAGAGACTGGAGGGCAATTGTTTCCACATTGTTGGCTGCACTCATTGGAATAAGTTTGTGCATTTGTCAGGTCAACCATTGAAAGCTGTAAAAGAAATTAATCTCTGTCAGTCTGCTTTTGCTTTCTTTGTACATTCCCAGGTTTGGGGATTTGCAAGACATTTGAAGGGATTTGTTCTGCACTGAAAATTAGAAACGAATTCACCACTTGGTAATTGCAGATCGACAAATGTGAAGAGAAATTGGGAGTTTCAGGTACACCTTCAAAACTCTGTCAGAGCTCAAACCTGTAATTTTTAAGTTTATGAAATTTAGAATTTTGGTTGAAAATTGCAGATTGGACAGAAATAACATCTTGCAGCTCCTGTGTTCAGACTGCACTTATTTAAAGGAAGGCTTGCCTGAGTACAGTCTGTACAGTTAAGCCTTGAATTATTCTGGATAAAAAGCTAGATGTTCTTCCTGACTCATACTTTAGAAAAATTAAGCAATCACTGCCAGCCTCTAGCAAGTTTCAGAAGGGCTTTTTTGAGGCAAGGTGTTTTGGTTGCTAGAAATGAGCAGGGAATGAGGACTTCCTCTATGGCAGTGCCAGAGTAACATCACTGCTGTAGCTAACCCCTCTGTAAAATGTCCACCCTGGGTGAGGCAAACTGTGAACCACACTCAGGAGGCTCCCAAGCACTCTCATGGGCTCCAGCCACTAACAGAACTTCTACCCACAGCAGTAGCCATGTGTCTCCCCATTTTTTGGAGGCAGTGAGCAGCACTGCCCTGACTGAACATCTGAGCAGCAATTCTGCCACTCAGATGTTCAGTCTAGGGCTGAAGGTACCACCTTCTGGATGAGTCAGTATCTTTCCACCAACTACAGTTGGCAGCTTAAGCAACCACTTCCAGCTCTTGGCTGGCTAATGTTAGAAGAGTCAAATCCCAGCTGTGATGGTACCATGCGTTGTTGTTCTCTCATTAATACGTATAGGGAGAAACTATTTTTTTTTTCCTGGAGTAGATTGAAATTACCAGGATGTAGATTCCTGTGAAAGTCTGAGTTATCCCAGGAGCAAGCTCAGCAAAGGAGGTGTTTCCAGCTGAGCTCTAACTTGTCTAAATATTGAGAAATAAAATAAGAAAGGTTGTTGTTTTGGGAAAAATGTTCAGGGCATACGTAATCTGGATCAGAGCTGTTTCGTCGTGTAATAGTGTTCCATTTTGCATGGAAAGATTAGAGAAGTTTGTTTTGCTGGACAGGAAAAAGCAGGAAAAAGAAAAGAATAGAAACCTTGGGTTTTATATTGGAAATATGGATTGGACCAAGAAAGAAGTGCTAAGGGACATATCTGCCAAATGTTGGGAAAGCCAGCTTGCATGAAGAGATGACTGCAAGACATTTTTGAACTTGAACTGAACAGCCTAATTGTCTCCATTATGCTGGAGTAAAGAAATTCCAGATATAGTGACTCAAAACTCATCTCTTCTCAAAGATGCAGAAACTGATTTGGAAACTAATACCTGATGCTCAACCCTTGATATTTGAAGCTAATAGTACTCTTTCCATGAGTAGAAACTGTTGTGTCTAAAATGTAAGTATTGGACTCTGAATTTTAGCAAAATCTGTTAGTTTGATTGTTGTTGGGTTGTTGTTGTTGTTGTTGAAGGGAGTATTAAAGGATTTTGTGTTTTAGGTGAATTAATTGCACTCCCAGGATTTTTTTTATTTGCTGTGAATCTTCAATACTTTTTACAATTCTTTTGATCAGCTTCTCAGCTTTAGTGAGGAGTGTGATTGCAGAATGTGCTACAGTTCACCTGACAGGGATCTTGCACTTCCTTGAAATCTGTTTTAAATTCTGATGCTGTCTGTTGACTCTTTGGCATGGGAAATGGTCATTTCACTTCGTACTTCTAGCATAATTATGCAGACCCTGTCAGAATTTGTCCATAGGCCTTTCTTTCCCTTATTGGTCGGGACATGCCTAGTTCAGCTGATGATTTAAGTTTGAGCTTCCATGTTTTTCAGATTCTGTGGTGCCCAGGGATGCAGTTCTGAGCCTCACATTCAGTGTCAGTCAGCTCTCTTCACAGAGCAGGGAGACAAAACAAATCCTTTTCCTGCTGGAGACCAAGGACAGTGGGTACAGGTTTTCTGGACCAAAAGCACAAACAGTGGTGAATTGAAGGGAGGAACAAGAAGGATGAGACCTCACAGCCTGGAGCTGTAACTGGACCATTAAACCCCAATATGCAAATGGACCAAAACTTATAAAAGTGTGAGACCTCATGACTGCTTGTCCATTTTGTGACCACTTTGGGTCCACCCTGTGTGTAGCCCTGGTCAGGCTCTTGTCTTGCCCAAGGTGTAGCCTTAAAGGCCTTTTAATATCTGCTTTATTCCCTAGCTCTGTTCAGTTTCTGTTTCAGGCTAGCCTTCCCAAGGCACCACAGCATGGCATTCTTATTAATTAATGATGGTGATTAATTCAGTACAGTGATGTGCAGGTAGGTATAAGGAAGATTGTAGATCAGCCACTCTTGTCCTATGCAAGGATTCAAGACTTGGCTGATCACAGTATTTATTTTCTGCTCAGTGTCTGCCTCTCAGTATGTTTGTAAAAGTCAGAAATGACTGTACCTTGCTGACCCTTTACTAAGAGCAGGGTGAGAATTGTACATTATTTTGCCTGTGTCCAGCACAGCCTTTTATTTTGAATATCACTAGCTTCTGGACTGGCAGCCTTGCTGGTGTGTTTATCCACTTATTCCAGGAGTGCAAAGGCTGCACATCATCATAAGCCCTGTCTGTAGGGGTGGAAAATCTGAGGCACAGTCTTTCTCTTCAAGGACTTTACCAGGCCAAACAAATACCCTCCCTTTCCTCTGCCTGTAGCCTCTGCCAGGAGCATGAAGACTAGTATCATCTGTCCTTGGCAGCAGATAAATTTGGAAGCACTTTGAACTCTCTCTTGATTCTAATCAGTTTTTAACCTTAACCTTACTTCCTGTGCAAGACCAATTTTTGTCTCACTTAAATACCTGTGTTAACCTGGAGATAAATGCTTAAATAATGTCTGGTTACTGGGATATCACTTAGTCAAATTGCTGTGGTAAATAGAAGGAACCTTTCCTTTTTCTGAAGCTCTTAGGAGTCTGCAGTGTCACAGCTCCACAGCATGTTCAAACAGCAAGTAGAGCCAAGCTAGAGTATTTTTAAATGCTTTAGGCAGTGTTTGTGGCAGAGCTTCTCAGAGGCCCTAATTGCAAGGCAGGGAGAACATGAGCCATCATCTCCTTGGAAAAAATATCCAGAGCCTGTAATTTCATCAGCATCACAATTTTTGTTCTTCAAATACAAGAAGTTTCAACGTACACCAGTGTAGTATGCCATAGAAGGGAAGCTGTGTATGGACTCTCTGCCCAGATGTTGTTAAGTCAGGGGCTTTTCCTCTTCTTGTGAAAAGCAGCTGAACTGAATTATTGTAGGCAGCAATGGAATATAGTTCTTTCTCTTGCATAAGCAGCTTTTGGACATTGGTGTTGTCTTTGGCAGTGAACTAAACTGCTAAACACAACTGAACTAAATTCTCTTAGGCATTTCTCTGCCTTCCTCTTAGTGTTTCTACAAATTTCTGCTCATCACACACACAGTGGTGTAGTACAGGCAGAGGAGGACCTGCAAACTGTTATACGTGGAGTCTTGGAAATCCAACTTAATCATATTCTGCTTAACAGGAGGCATATATCTGACTGGAAGATTCACAAGTATTGTGTCTCATAGCCTGTCTTCTTCTCGTGCCAGCAAGCTTAACCCAGAACTATTCCCTGTGCTCTGGTGTAGATGTTTCCCTTGGACCACAACCCCCAGCTATTCGGACTGCCAGTCAGGCCACTGAAGGAGTAGGAAGGGACCTGGTTAACTCTGCTGAGTGCAGAGCAATATATGCCTCATCTAAATCAACTCTGAGAAAAATACCTTCAACACTTGTTTTCCTTGCAGGCTCTGCATAAACGCTCCACATTGCCCAGAGCTCTCACAGGTAGCATTCAAACTGCATAGGTGGGTGTTGGAGTGCGCTCTCCCAGTCCTGCTGGGGACTCCCTGGAAGCAGTGGCAGTCTCTGGGGCTATGCTGTGTGCATGCTGCCACACAAATCTGCCTCGGGCGTCAGTTCTGGACCATTTCTGAGGAGTCATCAGAAGGCAGAGTGAGGGAAGGCCTGTCAGACTTCCAGGGCTTCAGAGAAAAGCCAATTTTCTCTTGGGCAATATGGTTTTGTAGAATAAACCTTGCATTGTCTGTAAGGCTTTAATTTCCCACTGTGGTTTCATTGCACATAATTATGACAAGCGCTGAGGAACCTCAGCTTTGTCTTAATCCAAAAACTGGCTTCCACACCCTTTCCAACATACCTGGGCAAAGCAGTATCACATCAGAAGAGAAGGTACCCTCTTCATACTGGCAGTCAGAGCAAGGGTTACAAGGGACTCTCTCACAACATTATTTTGTTGGGATTTCTAGAGAGTGTGAATAGAAAGCAGTCCTGTTTCTGCCACAGTCTTTCATTTTGCCACAGACAAAATGTTCCCTTTCCTGAATGAGAGCAGGAGCAGGCTTGAGCTTTCATTTAACTTTCAGCACAATTGAAGTGCATATATGTGCATCCCTACCACACCTCCACCCACACACAAGATGTACGTACACATTTGGAACAGAGAGAACCTTCCTGGTGAGTCATGGTGTTTGTGCTGCCTCTGTTGCAGGCAGCTGCATCATCTAATTCTTTTCATCAAATGCCATCATAAAAATTTACCATTTTCTTGTAGCTGTGCTCCCTCACGTGGCAGTTCCAGAGCCTCCCTGCTCTGGTAGTTAAAGATTTCCCTCCAGATGCCAGCTTCAAATGATTCGTAGTCAGCTTTACAGTCTTTGTTTCCAGGCCAAAGTTTCTCTTTAGCCTAAATGGTTCCTGTCCCCTTCTGGTAAGCTCCCTTTCCTGATTACAGTCTGATTCCTCAAGCACAACCACTGCTGCAGTCACACTTGCAATCTCAGCCTTTCTCAACTCATTGGGAACTTGTTGGCCAATTTCAACAGTGCTGGCAAGGGAGCAGTGCTGAGAAATACAGGCAATCCCTCCACACAGAGTGATGGTTCTTGACAGAGTATGAAATAGAGACTCAGCTCATTGTTGGGGTAAAGGCAGTGAACTCAGCCCTTCTCCACAATTAGGGACAACAGACAGTTGGCTGATTGTGTATTAGTGTGTTTGCCCAGTCTGGTGAACTTGGGAGAAAGCTTGGGACAAAATGCTGGCTAGAAGGGATAGGGCTTGCTGAAGTATACAGGATGGATGAATTGAGCAGTTTAAGCCCTAATCTACAGAGAACAAAGCTCCATTCATTTATGGAACACTTAGTTATAGAGGGTGGTTATGATTTAAATATGTGCAGGGATACTGATATATCTCAGGAAGAGGAGAAACAGATCATCAGGGCAACCCTGAATCAGTTCAGTTCCTCCCTGTGCCAGATGACCAGCAGAATGCATGCATGTCACTCAGCTCTGTCCAGCCCTCAGCACAGGACACAAATGATGCACAGGTCTCCTGCTGGCCCTGCTGCACAGGGGCACATTTCACCCAGTGAGACGGAATAATTGAGGTGATTGGTTCTTTATATATCTGCTAGCCAGGTCCATGGGCCATGAGACTCATGAACTGTCAGACTTCTGAGTGCAAATCAACCTTTAGGCACTTGATCAGAGGCACTCTCTCAACTTTTCACCTTTCTCTGGCTGCATTTTAAGCTACAGGCCCCCAGTGCTCAGTGCAGAGGTCTTGCATGACCTGTAAGTCAGCATTTTCAGAGCAAATGAATCCCTATGGCCATAGCTAAGAAGTGCTGCTGATCCCTCACCGAGACAGGTGCTCAGAAAGTGCCAGGAAGGCTTTCTGTTTTGCCCAGTTGTGTCTGGCCAGAAGCTCTCTGAGAACCACATCTGAATACACATCTGATGTGTGTTTCTGTAACTGATGTGACATGTGTCTTATATAGTACTGGGGTACATTTTTAAACAAACATTATACTGAGAGAAAGCACAAGCATAAAATTCCAAAGGCATTTGCTTCCATGTTTCAGCATACGTTGGTTTACTTGGACAGAAGAGCAGATGGGAGGGGCACAGACAGAAATCAGTTTGACTGTTGGAGATGCCCTTCTGAAGGTGACCTACCAGTTGTGTGGGGTTTGCTGGTGCTGTCATCATTGCCATCACACCAGATCTTTATCAGTTAAAGCAAGGTTTTTGCTTTAAGAAGTAGGAATCTTAACATTCTAATGGTTTGATTTAGTTGTTACATGTAATAAGAAGGATCCATGAAACAGCTTGCTATGAAGAACTTCTTTGTATTAGCTGCAAAGAGTGACCCTCTGAACATTTCTGAGAGTTTACTGGGTTTAAGGGTGCACTGCAGGTGCTCAGGATCAGAGGATTCATCTCACTATCTAAATGTGCTACTATCCCCACTGCAGAAGCCAAAAGCTGCAAAACCTGCTGCTCCTGTAAGAGGGCAAACGGTCTTTTCTTAGTCTGGAGAGGTGAGGCAGAGAGGGAGTGACTTGTCTCAGATTTATCAGGGAACCTGGGGCAGTTTGGGGACCTGAAGCCAGGAAGCAGAACCTTCACAGGGTTCTGTTTCCTCTCACTAACTGCTTCAGCTGTTTTGGTGCTGCTTTGTGTTCCCAAAGTGGTGAGAAGCTGCACTGAGGAACCCCAGTGTGCATTTCCCTCTGTCTTATCTCAATATTGGTTAGTCACTGTAGGTTTACCTACAACAATAGCCAACAGGGCTATGCTAAGTACTCTTGTCAGTGTAAGTGCCATTTAGCAAAATGCATAGATAGTAACCCAAATTCTGTGGCTTTCTGTACAGGAAAGAGTGTATTGTATTATTATTAACTATTGTATATTAATACAGCAGTATAACATCCAATGTAACACACGATTAAAGATTTCATATTTAACACAGAGCAAGAATTTGCTGCATGGCTGGCACTCTGATGGGAAGAAGGCAGGTGTAGCCTTGTATAGAAACACCTTCTCACACACCTGAAAACTCCATTACTGACAAGCACAACCCCCTGCCCTTGCTCAGAAATCAATCTGGAATTGGTGTTAGTCAGGTGGTCATCCAGTTGTCCCTGCCCACTAGTAATTGCCATCCAGCTGCACATCATTCCCTGGGAGTACAATTATTGGTGGCACCTGAGTTCTGCTAAGTAGAGGAACTGCTTTGCAGTGGGGGTCAAGCACGGGACAGCATGACAGAGTTTGTCTCCAGGCACTGTCTTATGCCTGCAGTGCATCTGTGGCTAAGGTAATGTATTAAAAAATGTGGACTCCTGGCATCATCAGAGGAAAAGCAAAAATCATATCTTGTGTGAAGAGACTAAGAGCACAGGGGTGTACACTAGTGCTGCTAGCACTAGAATGTAATTGTGCCCAAATCTGGCACACCAGATCTCTGGCTGGCACCAGAAATCAAAAAGCAGTGATTGCAGCTCTGGCTTTCCAGATGCTGTTTTCTGCCTTGCCCTGTAGTAGATGACAGTGAAGAGAGAGAGAGCAGTAGAGAACTGTGACTACAGTTTAAGTAAATTTGTTGCTCCAGTGATATGGTGGGTTGAAATACTTCAGGATTTCAGCCTGTGCCTGTGCTGGCTGGATCTGGGATTTCTGCATCAAAGGCTGGAGTGCTGATGGAGAGAGGGTTCCCATCTTCTTGTGGCCAGTTCAGCTGAAAGACTGAACATCACTCAAGAGACCCCAGGAGAGGCTGTCCAAAGACTAGGCCCAGTCCAGGCAAGCATGGAATTCTTTAAATTTTTCAGGGAAAATCCACCTCTCATACCTCCCAGCATAGAACTTTCCCCTTTGTATTTCACCACTTTGCGAGGTCAAAAGAGCAGCACAAGATATTTACAGATGCTTTGTGAACATACTAAGCACGGAGATTGACAAGATTTATTTCCTCACATTTCAATACAAGTGTCAGAAGAAAGAGTCACTGTAGGAGGCAAATTACCCTGGTTTCCTCATCCTGCACCCCCAACTGAGTGTGTGTATGTGGTATATAGTAAGCTACCTCCAATTCCTTTTAGGTTAGGATTTTAAACAAGAAGATCGATTTTAGCGATATTCAGTCCCGGTGTGGTTCCAGAGATAACATCAAACATTCTGCAGGGGGAGGAAATGTAAGTAGTATGGACACCCTGTGAACAGGCACTTCCACTGTGGTGATGCACCTCACACAGCCAGAACCCTCTGTCTCCCTTCCTCTGAGCACACTGCTTTCCTTCTTGCTGCTGTTTCACGTGTGAGTTTGGTCTGGTAGTCGAGTGAGTCCTGTGTATGCAGTGGTGGCCTCCTGATCTTTCCCCACAGGGCACAGCACATTTGCAGAACTTGGACAAGGAAAGGAAATGATAAAAGAAGGGTTATCTCTAAACACCCAGGTGAAAGTGCAGTGTGAGCCAAAGTGGTTCAGTGCCTTTCTTTTGTGGTAGCAGCCCAAGAAAGTAATTTCCAGAAAGAGATTGCAGCTCACAGCGAGACTCCAGCCTCCCTGTTGGGCATTTTCTATGCACCAGTCCTTCCTCAGCTAACCTTTCAATTATGTGCATTCAGCAGAGGGGAAGAAGAAAAATAAAAGAGAAGGACAGAGAAAGCTCAGAGGAGAGGGTGTGATCAGCTAGCATGCTGAGTGCTGATGTCACAGCATTATTCCAGCATAAGAAACTGAGGTGGGCCAGGGTTTGACCAGACACCTGCTGGTTTTATTGGGCACACTGGAATAGCTCAGTGTTTTGATTTGATGTGACTGTCCTCACCCCTCAGATGGGAAGAGCTGCTGGTGTGGGCATGGCTGATCCAGGCAGGTTCAGTACAGCTGCTGCTGGTGTGGTGATCAAGCCAGTTATCCTGGAGCTCCTGTCTGGCCTGGAGGGCTGTGACTGCTTGTGGCCTGCCAGCTCAGTGCCTATGGCTGTGGGGCACATCTTGGAGCTGTTTGGGAGTGCAGGCAAAGATGGGAGTGTCACTCTGTGGCTGTTCCCAAGCCGGACTCGGCACAGCCGTGGCAGGGTGGCTGGCAGCAGGGCAGGGAGCAGCAGGAGGGAGGGTGCCTGACCTGCTGCTCTCCAGTGAGCACTGAGCCAGCTGGCTGAACCTCAGCCTGCTCAGGTACAGCTGCAGGAGGCACATGTGTAGATTACTCACACTCTCCATAGTGGATTGACAGGAAATGCATACCATATTTAGATGCAGAAAAATACCAAACAGATGGTAGAGAAATACACAGTCACCAAAATATCTTAGTTGCCAGGATGCATAGTGAAGACAGAAGCAAATGGGATGGGTCCTGCTGTGTGCAGGGCTTTGGAGCACCCACTCTGAAAGGAGGAGGCTCAAACATTTTAGAAAGAACCCACAAGCTGATCATCTCCTTTATCCTCCTCTTCATTTTGCTTATAGGAAAGCTTAACCCAGCTCTATCATTTCCCTAGGTGGGAAGTTTCCTCCTTTGTGGCGTGGTCTGTTTTCTACTAATCATTTCTCCTTTTCCAGTGGTTTCTAGAAGCCTCTCTTTCTCTGCAGGGCTTGGCTTTTTATTTTTTTTTTTTTTATTTTATTCTCTTCATTCCTGTAATTTGTGCCTGTGTGTGCTTTTGACAGGTACAAATTGTAACCAAGAAGATCGACTTGAGCCACGTGACTTCCAAGTGTGGCTCGCTCAAGAATATTCATCACAAACCAGGTACTGTAAGAACTTCTGGGCTGTGGGACAAAGCAAAGACCTAATACTGTTCTTTGAACTCAAAATTATGGATGAGACCATTCTCTTTTACTGTCAAAGAGAAAATAAATACTCTTTAGTAATAAAAATACATTAAACTACTCAACTAAATATATAAAGGTATGAGACCACCTAGTTTAGAGAGGTGATAAAAAAATAATGCCAAAGGATGCTGCTCTGGCATAAGATTTGAAATACAGGCCGAAGTCAGGGAAATACTTAAGTGTGTGCTTAAATCCCATGAAAACCAGTAGGGCTGCAGCACCTGCTTACTGTTTAGATACATGTTGAAGATTTTGTATTTTATTGAACATGCAGAGCATTATTCTGTGCTTCTCCACAACTATTAAATCTCAACTAAAAGGGAAGTAATGTGAGTACACTCATGCTTCAGGTCACACTTTCTCCTACACCATTTCAATTTCTTAATCTGTGCTTCCTTTTCCTCTGTAGGAGGTGGGCGTGTGAAAATCGAGAGTGTGAAACTGGATTTCAAAGAAAAAGCTCAGGCTAAAGTTGGTTCACTGGAAAATGCCCACCACGTACCTGGTGGTGGTAATGTCAAGGTAAAGAAACAGCTGTCAGAAAAGGCTGCCACTGTGCCCCTGGCCCAGTGAAATTACTAGAGCAATGAATTCAGGAATGGCTCTGAATTGAGTAGGAAACATCTGTCTGTCCTCTTTCAAGCACACTCATATAGCAATTTGTTCCCTTTGAAATTTGGAATGACCCATCTTGCATCTGCATCTCAGCAGAGAGTGAAGTGTCATGTAGTCTGTGCACTGTCTTTTCCCCTAAAGATAAACCTTGTTTGAGACTGTTGGACAGCACAGGTATGATCTGAGATGAGGACTCCATTGTGAAACAGGAGGAAAATATCCTGAAAGTAAGATCACTCCCACACACATTTGAAAATACAGATTTTGAAAACAAATCATAGTGCCCATATAACGCTTATGAAATTTGTACAGTAGTTCTCTTTAAAGAGAGAGATGTTGCTGTGGGACATGAATGAGGAGACTGAGTCTGGTTCAGACGGCTGCTGGAACCTTAATGAGGAGAGGCCAAGTGGTTTATTTTCTATGCTTATTTTATACCTTTACAAAGCACCCACCTTAGAGGTGGGGACCTCAAGTGACCATTGGTCACTGTATGAGACCATCACGCAAAGTCCCTCCTCTGGGAAAGCGTGTGGAAAACATCTTTAGTTTACAAATAGCATGACCTTGTGTACTATGTAGAGTGCTGGGAAAGAAATTCCTAAAACTAAAACATGAGGCACAAATCGTGGCTCCAGAGAAATGCTAAGAAAATGTGACATAGTACACCAGTAGCTATTAAACAAGGTGAAAAAATGTCCAGTTTCCATTTTCTAAGGAGCGAAGAAGCTTCAATCCTTCTAACAGTTCTTAAAAGCAAGCAAAATGATGGCCAAATGATGATGATCTATACCGAGGCAATTGAGAGAATATAGGATGTGTGAAAGTCTGTATTTCCCCGAGCAGATTGACAGCCAGAAGCTGAACTTCAGAGAGCACGCCAAGGCCCGTGTTGATCACGGGGCTGAGATCATCACGCAGTCACCGGGCAGGTCCAGCATGGCCTCGCCGCGCAGGCTCAGCAACGTCTCGTCCTCTGGAAGCATCAACCTGCTTGAATCTCCCCAGCTTGCTACCCTTGCTGAAGATGTCACGGCAGCCCTTGCCAAGCAGGGCTTATGAATTTGCTCATTCTGCATTGTATGAAGTAATAATATTTAGGCATGAGCTCTTTGGCAGGAATGGGCTCAGAGCAGGTGTTACGTTCATTCTTTACCATGTCTAAAACTAAGTTACATCCCAAGACTTGTAGTTACCATACGGTTTAAAAAAAAAAAAAAAAAA